>CM060687.1:205596409-206196409 GCA_030686995.1 Artemisia argyi
AACTTTATAACTGTGATGCACTAAAAATTTTTGGTGGGAAAAAAAAAAATTTTTTTTGCCCAAAAAAAAAATTTTTTTTTTGGCGGGAAATTTTTTTTTTCGGCGGGGGGGGGGGGGGGGGGGGGGGGGGGTGGGGGTGGGGTGACACGTGTCATATGATGTGGCAAGGGGGTGACACATGTCACTCCCACAATCCTTCCTACACTTTTTATTATAAGCCCCTTTTTATAATAACCCCACCCTATATATATATATATATATATATATATATATATATATATATATATATATATATATATATATATATATCATTCTATTGTTAATTCGTTAAAGGTTACAAAATATTATAAAACTAAAATTATCTTTAGTGTAAACAAAATCGTCGCAAAAATTAAAAATATAATAATTTTGGCAAAACTAAATTTGCATCCAAAATTTTGGCTCGAAAATGTTTTCCCGCTTAACCGTTAGCGACTACACATCATGGCTAAAGGTTTAAAACAAAATAACATATTCAATTAATATTTAAAATGAAATATAATTAGTTACTATATATACATTTTAAATAAAAAACACATTTTTGGTATACGCAAACTAAATTTATTTATTTTAAAAATTCTATTAATATTTTTCTCGGATTAAATCGTTGAAAAGTTAATAACAAGTTTAACTTGTATTCGTCATGTTTGTTACAAAATAATGCGAGTCATATAAATCTTGTTAACGATAATCCGGATTATATGTATGGTATACGGAACAATATACATACTATGAGATTATACATGTGATCTTACATAATATCAAACGGTAATTGAGTGGTAGCTGATTACCGGGATTATACCTTTTGATCACGTAAGTCAGGTTAATGAAAATCAGGATATAAAGACAGTTGCTTAATAAGTTGCTTAATACGCTTAGCTTGAATAGTATCGGATGTGATAAACATGTTTACTAGGATGATTTTTTTTAGAGTATACTTCACTTTTTATTTGTATCATCAATATACTTTGAACGCTTGCTCAAGGCATGCAATCAATGAAATGTAATGATTCCTTTACAAAAAACTTTAAGCGATAATGAATATATGATCTTCAATAATACATGATGGTGATTAATTAGCTAGTAAGAGAACCGTGAACACATAGGATGTTCACGCAAGTAGTGATAATGATTGAATGGTTATGATGCTTGATTCTATACAACAATAAACCACACTCTATATTGTAATAACGAGAACCGTGATCGCACAGGATGTTCACACAAGTCATGTTAATAATGTTTAGTCTATATAATAATAAACTATATTCGATATTGTGATATTATGAATAATAAACCACAGTTTATATTATAATACATGCCCTCTATAGGTTTTACATAAATAGTTTCGGAAGTGATAACACTTGCTCAAATGACTTAAAATAGAATATAGTCTTAGGATGTCACCTTGTATATGGGTTGTCAATACAATCGATTTAATAGAAAGACACCGTGATAGGTCGGGGTTACTTGATCAATGGTCTCGAATAATCAACACTTGCACAGTGTCATACTATTTGATATAGAGGAATCATTGCATTTCGTAGGTGATGTTCACACAAGTTAAGTTATTAATGATTGATGTTAATCATACTTGATTCTATACTATACACTAAATTGTGATAAACATGTATAGCCACAACTTTCTGGCTTCTGGCCATGACTTCGGGTTGTGTCTAAAAGGCCCGATTATTGTAGTACGTTGTGTTCTTTTTGGGAAATGTAAATGAGGATGAGTAAAAGATACTAGGAATAGGTTCAAAGCCACCTCCCTAGCTTGGTTGCGAAAAACCAATATATTGGGATTTGATACCGCTATTTGATTGTCGTGTCAATGTACTAGACGTTCTTATCATTCCAATCACAATTCCCCTAGACCAAAGTACCAAACATGCCTTAAGTGTATGTACTTTGGCTTCTATCGTAATAACTTTTTAGATTCGAGGAATGCTCTATATACATAAACTTAATAAAAAACATTTTAAACAAACGATGTGTCATTGTAACTATTACATCTATTGGGAAATTAAAAGAAGAGAAGTAATCTTCAAAGTTAAATTTATCATGCCATGTCATTTTGTGATAAACTTTTTGTAAAATTTATGTGGATATAACATTTCTTCATAAAATCATATTCATATTTTCAATACTAATTTTCTCCAAGTGTTTTTTCTTAGCTTCTAGAACTTTGGACACAACCATCTTTTATGGTCAACTATACTCGCTTTGCCAGTCTCTTTTGTCTAAAACACATGCCATCCCCTTTCATAGTTCACACCACATATCTCATTTACGCATATTTTTTGTTGTGTTCGAGATTGTTCATATGTATTATTTAAAGGAATATTATAGTTTTTTTGTCATTTATCTTTCAGTTTTATTTTGTATGTTTTGTTGTAATTAAGCCTTGATGGGTTTTTATTTTCTTGAGTCCCGTTTTTTTAATCGTCTCAATTAAAGAAGTTGAATGTTTTTGTTTGTATTATTTCTTTTTTGTTGTGGTAATATATTGCTTGCTTTTTAAAAAAAGAATAATGTAAGCGTCTTTCAAATTTTTTTTTCTAGATGTTGATACTCGCTAATAGATATTAGTGATGTTTCATTTATAAAGCAATACATACGCAATCACCAAATTTCTTTTTACCGTTTATGGAAGTTTCATTGCACAAGTCTTTTAATGTTAATATAATAACGCAAAAACTTACACAGCACAACCACATATACAAAACACACTAAAGAGCACTAAGTGCAAAGTTGAGCAAGAGGCTCTTCATTCGGGCCCCACCATGCCACATCACTAAAACACCTCAACTTCAACTAACCACAACAAACCCCCCTCACCAAACAACAAACCTCAACTTCCCCATTAGGGCCCACCTCTTACACATTTATTTTTTTTATTCATTTTATTAAATAAATTAAATTCATTTCACAAATACTAAAAAATAAAAAAACATACTAATTTTACAAAATTAATTCTAAAAAAACACAACACATTAATTCTTTTCACAAAATTTGTACCCCATTCCTTTTGTAACAAAAAACAAAAAAAAAAAAAAAAAAAAAAAAAAAAAAAACTGTCTTCTTCTCAAACACACACTAAATCTGGAAAAACAAAACACAAAAACACACAAACACAACGCAAATAAAACCCATAAACACAAAAACACACACAAAACTGCCACTTTGTCAGAGTTTCACCTTCGCCGTGGCCACGGGGAGGTGACCAACGGCGAGGGCCGTTTGGCGTGGCGGCGAGCAACGGCTCACCGTTGTCTTTGCCAACTAGGACGGCGAGCATGCTTCAACCATCTGCACCTAGTGCTATAAACACGTTTATATGATTACCTGTTCACCACCAACCTACCTCCACTCCTTTTTACCAAACGCCCTTTTTAGTATAATGATTATTCATGAATAGTTGAATACAGAAACATGAGGTTCCCACTTTGCTCAGCTTTAAGTCAAAAAGCAGTTGTCGTCTTTACAATAATGCAAAAAGTAGAGCTCCATCATTAAAGATAACAAGGAACCCCACACGCTTATTCACATTTTCTATATATACTTTTATATATATCACCCAAACACTCCTTCACTTCTTTTTTGTAACAACCTACACACCCTTTTTTGTTCAGATCATAAACAAACAGATACATACATACATGATGTCTTCAGTCAATCATGATGACCTTGCTCACTTAAAAATCCCCCTTGAAAATGTTTATATAATAATGCAAAAACTTACACAGCACAACCACATATACAAAACGCACTAAACACGTTTATATGATTACCAGTTCACCACCAACCTACCTCAACTCCTTCTCTCTGTATATCTCGTCAAAAGTACTCCTTGGTATCATGTTGCAACCCAAACGACCTTTTTAGTATAATGACTATTCATGAATACAGAAACATGATGTTCCCACCCGATGGTGACTTTGCTCAGCTTTAAGTCAAAAAGCAATTGTCTTTACAATAATGCAAAAAGTAGAGCTCCATTATTAAAGATAACAAGGAACCCACACGCTTATCCACATCTTCTATATATACAAACACAAACCTAACAGATTTTATGTATATCACCCAAATACTCCTTCACTTCTTTTTTTATCAACCCACACACCCTTTTTTGTTCAGATTAACAAACAGATACAAACATGATGTCTTCAGTCAATCATGACGACTTTGCTCACTTAAAAATCCCCCTTGAAGATATACTATCAGCCACCTACAACTTCAAACATGGATTTGCAAATGAATACTGGGGAGAGCTCTTGTGGTCCGGTGAGCTGATTTATGTCATTGCTCGGAGGTTAAATAAAGAAAGGAATGAAGCAGATGAACAACAGTTTTGGATGGAGGTTTCCATACTTTCTAGTCTCAAGCACAAGAATCTGGTTTCTCTTGTTGGGTTTTGTGATGATAATGACGAGAAGGTCATCATTTACAAGGATGAGACCAGAGGAAGTCTTCAATGGCATCTAACTGACCCGATGTTGTTGACATGGGTGCGAAGATTGGAGATATCTGTCGGTATTGCGCAAGCATTGAGCTACATTCACTATGACGAGTCACGTGATTTTAGCGTAATACACTGCAACATCGACAGTGTATCGATTCAACTAAATGGTTACTGGGAACCCAAGTTAGATGGTTTTGTACGTTCCATGAAGATCAAAGCATCTGAAAGGCACAATTCTTTCGATACTGATAAAGTGTGGAGTACGGATGGGTATACAGACCCAATATATATAGAGACAAAAAGTGCACACCACAAGTCGGATATGTACTCCTTTGGGATAGTAATGTTTGAACTACTTTGTGGTAGGCAAGCAGTAATCAACTACAACCAAGATAATAAGTACTTGGCTTCCGCGGCCGTTGCCCATTATAGGGAGAAGAAACTCAATGAAATGATTGATTGGCGTCTATTGGATCAAATGGAGTCTCAATCATTTAACGTTTTTGCGGGAATAGCATATGACTGCTTGAACGAAGAACGAGCGGAACGCCCAAATATTGATGAGATTGTTACGAGACTTGAAAAAGCGTTAGAACTTCAACTGGAACATGATAATGCGGTAAGACGGTCTTTCTTCTTTTCCTTCTTTCTATTATAATAAGTACAGTACAACTCTATATTTATTTGAGCATATTGACCTTCACCTCCATCACTTTATTAAATTATTAGTTAATAGGACCATGCACTTCCTAAAGTATAATACTCCATATGATAATAGCTATAAAGTAGAAAATATATACAGATTTAATTAGACTTTAATTCAAGTTCAATATAAGATACAAGGCAAGTATATACCGCAACATGTGTTTGAAAAGGTTCAGGAATTTCATCAAACAAGTTGTAGGCACGTCATCAAACTCTCTTATTGTGTATTAATTCACGTTTTTACTTGACAAACAGATAATCACTTCGCTTAAAGACGATCTCGCTCACCTCAAAATCCCCCTTGAAAAGATACGATCTGCCACCAACAACTTTTCTTACCAAAATCGCATCTATACATTAAATTATACTTATGAGGAATACAAGGGACAACTCTCGTGGTCCGGTGACATGATTGATATTTATGCATGGAGGTTTAAAAGGGAAAAAGAACGAGAGTTTTGGATGAAGGTTTCATTGCTTTCTAGTCTCAAGCATAAAAATGTGGTTTCATTAGTTGGGTTTTGTGATGAGAATGATGAGAAGATCATCATTACCGGGCGTGAGACCAGAGCAACTCTCAACGAATATCTAGATAACCCAATGTTGTTGACATGGGTGAAACGATTGGAGGTATCTGTGGGCGTTGCACATGCATTGAATTACATTCATTATGACGAGTCACACGATTTTAGCGTTATACACCGGAACGTCAGCAGTAAAGCAGTTCTATTAAATGATGACTGGGAACCCAAGTTATCTGAATTTCAGCATTCCATGAAGATTAAAGCATCTGAAAGACACCATTCTTTCCATACTTATTCAGTTTGGTCTAGGAAGAGGTATACAGACCCAACATGTGAAAAGACTAACATTGTGAACCAAAAGTCAGATATCTACTCCTTTGGGATAGTATTGTTTGAACTACTTTGTGGTAGGGAATCAATAATTGATGATCAGGATAATAAGTATTTGGCTCCGGTGGCAATTTTTCATTATAGAGAGAAAATACTCGATGATATAATTGATCCAAAACTACGGAAACAAATGGATCCGCGATCATTGAACATTTTCGTGGAAACAGCATATGCGTGCTTGTGTGAAGAACAATCGCAACGCCCAAATATGGATCAGATTGTCACAAAACTTGAGAAAGCGTTGGAACTTCAATTGGAATGGAAAAATGCTGTAAGATGGTTTTTTCTCTTTATCTTCTTTTTGACCAAATTTCTCTTTATCTTTCTAGCACAATAACTACTCTATAATACGAGTTATGTTTATTTACTTACTGTTGTATTTGTTGCCATTGATGTTAAAAGGAACACTCATCACTTGTGGCTGAAGTTGGAGATACATCATCTAGTCATGAGAAGGTAAATATTTTTCTTTTTAGCTCTTGTTGTAAGCCACTGAAATCTTTAAAAAAGAGGAATAAAGAAAGATGCGAGTAAAGAGGGGGCAAAATATATAATACGATGTGGTATTAAGACTGGATATGATGGTTTAATTAATGATCTTTATATAATGCCCAGTAGGCGTCTAATGGCAATTCCGTTATTTTATTTAAAATCTTGGGGTAACTTACAACTTGTAAGTCACTGAAATTTTTAAGAGAGAAGAATATATTTTTCTTGTTAAATCTTATCTGCTCATTATACTCAAACGATATTTGTCAAAACAAGAAAAAATGAAACGATAAAGAAAGATATATGTTCAGATTTTAAAGCCATTGAACTGTGAAACATGCCACATATACAAGTCTTTAAAGTAGGTGTTTTGTTCCCTTTTGTAATGTGATGACTGGGTAAGAGTGAAAAATCAGACATGTCACTTTTATATGGGTAACTTTAGTGGAATTATGGTCATTCTGCGTTATATATTAAAATAGATCTTGAATTAAGGTTACAAACAAAAAGTCCTATTAAATAAAGGTAAGAAGTGCTGGCTCAAAATAATTAAAATACATGTATTAGTTTTTGGAAAATGATATTCGTGAATAAAACCAGTCTAACCTTTAGGTGAAGACACGTGACACTTGGTGTGTTCACATACCACCAAGTTTAGTTATTTTCTAGTCTTTAGTTTATTCCTTAAGTTTAGAAGATCATTCATTTGTTCTTTTGTATGCATTTTGAAAAGGGAGAAAAAAATGGTCTAAAGTTAGTCTATATTATTGTTAAGTTAAAAAAAAAAAAAAAAAAAAAAAAAAAAAAAAAAAAAATCTATATTATTGTTAGAGATTTGCTAACTCAGTTATCTTCTATCACTATATTTCAACAATCTTCACCCAAGTTAAACATGATTATTTTTAATATTTATCTTCTTTACACTTACTGTACCGGCTTTAATTATCAGCCCATTAATTGAAAACGACTCATGTATAAAAATATTCTTGAGAGTGATACACAAGATACCGTATTATATGTACTTAGCTTTTCACCATATTTCGTCTCTTTAATAAATATTTTAATTGATCAATCAACCTAACTAAAGTGTTACATGTAGGGATCAGTGACCTTCGCATCTATAGGCAATGAATCCCAAGTCAGCAAAATCACAAAGTCTTTCCTCAATGATTTATCTCTCTTAAAACTCAGCATTCAAGATTTGGAATTAGCAACCAACAATTTTGATGTAGAAATAGTAAATGAAACGTATTTTGTATGTTTTTTAGAGTATTAAATCCCTCCCATCTTTTTAAGAACTAGAAATAGAAATTTGAGATTTTTTTTCTGCAACTAACCGCGTCATTGCCATACCCCTAAAGCAAACTCAAACACATACCAATAACACCTAATAACTAAAATACCATCCCTAGCAAATTAGTGCATGTAGATCACATAACAAAATACAAAAAATATCGCACTCACCCAAAAAAAAATAAAATAAAATAAAATGCATGAATGAGACGGTGCACTATGGGTAGCCTTCGGGGAAAAAAATGCCATTGGCGTGTCAAATGGCTAGTGTACTGTGCTCTCTAACATTTAACTGTTGCACCACCAAAACACGTCGAACCAACCTTTCGGTTGTCTAACTAAAAAGCAACCCACCAAAAACTCATTTGAAAACACACATACAGCTAAACACATATCTTTTTTTACTCTTTTCGTCACCATCTCAATCATGCATCGCCACCGTCATCATTGCATGCCGGGGCGGACCTAGGATTTGTAATTAGGGGGCCGAACTTCATAATGAAACGGTAATGGTGATAAAGTTTGACTTATAACTGTATTGCATACAGAAAGTAAAGTAAAACACAAAATATTAAATTACAAAAGGTTGTTAAATTGGGATATTGGTCTTACTAATATGAGTTTACATGTTTTAGGTGAACTCATAAACTTAATAGTTAATAAGGTGCTAACTGTTTGTCTATTTTTTTAATAATTTTAATTACTATCATCAATTGATTAATCACACGTACTTTAAAATTTGAACAACCAAAGAACACAAATAAAAAGACATTGAACACTTAAGGAGCTGCTAACGGCAAAGACACGAGGAAGACACATCTAAAACTCAAAATCACAGGAAAAAAAATTACTATCACAAAACATTTAACAAAAGAATATGAAAGTTATTACTTTCTTTTGTGAAATACTATAAATGCAATTATATTAGCATTAATTGTGGGCGGTGGTGAGCGGGAGAATCTTTTCTATTATAATTGAAATATGCTTTTGTACAAAAGAAAATAAGTTTTTAACCAAGTAATTGCCTTCAAAAAACTTATTTACTATTGTATCGTATGTTTAAAAATATTGCCAACTCTATGGTATTTGTGTCTCATCTTGAATACATAAACTTTTTTTTTTATGTCAATTACTGAAGATATGCATAACGATTTCATTTTCATAAAAGTCCCATTAGTTTTGCATCTTCGCATAGAATCAACATCTATGATTACTTGCGGTGGGTATATTAGTTATAAAATCTTCGTCGGGTTATTCTATAATTCGTGATTAAATTAGTTTTGCATGATTAAATAGTGTTTGGTTTAAATTTGATTCTTATTGGCTTTCGATTATTCAAAACACTATTATATACACATCAAGGTCATATTTTAGAAACGAGAGGAGGACTATTTAGAAACGAGAGCGGAACGCTAGACTATTTAGAAACGAGAGGACGACCAAAGACCAAGTTAGTTTTCTCAAGTTTGCATGTCAACTTGTTTTTAGTCGTTGGAAGCACAAAGAGTGCTTTTGTCTGTTATAGTCGATATGGTATTTTGTAATATTACCAGAACCTCAGCTCATTGTTCTTGGTTAATATATTCACCGGGGTGATAACCATTTACCTAAGAAAAAGGTCGTATGTTAGTGTTTTTTCCGTTATCCTTATTTTATAAGTTGACATGAATGTTAAAGATTATGTTGATTCACTTTGATATGTTATTTATTTATTTATTATTATTTTTTATTTTTTTTTGGTTTTTTTCAATAGGGTTCATTACTCTAATGTTGTTGCCACGTTATAGTTGATAAGAAAAATGAAAACGAAATGTGCCATCATAAAATGAGACATAAATACTATAGAGTAGACAATATTTTTAAACAAACTATACAATGGCAATTAAGTTTTTTAAAGACCATTACTTGGTGAAAAACTCAAAGAAATTTGGCTGAAAACCTGATTGAAACATCATGAAATATTACCGTCTTTATTTAGTCTAGAATTTTGAAATACCAGTAAAATCAACCCAATATTGGAATAATTCTTATTTTTGGAAGAATTGCAAGATTTTTAATACTTGGCAATTTTTATATTTTGGTTTGGTAATTTCTTATTTATTAATTAAATGCAATATTATTACGTTATGTTATAATTTTTTTATAATGATGATCATATTAAATTAAGATTATTAAATACATGTTTATAAACTTTGTATAATGATTCCATTCCCGCATGAATAGTACATTAGTAATTAACCTGAAATAAATCAATTGAGGCTTTTAACGTTTTCATTTTCTATTAATTTCATTAGGTTATAGAAACAATTTTTTGTAATTTCATTCGGTTGCATAACTCCACGACGTTGCAGGGAAAGAGTTTGGAACACTTGAAGATTGGATTTAAAGATATAGAGTTGGCTACCGAGAATTTTTCCGAAAAATATTGCATTGGGTCAGGCGGATATGGTAACGTATACAAGGCACAGCTCGAACATTTTGATAGCAGTAATTGGTCTTCGGTAGAAGGGGTGAGTAAGTGTGATCTTCCGAAGAGACGAAGCACGGTAGCCATAAAACACATTTTCAATCCAGAAGGAAAGCAAGGGTTCACTACAGAGATTGAAACTTTAAATAGTTGTAAACATGACAATATAATCTCTCTTCTTGGTTTTTGCGATGAAGGTCCTGGTCACATGATCCTTATATACGAGCTTGCTTCTAGAGGAAGTCTGGAAAGCTATATGGAAAGCGTTGATAAAATGACTAATCTTACGTGGGTGCAACGTATACAAATAAGTCTTAATATAGCACATGGCTTGAAATACATTCACACCAACACGGATGAGGACAAACAAAAGATAATACACCGTGACATCAAGAGCGCGAATATTCTATTGGGTGATAATTGGGGGGCAAGGATTGCTGATTTTGGGCTCTCCAAAATCCACCCAGCAGATCAAGAGGCCAGCACTCTCAATACCGACACGATTGCAGGTACAAATGTGTATTTGGATCCAGAATATAAGAAGTATGGTAGATTAAATAAGAAATCGGACATTTACTCTTTTGGAGTAGTGTTATTCAAGATCTTAACCGGGAGGTTGGCCTACGATCGTATTTACACCAAGGTCAATAAGAAGGGGATTGCACCCATTGCACGACATCATTTTGAAAATGGAACACTAGTCAAAATTATTGATGAAAAGATAAAAGAAGAAGTTGGTGGACATGTCTTTGCTCTAAGCAAAGGACCCGACAAAGATTCTTTGGACATATTTTCAGAAATTGCATATCGATGTCTGGTAGAAACTCAAGCCCAACGTCCAACAATAGACGACGTCATCCATAAACTAAAAAAAGTGTTACAAGCACAGGTAAGTCATATTCTTATCCCATGGTAATATGTGACACTTGATGCATTCACTTTCTCGTAAGTTAGCCTTTTTGTCAATGCGAAACTGCATAAACAGAATATAAACGCTTTTTGATTGCTGAATGATTCTCACTCAGAAACAATCACATAAAATCATCTATCACAAACCTTCACTTATTGACTTTAATTATATGAATCCGAAGTCTTTCATCTTAGTGGAAGAATTAGTAAATCAGACAATTCTTTGAAACATGTTCAATATGCAAATTGAATTGCAGGCTTATTATCACATTATAAAGAAGCATGCACTAACCTATCTTCTCATTTGCTAAAAATAAGACATTTTGCCCAATCAACTTCAACAAAACATAATAAGCTAAATATTTGAGTTTTAAGGATATAAATACCGAAACCAGAAGAAACTTTTAAATACCTTAGAACTCATAAATCTGCTTTCAAGTAATATTGCAGAGGAGAATACATATGTTGACTCGGAAAGTGTAAGGTTTATTTAAAGTCAGATATATTATTTTACCCACTAATTTATTGATATTCTGTTTTATAACTTGACCCGTTTGCCTTTGTCAGTTATTTATAACTAAGCAGTATTTACTTCTATAGGAGTTGTAGCAAGTTTAAAACCTAAGAGACACTGAAACTAAAAAAATCAAAATAACAATTTAAAAGAATTTTAGATAGCAATCCATTTCTATTCTCGTTTTTACTTATCAAATTGATCGACTGTCCAATGATTCATAGGAAAAAAGCCAGAAGGAAAACTTCAAAATGTCACTTGAAGACATTAAATCAGCCACACAAAACTTTAGTGGTGACAATATACTTGGAAGAGGAGGTTTTGGGAATGTCTACAAAGGAGTAGCTTCTCATGCTAATGGAGAAACTAGATTTGCTGCAAAGCGGTTGGATAGGAGGTTCTTTGGTCCCGGAGAAACTGGATTTTTTAGAGAGCTAGATATCCCTTTGAAGTATAAACATGAGAATGTCATTGGTCTTGTAGGCTATTGTGATGATGAGATTGAAAAAATCATTTTACATGAGTTTGCATCTAGAGGAAGACTTGATGGGTACTTGAGCGACGCAAGTCTTACATGGGTGTTGCGACTTAAAATATGTATCGATATTGCAAGCGGGTTGAATTTTCTACATGCAACTGATGTAAATCAAGAAGTGGTGATACATAGGGACATCAAAAGTAGCAACATTCTACTATTTGAAGACTGGAAAGCAAAAATTGCAGGTTTTGGGCATTCCATGGTATGTCCAATAAATCAGGATATAGAATATGTCATCAACAATGCAGCAGGAACAATCGGATATAGTGATCCACTATATTCGAAAACACACTTCTTAACTAAAGAATCCGATATATTTTCATTGGGTGCTGTTTTATTTGACATATTGTGCGGGAAACCATCGTCTATAAAACTAGATGATGAGTTTCTATTTTTGCCCTTTTTGGCTAAAAATCGCTATCAAGTAGGAAAACTTGATCAGTTAGTGTTTGAGGGTATAAAGGAACAAGTTGATCCACAATCATTTGCAACATTTGCAAGGATTGCGTATCAGTGCTTACATCACAAGAGAGAAAGACGGCCAAAAGCAGGTGAAGTTGTGATACAACTCAAGCGAGCACTGGAATTCAAAGTAAGTTTCTTTAATTTCATACAACTTCAAAACCTTAAGATTCATATTATTACGTGTAAATTCTGTGATATCAAGATTTTATTTGAAAAAACTAATTCAACGATTTTACCTCAAATTTTTTCAGAATTTTTGAACAAAATTCACAGTTTAACGTATCTTCATAGTTCATTTAACTGTGAAGATAATTTTTTTCCAGCAATTTTACTTCTTCTTACCTGTAATTTCTTGTAAAGAAATTCATATTTTTTCGAGTAAATTCAATAGGGATGAGCAGAAAAATCTGAAAAACCAAAACTAAACCAAAAACTGAAAAAACTCACCGAAATAAAAAACCGATGGTTCGGTTTTTTACTTTTTAGGAAAACAGAAAATTCGGTTAGGTTTCAGTATTCGTTAGAGGTGGCAATTTGTGCCCAAAATCAAAAAAATGGGCTAAATTGGCACATTTTTAAAAGATTTGGGTACATTTGGGCCCCTTCTTTTTTTTTGAAATGGGCATATATTGCCCATTTAGAAGTTAAATGGGCATAATGGCCACACATGTTTTTCTCTCAATTAGAGAACGTTTAATGAAAAACTTATGGATATATTACTTAAATATAAATGAGGTGTTACGTTTGAAGAATTTTTGTTGTTATTTTAAGTCTTTTCTAAAGTGATTCGTATAACATGCGCCCGTTTGGCCCGCGCCCGTTTAGCCCGTAGCCCGTTTAGCCCATAGCCCGTTTAGCCCGTAGCCCGTGCCCGCCCGGCCCGCCCGTTTTGCCACCTTTAGTATTCGTCCAAAAACCGAACCAGTTTTATTATATAATAATATATAATTAATATAGTATAAATAAATAACTAAATAAATCAAATTTATAAATTTATATTCATTTTGTAATGGATTTATAATATAGTTATCTTAATGTTTACTATGTGTATGTTCACTTGCATGTGTGTGTGTCTTATCATGTGTGTAACTGTAGAAATATGGGATAAATATTATTAGGCTTAGATTGTCAAAAAAAAATAAAATAAAATAAAATAACCAATTTTCTATGTAAAACAAGTTTGTTGGTATAAATTGGCCATGCCCAAATATAAACGTTTAAAAACCGAAAGGATTAAAGCTAAAGATACGCAATATATTTTTTCAAATAAACAGGTCTACGCAATGTACTTTGTAAATTGTCAAAGATACGCAACATATTTTCAAATAATCTTCGATCTAGCTAATATGACCTATTACTAGCTGGTTAACTGGTTACACTTGATTAAAAGTTACAACATTGGTCCCCAAACTGGAACAAATTCGCGCATTTGATCCTATTTTGATAAAAAGTTACAACATTTGAATTTTTTATGATTTAAAGTTTTAAACAATAAAAATGCTAAAAACACTAACTTTTATTAAAAGGAATAATTATCTGAGAATATATCTAACTTGTTTTTTTAATTGTGTGATGCCTTCTTTATTTTTTCCTATTACAATAAAACCTCTATAAATTAATACTCGATAAATTAATAATCTCGATAAAATTACTTGGCCAGTACAAATTTGGATCCTAATCGATAAAATAATAAGATAATAATTTTTTTGAAATACCAGTGTATATATATTGGTCCTAACGAAGCTATAAATTAATAATTACTAAAATATTTCATAATATACATGTGATAATTTATTTTTCATCTCTAATTTGTATACATTGTAATTTATTTTTCATATCAAACTAGTATACACTGTAACGGTATATATTGGAACTTGTTTTTCTAATTTATTTTTCATCTATAACTAGTACACATTGGAACTTTTTTTTTTTTTTTTTTTTTTTTTTTTTTTTTTTTTTTTCATTTCTAACTAGTATACATTGTAACTAGTACATATTGGACTTGAAAATTTAAAAGCCATACGTAAAACCTCTTTAAATTAATAAATTATTAATTTATCGATATAATAATATCTCGCTAAATTAATAAAATATCCTGATTCCAACACTATTAATTTATAGAGGTTTTACATTGTTAAACGTAAGTGTATCTTTAGCTTTATTAATCATCAATATTTATAGAGTACACATGAGAGATCAAACCTACCAATAAACCCTAATGGACCCAAACACACAAGCCGGGCTTGGGCCACTCTAATCTATTATACCAGCTAATATGTTAGATGTAATGTTTACATTGAAACTAACAAGTAGGGTTGGATCAGTTGGTAAACCCCTTGGCTCTTAACCTAGAGGTTAAGGGTTCGATCCTCACTCCTTACAAAAGGCCAGAGGTCCTTTTCTACCTTAGGTAGAACCGGAAGCAACCTCTCTAACTTAGGTAGGGGTATGGTTGTCTACGTCTTAACCTCCCCCATACACCGTGTAAGACGGTATTGGGACCCATAACCTGTGAAAGACGGTATTGGGAGTTACTTTTTCTTTAATGTTTACATTGAAACTATGTTTCTTTATCTTTATTAATCGCCAATATTTATAGAGTACATAGAAGAGATCAAACCTACCAATAAACCCTAATGGACCCAAACCCACAAGTCGGGCTTGGGCCACTCTAATCTATTATATCGGCTAATAATTATATACCCTAAACTTTTGATTTTGACTTTTGTGTATATTCTGTTCATGTAAAATGATCATTTTACCCTTCACTGTCAATAGAGTGGTTACAAAATAGAAATGTAAAATGTTCATTTTACTTGAGCAAATACACAAAAGGTCAAAATTAAAAAGTTTGAGGTATATAATCGCAAAAAATAAAGAAGACTGCACACAATTAGAAATGACAAATTGAATACATTTCTAGGTAATTATCTCTTATAAGAATAAACCAAAGACAAGCAGCTATTACGCTAATGACTAAATTAATAAGCTAAAACATTAACTTGATAAAACTTCAAACTTAACACACATTTCACACACCAAGGTGTATTTTATGTAAAAGTAGTATTAAATTTTACATTTAAATATAAATTCAGAATGCTAAAATTGAAAAAAAAAATGATTTATCAAAAAGCCGCTCATTAAATACAACCTCGGACTACAATGAACGTTGGGAAATAGAGCAGTCGCAAGCGGATCCCACACAATATTAAGACTTTGGAAGGATATATATGCAATTATGAGTTTTGGTTGGATATATTTGACAATTTTAAGACTTTGGAATGATATATATATATATATATATATATATATATATATATATATATATATATATATATATGTATGTATGCAATTATGAGTTTTTGTTGGATATATATGAAATTATGAGGTTTTGGAGGGATATACATGCAATTCCCCCTATTTTATTAAACTAGCCGTTATTATTAAAACGTTGAGGGGGTAAAAGTGATTTTTTTTTAAATCAAATGGTAATACTAGCCATTTAAGGGGGCAAAGTGATTTTTTTTTAATCAAACAAGCCCTTAACGTGGCGTTAAGGATTTAACGTGCTGCGTTAACGCAGCTTTAATTTGATGTGCCGGTGTGTTAACGCAAGCTTTAACGCGAGATAGTGAAGCTTTAATGTGGGTTTGTGGTTAACACACCTTATGCTCTTAGTTCATTTTAAGAGATAAAGTAAAATAGTTTGAAATTTCGTTAACAAAACAAAAAATTCCAGTCACATGACCCTCTTAGCATCCTACTTCATTTACTGTGTTTTCAAGAGAGTCGGGTATTATTAAATAGATACCAACAACCTTACAAATATTTAAGTAATATAATAAATTTTTGTTAACATAAATGGGTTCACGGGTACACTCACGCGTACATTGAAGGGTATACCCGTGGGTGTTTTAAATGGGTGTCATGGGTTTACCCGTGACGGGTATACATTACCCGCCACCCACCGATGGGTACAAATTTTCACCCATAACCCACTCGTGGGTAAAATTGACAGGGTTACCTACCCATTTACGTACGGGTACCTGTGGGTTATGAGTTTTTTCTCGCCATTGCCATCCCTACTTAAGTTGCTCAATTCTAAATTTGACAAGTTTTCAAAAATACACACTGTGTTAATTTTAAAAAACACACGCTGTGCATCAAAGTTCGAACCAAAATCACGATTTCGCAAGTATAATTATTTACCGCTATACACCGTCGCTTTGCGCGGGTATACGTCTAGTATATATCTACACATATAAAAAGAAAAAACATTTGTTTAAAACTTAAAAAAAGTTTGAAACTTAAAAAAAGTTTGAAACTTAAAAAAATTATTAATGTTGTTAGAAGAAGATGCCTTAACTTATAAAGGTAGCACAATATTGAATATTTGAATAATTAATTACAATTTAAACCACTAACTTTTTCAAACTCTTAATTACTCCACAACTATAAATGAAAAATATTGCACTCACAAATTAACGGTACTTGACACCGTCGTCTATATGTGCTGGTAATCGTATACAGTAGTATATAATAGAGTGTGTTAAAAAGTAACTTATTTGAACATGAGTTAATTGTTTGTCTAAAATAAATATCCAGGAGGATCATGATCTATGGGAGTCCAAATTGCCCATAGACTATAAGGAAATAATCCAGATGTCAAAGTGCCCAGATATCTATTCTACCATAAAGAGAGAGGAACTTTGCAGCAATTTTTCTAAGGGAATACTCCTTAACGATGACAAAGTGGTAATGAGTTCATTCTCGTATCTGAGTTGTTTTGTGTTTCGTGTGTTCTATCTTATATCTTTTGAGGAATAGTTCAATATACACTTGTATTTAAAACATTATAAAATTTGAGTATGATTTTTTTTTTGTGTGTGTGTGTGCGTGTGTAATAGTGGTTGTCATGCGACAGTAATGGAGAAAGAAATGAAATGGTATCGGCGACAACATTTTCGTACATAGACAGTTCTCCACATCAGTGGAAATCTCTTCCAGAATCAAGGTTAGTCTTTCTTTCTTTCCACCATTTCTGATAAGTGATATCATATCCATTGTTGTTAGATTTGTATATTTATTAAACATTACATATGTGACATATGCATTGTTGTTAGATGCATGGTTAGTTAGTTTAGCATTAATTATTAGTTCACAGCATATACCTTTGTATTTTTTCTGCTTATGAAGTGGCGAATTCAAGAGTAATGCTAATGTGGTTCATTTATTTAATTGAGGGAAATAAAATAAAGGGTTAAAGGGTGTATTGGTTCCGGTTGGGTCAATTTAACACAAGTTTGTTCGTTTGGGTTGGGATGACAGTTACCGCTTGGTACATACAACCAAATCATTTTTCATATACTTGTGTTGCTTGATATCTCCATGTATTGGTTCCTCCTCAACCTTAAAATTTGTCGTTTGTTGATCATATGTAAAGTTTTCTAGATGATTGTGTCTTTTGTAAGAACATTAACATATGGAGAAAATAATAAATTAATAAGATTTAAAGTGTTAGAATTATAACATATCTACTTCATAATTACATAATTTGGACCCTAGAAAGTTAAAATTGAAACATAAAAAACAAATTGGAGCATATATTTGCCCATGTATTCCCTAAAGGATTTTTATTTTTGAAGATGTTCCTAGGAATGACACACCAAGCATGGATTCACCCTTGTGCTTATAGTGCTATAAATGATATAATTGGTAAAATTGTTGGAAGGTACTTTTTTGCTCATCAAAAGGAGATGAGTGGATATTCAGTTTTCACCAAAGAATCTCTTTTTGTTTTGAATTGGATTATCATAGGCCTTTTGATGAGCAATAAATTAGTCGATACACATTGTCAAATTTGGTATTTTTGTTTCCTTTCTTTGCAACTCTCCCCATATAATAACACTAATTAATGGGTAATAACCTTGAGTGGGCCAACTCACATTCTGCGTCCATTAGGTTCATATATGAAGATGGTAGAATTTGCATATAATGTGTCTCAGGTTCTAATTTTCTTGTCCTTTGTTCTCACAACGATAAATGATTATGTTCTCACGGCCATAATCATTTATATGAGTATTGACACAATAAATCTTAATATTGAAATGTAACTCTTGTCTTAGAACATTGAATTTATGTCAATTTTTGTGTTGAAAATAATTGTAAATCCAAAAATAGTAGTGTATATTTAGGAAATAAAAGCTATGATGATTGAAAGCATAATAATATGTGCAGGTTTGAGACATCAGTGGAGATGTTAGATATTTCCAACTTGAACATCAAAATCAAGACAAAACCTCAATTTTCATCTCCTAATGTTGGTTACGGGGCCTTTTTAGTCTTCAAATTTTTTGACTCACCAAAATTTTCAAGTAAACCTATGTATGTTAACCTTAAGTATAAAAAGGGGAACGAAAGTCAACATGCATATTTTGCAACATGGAGAGACAAAGAGTGGATGATGATTGAGTTGGACCGATACTCAAACGAGAAAGAGGATGTCGTGTTTGAGTTTCTACTGGAGAGCTTTCCGACCTACCAGTATAGAGATGGTACAATTTATGTTGAAGGCATTGAATTTCGAGCCATTGAGAAGGTAAATTTAAATACATTCCTTTGTTGTGTTCTAAATTATTGTTTACATTATAGAGTAAATTGAAAAAACTGTCCTTATGGTTTGTCCAACTCACGAGCGCAATCACTGTAACTTCGAAGGTGCAGGCCCAAATTGTTTTTGGGAACTTTCAGTTCACTTTTTGTCCTGGGCAAAAGTAAAACGACTGAAATACCCTCATTTTTTTTTTAATTTTTTTTTACAATAAAAGGTCAAATATGGGTATAACATGATTTCTATATAGGTGAAACTTGAAGACATTGGAAAGATGGAGGAAGTCCCGCAAGTCTTGAAATCAAACTTCAGCGTGGATCAACCGCAACATTTTCCAACTAAGTTGAAAAAATTATTTAAGAAATCCACGAACTCTGAGGACATCATCTTGTTGGGCAATGTAAACGAGAAGAAACTTCTCATGCTTTCTGCAAAAGCAACTTTATTCAACTTTTCTGACGTGAATATTTATAGTTCAAGAAGATCAACTAAATGCAGGTTTGATTTTCTGAACAAACTTTAAAACCATGTTAATTAACAACTAAATCTAACCTAAATATACATTAACAAATAAAATATTATAGATTTTGTGAATGATGGTTGAAAAGCTTTACCATATGGATTTAGTATTCTGTGTCTCCAAATGACTTTTTTAAAGGATGTATATAACCATATTATATATGTCGCACATGCAGATTTCGGAAGGTGTGTGAGCTTTTACCACAACAAGTATTTCATATCAAATGCACAATTGAAAGTCAAATGTTATCACCCGATACAGAGTACATGTGTTACTTTGTGTTCAAGATTTCAAAAAATTGCCAAGGGCTGCATTCTCCAGTGAAAGTACGAGATTTAATCCACCAAGAAAATAACATGGCCGATTTTTTCTATTTTATTACCCCAACCCCATTGAATATAAATGATTTTACTCGGGTTCCAAAACAAAGGGAAGATGGATGGATGGAGATTCAACTGTTGAAATTTAACTCAACTCGTGACCTTGAGAATGACTCTTTTCCGATTAATATGCGATTTACAAGTCTTGAAGGACTTTTATCTGGCCTCATTGTATGTGGCCTCGAGTTTTGGCCACTGTAAAAGGACTATCTGCGGTATCCAGCTAGTATTTTATGATTTTACTTCGTGTAACAAAAAAAGGTCCTTATTGTCGCACCCAGATAATTTTAAAAATTATGTGTGAAGGTTTTTCTTATGCATGTTTTATGTGAAAAGCAAATTGGCTTCTTTTTGACAGACATTTACAAGGATTGTGCTGGACTCATACCTTCAGCTTTCAAACAGCTACCCAAGTTGCTCTACAAGTGCAAAATATGTACAAATTTTATTTTGAAGATAGTTTGAAAAAGTTTATGTTTTGGTAAGAATGATTCATAGGGAAACATCAGGTATTCTTTTTGTCACACTACGCTAACAAGCTATGTTAAGTTGTTAACATCAGTCAAATCGCTCTTACTTTTTCAGACATTAATGAAATATATTACCAATCATAGAATCAGGTTGTACTATTACGATTGTCTTGTGGGAAAAAAATGATGTCTCAAAGATATTCATGGTTTCTTTCACTAAAACAGTTTCATGTAATCTACTTGCAATATTAACAATAATTTCATCTGATATTTTGTTAAATCTGGGCTGTAGTTTTGTAAAACCAGATTCTTGGATCACAAACTAAGACTTCTGACAAGTTTATATCTTATGGTTACGTTATAAGATCTCAAGGGTCAACGGATTTGAACAGCAGAATCATTAATTTATAGGTTGTTGAATTAAATCCGACCCGTCTTCATCGAGAGAAGAAAGCTGTGAATCTTGTAATTTGAACAACAACAGTCAACCTACCAAATAAAGTGATTATCATATCTAAAAGGTAGACAATTGACTCATTTATTCGGGTTAGGTTTTATCTCTAACAACTCAAACGAGTGAAATCAGCAAGATTAACTACTAAGACAATAGAAAGAAAGTTGCAAGTGTAATATCAACACACTGCAATTTAAAACTGTCACAAAAAGTGTTCCGCGCCTACCCCGACCAAACTCTCGGCACGTGCCATAAACTTGTCCATAATGACCTTAACCCTTTTCTGCTCATTACGAAGCATGAACCATCCACCCATATCATCTCCTGCACAACCATTATCATCCTTTGGATTCGGGCATGGAGAACTTAACATTCGAGCTAACATGGATTAACTTGGTAGTTACTAGAGTATATTTAACTCGATTGCATGTTTTAAAATGAAAAAAAAAAAAAATGTTTATGAAGTCAAAGTAACAATATGAATACGGTATTCCTATTCCTAGAAACAGAGAAATGTATGTTTCAATAGTTCTGTAAATTGGTCATGTTAATTAGCGTGACCATTGAGACTTCATGTTGTTTAGAATTGTTGGCATATGCTAATGGCCTTATATTTATGGAGATGAATTGTGTTATTAGTCATTACATGTGAGTATGTGACATCATAATGTGAGAATGTGAAAGTGTTTGGTTGTTTGGCTGTGGGTTTTGTTAACCGCTAAATTGAAGAGACTATTGATCATATCAAGTGTAAATTTGAACTTACATTTATGAACTGTACATTTTTCAATCATTGTGTTTGGCAGCAATCATTTCCCAAAAGGGCGACGATGCATGGTGGTACATTTTAAAAGAATTTACACGTAATAGAGAGGAACGAAATATCATAACTTTGCATTTAAAACCTTACCGGGTAACCCTGTAAATCTCTCATATTGTTAATATGCCTTTCCTATAAACATCTCCACCCCTGTACAATTATGGCTCCACATTCTCCAGCTTCCCGACGTAATCTCGTGATTTTTGGTGTGTACACAGCATAAAAAGTCAGTGCATACAACTTCAAAGCTTCCTGCCACAATAGAAAATATAAACTTTATCTCATGCACATATTTACCTCATATTACGTTTCTAACTGCAAACCACCATTTCTAAAACATATGACCGAAGAAAGGTAGATAGCCGTACCTTAGAAATACGAGTATCATCTATATTTGGCTGCATACCAATTGATGTAGTGTTTGCAAGTATCATACCACCTTCTGGACTGTACGTGCTCAAATTGGCAAGAGATATAGCCTCTCCATCAATTATGTCAGCAAGTTCTCTAGCACGATCCGTGCAGTATCATCAGTAAGAGAAAACTTTTGTTGGTGTATTAACTATGCATGTAAGAGGGAGATTGGATTTCAATTTTGCAACTGGTTATTTGATTACTGGGACTTGAAGTCGAAATGATCAAATTTTTATGTTTTGATAAACAACTCACATCCAAATACCCTCTAAATATGACGAGAACCGTGCAGTTGGCTTTCACCCATAGTGAACTGATAAGAATGCAATAAAACTAGTGTAATGTTTTATTTGCGATCAAGTACAAGTACTAGGAATGGTAATGTGAGCGCTAGTAGAATCTAACCATAAGTCCGATTGGCTATCACAATCCTTGCACCCTTCGCTTTTGCTCCATAAGCAAGATCTTTTCCAGCACCGCCAGCAACAATAACCACAAATAGTCTACCAGCCAAGGGTGATCCTGTTGCACCATTTTGAACACCTGAACCTTGAACCTGTAAACAGTTGCAACAATTTAGGAATTAAGTAAACCTCAAACGGGTCAAATGGGTTAAATGGGTTGAAAGTCCCACGTGAAATATAATATGAAACTTTTATAAGTGGACAAAAGGCACGGTTTTGACCCAACAGCCAAAATTACCACTTCTAATAGAAAGTACAAAAAGAAACCTCGATAGCAGAAACAACGCCTACATAGTCTGTATTACACCCATATAACGTCCCATCTTTTGGTCTCCTGATAGCGTAGTTGACTGCTCCTATTGACTGTAGCATACAATCAATAACAGTATACATAAAAAGCCGTAATTTAATAATCATCTACATCAGCCTCAACGCTTAAGGTTTCTTTAAAAATGAAACTTACCTTTGCAACCGGATCAACCTCATCACAACATTGAAGTAAAGATTCTTTGTGAGGAATGGTTTCAACTGCATCAAAAAATGATACATTTTTCTAATCTGAATAAATACAAATACGGGGTTTTCTCCATAAAATATCAACGTACTTTCACATTTGTGACCTTTTAGTCATTGTACGGTTATATAACATTTGATTCAATAAAAGATGGCTTTGTATGCCGTTTGGGCATTCGGTACCAGGTTACTCGATGGTCAATATGATTACTTTAAATAAAAAATGTCAACTTTATTTATATAAATTTCAAATTTATATATACCAGTTGTTATATGACCCAACCAGTACAACAAAGCCACCTATCAATAACTTGCCACAGAGAAAGTTAAATAAGTACGAAGGCACATATATGAGAGGATGAAGATATAATATGAGAAAAAAGACCGTTGAAACCGAAGCTCACTAGCTCTAATAAAAAGATGAAAACTCAACCTGAACCCCGCGAAATCTGTAGCTGAGTAAGTATCAAGAAAAGTATTTACATTATCCACCAACAAATGTACATAAACTCCATTATAACCAACTGATCGGAAAGCTTTATTGTACAACAAAGGTGATTTACTATGTCCAACTGGCTTCCCAATAATACCGAATACTTTTGTGTCAGGACCTAATTGTCTGAAATTAAACAAGTCCAAAAGATCCCTAATTGTAGGCTGTCCGGGTGCTGATACCTTTCCATGCTCAAGGGTGCCAAATGTCAAATATCCACCGAATTTGGGGCAGAGTACTCGAGACATCAAACCCTTTTCACCCATCACCATTGCTATTATTGGAACCTAAATGATTAATTAAGGTACTTAAATAATCACGTAAGCTAATAAAACCGCAAAAAAATATATATAACTTTCAAATTTTATTACATGCAAACAAAAATACCATCTCCAAAATTTATGATGCATGACTTACGCCGCTTACTTGAGAATTAGCAGTAATGTGAAAGACTCGTGCTACATCAGTTATATCTACAGCGGTTGTTGCAAACTTGACAATGTCAGCTCCTGTTGACTGTATTTTGGCCACAAGGTTCCCAAGCTCTTCTATCGAAGGAGTATTTTGATAATTGTGGGAAGAAACTAAGAGTTTGCACTTTGTAGGCTTGTCTCCATGGATTAAATTGTTGAAATCATCAACGGCTTTGAGTTACGAATAACAGTATAGTACTTTAGACGAGCATATGAGCATGAATAGACTCATTTAATGTCAAGAAGAAAGAAACCTTAAACTCAACATCGATGTGATCAGCTCCTAATTCCATTGCTAATCGAAGAGCAGCCAATCGACTCTGTTCATCTCCGTCGTACTGACCACCTTCCCATGTTGGTCTAGAAAATAACATAGAATCAGAAACCTTTTTGGGAAAGATAAAGTGTTACAACATCATGTAATATGGACTAGATTAAGGGGATGTTTGGTAATGCTTATTAAAACTGCCTATGCTTTCATGAAATAAGCAATTGCTATAACAGAAGGCAATACTGCAAAAAGTGTGTAGATAGGCTTCTACAGTAACGAAACCAGATAATCAGATATCGCATTTGTGTAAGTTTTCGGCAATCAGCTAATTAGGGATTTAACACGTAAAATAATCAGCCTATAATCATATCCAAACACTTATTACTGCTGATCTACTGTATCAAAACGCAACAAGGTGTGTTTGGCATTACTAAGTTAAACAGCTTATGCTCATAACCAGAAGATTAACTTATCCAAAACAGCTTATTTCACCCCTAAGGTTAAACTTACAATACTGAATCCACTAACAATAACCAGTTCAAAGTAAACAATCTGAACTCCTTACTGAAAATACCTTATTTCACCCCTAAACTAAGTAGTTAAGCATAGTCAAATTTATGCATCTGCTCAAAAAACACAATAAGCAGATAATCTGTTATAAAAACAATCCAAATTCTGAAACAATCCCATCACATGTTAGACGGTTGACGATTCAGTATACAATCAGAAAAAAAAACTGCATTCATGTCATAAGAGTTCTACCGATATCATAAGCATAAGCCCTTTTTCATCCAAAAACACTTATCCATTAGCTACTCCCAAATCCCAAATATGCCCCTAAGTATTGACACAATAAATCTTAATATTGAAATGTAACTCTTGTCTTAGAACATTGAATTTATGTCAATTTTTGTGTTGAAAATAATTGTAAATCCAAAAATAGTAGTGTATATTTAGGAAATAAAAGCTATGATGATTGAAAGCATAATAATATGTGCAGGTTTGAGACATCAGTGGAGATGTTAGATATTTCCAACTTGAACATCAAAATCAAGACAAAACCTCAATTTTCATCTCCTAATGTTGGTTACGGGGCCTTTTTAGTCTTCAAATTTTTTGACTCACCAAAATTTTCAAGTAAACCTATGTATGTTAACCTTAAGTATAAAAAGGGGAACGAAAGTCAACATGCATATTTTGCAACATGGAGAGACAAAGAGTGGATGATGATTGAGTTGGACCGATACTCAAACGAGAAAGAGGATGTCGTGTTTGAGTTTCTACTGGAGAGCTTTCCGACCTACCAGTATAGAGATGGTACAATTTATGTTGAAGGCATTGAATTTCGAGCCATTGAGAAGGTAAATTTAAATACATTCCTTTGTTGTGTTCTAAATTATTGTTTACATTATAGAGTAAATTGAAAAAACTGTCCTTATGGTTTGTCCAACTCACGAGCGCAATCACTGTAACTTCGAAGGTGCAGGCCCAAATTGTTTTTGGGAACTTTCAGTTCACTTTTTGTCCTGGGCAAAAGTAAAACGACTGAAATACCCTCATTTTTTTTTAATTTTTTTTTACAATAAAAGGTCAAATATGGGTATAACATGATTTCTATATAGGTGAAACTTGAAGACATTGGAAAGATGGAGGAAGTCCCGCAAGTCTTGAAATCAAACTTCAGCGTGGATCAACCGCAACATTTTCCAACTAAGTTGAAAAAATTATTTAAGAAATCCACGAACTCTGAGGACATCATCTTGTTGGGCAATGTAAACGAGAAGAAACTTCTCATGCTTTCTGCAAAAGCAACTTTATTCAACTTTTCTGACGTGAATATTTATAGTTCAAGAAGATCAACTAAATGCAGGTTTGATTTTCTGAACAAACTTTAAAACCATGTTAATTAACAACTAAATCTAACCTAAATATACATTAACAAATAAAATATTATAGATTTTGTGAATGATGGTTGAAAAGCTTTACCATATGGATTTAGTATTCTGTGTCTCCAAATGACTTTTTTAAAGGATGTATATAACCATATTATATATGTCGCACATGCAGATTTCGGAAGGTGTGTGAGCTTTTACCACAACAAGTATTTCATATCAAATGCACAATTGAAAGTCAAATGTTATCACCCGATACAGAGTACATGTGTTACTTTGTGTTCAAGATTTCAAAAAATTGCCAAGGGCTGCATTCTCCAGTGAAAGTACGAGATTTAATCCACCAAGAAAATAACATGGCCGATTTTTTCTATTTTATTACCCCAACCCCATTGAATATAAATGATTTTACTCGGGTTCCAAAACAAAGGGAAGATGGATGGATGGAGATTCAACTGTTGAAATTTAACTCAACTCGTGACCTTGAGAATGACTCTTTTCCGATTAATATGCGATTTACAAGTCTTGAAGGACTTTTATCTGGCCTCATTGTATGTGGCCTCGAGTTTTGGCCACTGTAAAAGGACTATCTGCGGTATCCAGCTAGTATTTTATGATTTTACTTCGTGTAACAAAAAAAGGTCCTTATTGTCGCACCCAGATAATTTTAAAAATTATGTGTGAAGGTTTTTCTTATGCATGTTTTATGTGAAAAGCAAATTGGCTTCTTTTTGACAGACATTTACAAGGATTGTGCTGGACTCATACCTTCAGCTTTCAAACAGCTACCCAAGTTGCTCTACAAGTGCAAAATATGTACAAATTTTATTTTGAAGATAGTTTGAAAAAGTTTATGTTTTGGTAAGAATGATTCATAGGGAAACATCAGGTATTCTTTTTGTCACACTACGCTAACAAGCTATGTTAAGTTGTTAACATCAGTCAAATCGCTCTTACTTTTTCAGACATTAATGAAATATATTACCAATCATAGAATCAGGTTGTACTATTACGATTGTCTTGTGGGAAAAAAATGATGTCTCAAAGATATTCATGGTTTCTTTCACTAAAACAGTTTCATGTAATCTACTTGCAATATTAACAATAATTTCATCTGATATTTTGTTAAATCTGGGCTGTAGTTTTGTAAAACCAGATTCTTGGATCACAAACTAAGACTTCTGACAAGTTTATATCTTATGGTTACGTTATAAGATCTCAAGGGTCAACGGATTTGAACAGCAGAATCATTAATTTATAGGTTGTTGAATTAAATCCGACCCGTCTTCATCGAGAGAAGAAAGCTGTGAATCTTGTAATTTGAACAACAACAGTCAACCTACCAAATAAAGTGATTATCATATCTAAAAGGTAGACAATTGACTCATTTATTCGGGTTAGGTTTTATCTCTAACAACTCAAACGAGTGAAATCAGCAAGATTAACTACTAAGACAATAGAAAGAAAGTTGCAAGTGTAATATCAACACACTGCAATTTAAAACTGTCACAAAAAGTGTTCCGCGCCTACCCCGACCAAACTCTCGGCACGTGCCATAAACTTGTCCATAATGACCTTAACCCTTTTCTGCTCATTACGAAGCATGAACCATCCACCCATATCATCTCCTGCACAACCATTATCATCCTTTGGATTCGGGCATGGAGAACTTAACATTCGAGCTAACATGGATTAACTTGGTAGTTACTAGAGTATATTTAACTCGATTGCATGTTTTAAAATGAAAAAAAAAAAAAATGTTTATGAAGTCAAAGTAACAATATGAATACGGTATTCCTATTCCTAGAAACAGAGAAATGTATGTTTCAATAGTTCTGTAAATTGGTCATGTTAATTAGCGTGACCATTGAGACTTCATGTTGTTTAGAATTGTTGGCATATGCTAATGGCCTTATATTTATGGAGATGAATTGTGTTATTAGTCATTACATGTGAGTATGTGACATCATAATGTGAGAATGTGAAAGTGTTTGGTTGTTTGGCTGTGGGTTTTGTTAACCGCTAAATTGAAGAGACTATTGATCATATCAAGTGTAAATTTGAACTTACATTTATGAACTGTACATTTTTCAATCATTGTGTTTGGCAGCAATCATTTCCCAAAAGGGCGACGATGCATGGTGGTACATTTTAAAAGAATTTACACGTAATAGAGAGGAACGAAATATCATAACTTTGCATTTAAAACCTTACCGGGTAACCCTGTAAATCTCTCATATTGTTAATATGCCTTTCCTATAAACATCTCCACCCCTGTACAATTATGGCTCCACATTCTCCAGCTTCCCGACGTAATCTCGTGATTTTTGGTGTGTACACAGCATAAAAAGTCAGTGCATACAACTTCAAAGCTTCCTGCCACAATAGAAAATATAAACTTTATCTCATGCACATATTTACCTCATATTACGTTTCTAACTGCAAACCACCATTTCTAAAACATATGACCGAAGAAAGGTAGATAGCCGTACCTTAGAAATACGAGTATCATCTATATTTGGCTGCATACCAATTGATGTAGTGTTTGCAAGTATCATACCACCTTCTGGACTGTACGTGCTCAAATTGGCAAGAGATATAGCCTCTCCATCAATTATGTCAGCAAGTTCTCTAGCACGATCCGTGCAGTATCATCAGTAAGAGAAAACTTTTGTTGGTGTATTAACTATGCATGTAAGAGGGAGATTGGATTTCAATTTTGCAACTGGTTATTTGATTACTGGGACTTGAAGTCGAAATGATCAAATTTTTATGTTTTGATAAACAACTCACATCCAAATACCCTCTAAATATGACGAGAACCGTGCAGTTGGCTTTCACCCATAGTGAACTGATAAGAATGCAATAAAACTAGTGTAATGTTTTATTTGCGATCAAGTACAAGTACTAGGAATGGTAATGTGAGCGCTAGTAGAATCTAACCATAAGTCCGATTGGCTATCACAATCCTTGCACCCTTCGCTTTTGCTCCATAAGCAAGATCTTTTCCAGCACCGCCAGCAACAATAACCACAAATAGTCTACCAGCCAAGGGTGATCCTGTTGCACCATTTTGAACACCTGAACCTTGAACCTGTAAACAGTTGCAACAATTTAGGAATTAAGTAAACCTCAAACGGGTCAAATGGGTTAAATGGGTTGAAAGTCCCACGTGAAATATAATATGAAACTTTTATAAGTGGACAAAAGGCACGGTTTTGACCCAACAGCCAAAATTACCACTTCTAATAGAAAGTACAAAAAGAAACCTCGATAGCAGAAACAACGCCTACATAGTCTGTATTACACCCATATAACGTCCCATCTTTTGGTCTCCTGATAGCGTAGTTGACTGCTCCTATTGACTGTAGCATACAATCAATAACAGTATACATAAAAAGCCGTAATTTAATAATCATCTACATCAGCCTCAACGCTTAAGGTTTCTTTAAAAATGAAACTTACCTTTGCAACCGGATCAACCTCATCACAACATTGAAGTAAAGATTCTTTGTGAGGAATGGTTTCAACTGCATCAAAAAATGATACATTTTTCTAATCTGAATAAATACAAATACGGGGTTTTCTCCATAAAATATCAACGTACTTTCACATTTGTGACCTTTTAGTCATTGTACGGTTATATAACATTTGATTCAATAAAAGATGGCTTTGTATGCCGTTTGGGCATTCGGTACCAGGTTACTCGATGGTCAATATGATTACTTTAAATAAAAAATGTCAACTTTATTTATATAAATTTCAAATTTATATATACCAGTTGTTATATGACCCAACCAGTACAACAAAGCCACCTATCAATAACTTGCCACAGAGAAAGTTAAATAAGTACGAAGGCACATATATGAGAGGATGAAGATATAATATGAGAAAAAAGACCGTTGAAACCGAAGCTCACTAGCTCTAATAAAAAGATGAAAACTCAACCTGAACCCCGCGAAATCTGTAGCTGAGTAAGTATCAAGAAAAGTATTTACATTATCCACCAACAAATGTACATAAACTCCATTATAACCAACTGATCGGAAAGCTTTATTGTACAACAAAGGTGATTTACTATGTCCAACTGGCTTCCCAATAATACCGAATACTTTTGTGTCAGGACCTAATTGTCTGAAATTAAACAAGTCCAAAAGATCCCTAATTGTAGGCTGTCCGGGTGCTGATACCTTTCCATGCTCAAGGGTGCCAAATGTCAAATATCCACCGAATTTGGGGCAGAGTACTCGAGACATCAAACCCTTTTCACCCATCACCATTGCTATTATTGGAACCTAAATGATTAATTAAGGTACTTAAATAATCACGTAAGCTAATAAAACCGCAAAAAAATATATATAACTTTCAAATTTTATTACATGCAAACAAAAATACCATCTCCAAAATTTATGATGCATGACTTACGCCGCTTACTTGAGAATTAGCAGTAATGTGAAAGACTCGTGCTACATCAGTTATATCTACAGCGGTTGTTGCAAACTTGACAATGTCAGCTCCTGTTGACTGTATTTTGGCCACAAGGTTCCCAAGCTCTTCTATCGAAGGAGTATTTTGATAATTGTGGGAAGAAACTAAGAGTTTGCACTTTGTAGGCTTGTCTCCATGGATTAAATTGTTGAAATCATCAACGGCTTTGAGTTACGAATAACAGTATAGTACTTTAGACGAGCATATGAGCATGAATAGACTCATTTAATGTCAAGAAGAAAGAAACCTTAAACTCAACATCGATGTGATCAGCTCCTAATTCCATTGCTAATCGAAGAGCAGCCAATCGACTCTGTTCATCTCCGTCGTACTGACCACCTTCCCATGTTGGTCTAGAAAATAACATAGAATCAGAAACCTTTTTGGGAAAGATAAAGTGTTACAACATCATGTAATATGGACTAGATTAAGGGGATGTTTGGTAATGCTTATTAAAACTGCCTATGCTTTCATGAAATAAGCAATTGCTATAACAGAAGGCAATACTGCAAAAAGTGTGTAGATAGGCTTCTACAGTAACGAAACCAGATAATCAGATATCGCATTTGTGTAAGTTTTCGGCAATCAGCTAATTAGGGATTTAACACGTAAAATAATCAGCCTATAATCATATCCAAACACTTATTACTGCTGATCTACTGTATCAAAACGCAACAAGGTGTGTTTGGCATTACTAAGTTAAACAGCTTATGCTCATAACCAGAAGATTAACTTATCCAAAACAGCTTATTTCACCCCTAAGGTTAAACTTACAATACTGAATCCACTAACAATAACCAGTTCAAAGTAAACAATCTGAACTCCTTACTGAAAATACCTTATTTCACCCCTAAACTAAGTAGTTAAGCATAGTCAAATTTATGCATCTGCTCAAAAAACACAATAAGCAGATAATCTGTTATAAAAACAATCCAAATTCTGAAACAATCCCATCACATGTTAGACGGTTGACGATTCAGTATACAATCAGAAAAAAAAACTGCATTCATGTCATAAGAGTTCTACCGATATCATAAGCATAAGCCCTTTTTCATCCAAAAACACTTATCCATTAGCTACTCCCAAATCCCAAATATGCCCCTAAGTATTGACACAATAAATCTTAATATTGAAATGTAACTCTTGTCTTAGAACATTGAATTTATGTCAATTTTTGTGTTGAAAATAATTGTAAATCCAAAAATAGTAGTGTATATTTAGGAAATAAAAGCTATGATGATTGAAAGCATAATAATATGTGCAGGTTTGAGACATCAGTGGAGATGTTAGATATTTCCAACTTGAACATCAAAATCAAGACAAAACCTCAATTTTCATCTCCTAATGTTGGTTACGGGGCCTTTTTAGTCTTCAAATTTTTTGACTCACCAAAATTTTCAAGTAAACCTATGTATGTTAACCTTAAGTATAAAAAGGGGAACGAAAGTCAACATGCATATTTTGCAACATGGAGAGACAAAGAGTGGATGATGATTGAGTTGGACCGATACTCAAACGAGAAAGAGGATGTCGTGTTTGAGTTTCTACTGGAGAGCTTTCCGACCTACCAGTATAGAGATGGTACAATTTATGTTGAAGGCATTGAATTTCGAGCCATTGAGAAGGTAAATTTAAATACATTCCTTTGTTGTGTTCTAAATTATTGTTTACATTATAGAGTAAATTGAAAAAACTGTCCTTATGGTTTGTCCAACTCACGAGCGCAATCACTGTAACTTCGAAGGTGCAGGCCCAAATTGTTTTTGGGAACTTTCAGTTCACTTTTTGTCCTGGGCAAAAGTAAAACGACTGAAATACCCTCATTTTTTTTTAATTTTTTTTTACAATAAAAGGTCAAATATGGGTATAACATGATTTCTATATAGGTGAAACTTGAAGACATTGGAAAGATGGAGGAAGTCCCGCAAGTCTTGAAATCAAACTTCAGCGTGGATCAACCGCAACATTTTCCAACTAAGTTGAAAAAATTATTTAAGAAATCCACGAACTCTGAGGACATCATCTTGTTGGGCAATGTAAACGAGAAGAAACTTCTCATGCTTTCTGCAAAAGCAACTTTATTCAACTTTTCTGACGTGAATATTTATAGTTCAAGAAGATCAACTAAATGCAGGTTTGATTTTCTGAACAAACTTTAAAACCATGTTAATTAACAACTAAATCTAACCTAAATATACATTAACAAATAAAATATTATAGATTTTGTGAATGATGGTTGAAAAGCTTTACCATATGGATTTAGTATTCTGTGTCTCCAAATGACTTTTTTAAAGGATGTATATAACCATATTATATATGTCGCACATGCAGATTTCGGAAGGTGTGTGAGCTTTTACCACAACAAGTATTTCATATCAAATGCACAATTGAAAGTCAAATGTTATCACCCGATACAGAGTACATGTGTTACTTTGTGTTCAAGATTTCAAAAAATTGCCAAGGGCTGCATTCTCCAGTGAAAGTACGAGATTTAATCCACCAAGAAAATAACATGGCCGATTTTTTCTATTTTATTACCCCAACCCCATTGAATATAAATGATTTTACTCGGGTTCCAAAACAAAGGGAAGATGGATGGATGGAGATTCAACTGTTGAAATTTAACTCAACTCGTGACCTTGAGAATGACTCTTTTCCGATTAATATGCGATTTACAAGTCTTGAAGGACTTTTATCTGGCCTCATTGTATGTGGCCTCGAGTTTTGGCCACTGTAAAAGGACTATCTGCGGTATCCAGCTAGTATTTTATGATTTTACTTCGTGTAACAAAAAAAGGTCCTTATTGTCGCACCCAGATAATTTTAAAAATTATGTGTGAAGGTTTTTCTTATGCATGTTTTATGTGAAAAGCAAATTGGCTTCTTTTTGACAGACATTTACAAGGATTGTGCTGGACTCATACCTTCAGCTTTCAAACAGCTACCCAAGTTGCTCTACAAGTGCAAAATATGTACAAATTTTATTTTGAAGATAGTTTGAAAAAGTTTATGTTTTGGTAAGAATGATTCATAGGGAAACATCAGGTATTCTTTTTGTCACACTACGCTAACAAGCTATGTTAAGTTGTTAACATCAGTCAAATCGCTCTTACTTTTTCAGACATTAATGAAATATATTACCAATCATAGAATCAGGTTGTACTATTACGATTGTCTTGTGGGAAAAAAATGATGTCTCAAAGATATTCATGGTTTCTTTCACTAAAACAGTTTCATGTAATCTACTTGCAATATTAACAATAATTTCATCTGATATTTTGTTAAATCTGGGCTGTAGTTTTGTAAAACCAGATTCTTGGATCACAAACTAAGACTTCTGACAAGTTTATATCTTATGGTTACGTTATAAGATCTCAAGGGTCAACGGATTTGAACAGCAGAATCATTAATTTATAGGTTGTTGAATTAAATCCGACCCGTCTTCATCGAGAGAAGAAAGCTGTGAATCTTGTAATTTGAACAACAACAGTCAACCTACCAAATAAAGTGATTATCATATCTAAAAGGTAGACAATTGACTCATTTATTCGGGTTAGGTTTTATCTCTAACAACTCAAACGAGTGAAATCAGCAAGATTAACTACTAAGACAATAGAAAGAAAGTTGCAAGTGTAATATCAACACACTGCAATTTAAAACTGTCACAAAAAGTGTTCCGCGCCTACCCCGACCAAACTCTCGGCACGTGCCATAAACTTGTCCATAATGACCTTAACCCTTTTCTGCTCATTACGAAGCATGAACCATCCACCCATATCATCTCCTGCACAACCATTATCATCCTTTGGATTCGGGCATGGAGAACTTAACATTCGAGCTAACATGGATTAACTTGGTAGTTACTAGAGTATATTTAACTCGATTGCATGTTTTAAAATGAAAAAAAAAAAAAATGTTTATGAAGTCAAAGTAACAATATGAATACGGTATTCCTATTCCTAGAAACAGAGAAATGTATGTTTCAATAGTTCTGTAAATTGGTCATGTTAATTAGCGTGACCATTGAGACTTCATGTTGTTTAGAATTGTTGGCATATGCTAATGGCCTTATATTTATGGAGATGAATTGTGTTATTAGTCATTACATGTGAGTATGTGACATCATAATGTGAGAATGTGAAAGTGTTTGGTTGTTTGGCTGTGGGTTTTGTTAACCGCTAAATTGAAGAGACTATTGATCATATCAAGTGTAAATTTGAACTTACATTTATGAACTGTACATTTTTCAATCATTGTGTTTGGCAGCAATCATTTCCCAAAAGGGCGACGATGCATGGTGGTACATTTTAAAAGAATTTACACGTAATAGAGAGGAACGAAATATCATAACTTTGCATTTAAAACCTTACCGGGTAACCCTGTAAATCTCTCATATTGTTAATATGCCTTTCCTATAAACATCTCCACCCCTGTACAATTATGGCTCCACATTCTCCAGCTTCCCGACGTAATCTCGTGATTTTTGGTGTGTACACAGCATAAAAAGTCAGTGCATACAACTTCAAAGCTTCCTGCCACAATAGAAAATATAAACTTTATCTCATGCACATATTTACCTCATATTACGTTTCTAACTGCAAACCACCATTTCTAAAACATATGACCGAAGAAAGGTAGATAGCCGTACCTTAGAAATACGAGTATCATCTATATTTGGCTGCATACCAATTGATGTAGTGTTTGCAAGTATCATACCACCTTCTGGACTGTACGTGCTCAAATTGGCAAGAGATATAGCCTCTCCATCAATTATGTCAGCAAGTTCTCTAGCACGATCCGTGCAGTATCATCAGTAAGAGAAAACTTTTGTTGGTGTATTAACTATGCATGTAAGAGGGAGATTGGATTTCAATTTTGCAACTGGTTATTTGATTACTGGGACTTGAAGTCGAAATGATCAAATTTTTATGTTTTGATAAACAACTCACATCCAAATACCCTCTAAATATGACGAGAACCGTGCAGTTGGCTTTCACCCATAGTGAACTGATAAGAATGCAATAAAACTAGTGTAATGTTTTATTTGCGATCAAGTACAAGTACTAGGAATGGTAATGTGAGCGCAGGGACGGAGCTAAGGGGGTGCCCGCGGGTGCACGTGCACCCAATGGATTTTTTTGATATAGTGTTAATTTTTGAAAAACTTATCGATTTTTCTTAAATGTATCTTAAATGCACCCGGTGCATTAAAATGTGTCTCTAGTATTATTTAGTTCGTATACTTACAAATAAAAAATAAATATAAAATTTTGTAAAAGCCAAAAGATGAAACAAGTTTAATAAATTAAAGCACAAAAGCCCATGAAATAGTTTTTTTAATGAAACAAGTTTATTTATCATCCTAACAATTTACAAAATCCAAAACTGAACCAACACCACAAAGATGAAAAAGGTTCATAAGTCGTAACATATACCTTTCATTTGTTTATTATGTCTTTTAAAGTTTTCATGTTTTGATTGGTTGTATGAAATCTTGACTAATTTGTTGGTTTCGTATAGTTTATCATCATCAATAAGGGCTTAGAGCAATAAGAATAAGTGAATAACTATGCAATTTCTATTAAAACAAATAGGGATAACAAGTTTAAGTGATAGTCAACAATATATTAGAATATGAATAGTACCCCAATTGTGTTGTCATGGGGCATTTTTATTGTTGTCAACAATATATTAGAATATGAATAGTACCCCAATTGTGTTGTCATAGGGCATTTTTATTGTTGTCGTATTTACAATATATATGAAAAGTAGTGCTTAAATGAAGTTGGTTTTAGTCTTTTCTATTGCTACTGCTACGGTTGAAAGACGTTTTTTCTAAAATGAAGCTCATAAAAACTGATTTGCGTCATCGGATGAGTGATGATTATTTTAACGGCACTTTAACTTGTGTAATAGAGAAAGAAGAACTTATTAATATTAAAAATGAGGTTGCACGTAAGTGTTTTTTTGCTATGGAGATAGTAGAATCACTAATTAGAAGGTAATATGTTCATTTATTTATCGTTTTAATGAAATCTTCATTTTCATCCACTTTTTAACTCTATTATATTACGGTTAAAAAAAAATTGTGCACCCGATCATATTTCTTTCTGGCTCCGTCCCTGTGTGAGCGCTAGTAGAATCTAACCATAAGTCCGATTGGCTATCACAATCCTTGCACCCTTCGCTTTTGCTCCATAAGCAAGATCTTTTCCAGCACCGCCAGCAACAATAACCACAAATAGTCTACCAGCCAAGGGTGATCCTGTTGCACCATTTTGAACACCTGAACCTTGAACCTGTAAACAGTTGCAACAATTTAGGAATTAAGTAAACCTCAAACGGGTCAAATGGGTTAAATGGGTTGAAAGTCCCACGTGAAATATAATATGAAACTTTTATAAGTGGACAAAAGGCACGGTTTTGACCCAACAACCAAAATTACCACTTCTAATAGAAAGTACAAAAAGAAACCTCGATAGCAGAAACAACGCCTACATAGTCTGTATTACACCCATATAACGTCCCATCTTTTGGTCTCCTGATAGCGTAGTTGACTGCTCCTATTGACTGTAGCATACAATCAATAACAGTATACATAAAAAGCCGTAATTTAATAATCATCTACATCAGCCTCAACGCTTAAGGTTTCTTTAAAAATGAAACTTACCTTTGCAACCGGATCAACCTCATCACAACATTGAAGTAAAGATTCTTTGTGAGGAATGGTTTCAACTGCATCAAAAAATGATACATTTTTCTAATCTGAATAAATACAAATACGGGGTTTTCTCCATAAAATATCAACGTACTTTCACATTTGTGACCTTTTAGTCATTGTACGGTTATATAACATTTGATTCAATAAAAGATGGCTTTGTATGCCGTTTGGGCATTCGGTACCAGGTTACTCGATGGTCAATATGATTACTTTAAATAAAAAATGTCAACTTTATTTATATAAATTTCAAATTTATATATACCAGTTGTTATATGACCCAACCAGTACAACAAAGCCACCTATCAATAACTTGCCACAGAGAAAGTTAAATAAGTACGAAGGCACATATATGAGAGGATGAAGATATAATATGAGAAAAAAGACCGTTGAAACCGAAGCTCACTAGCTCTAATAAAAAGATGAAAACTCAACCTGAACCCCGCGAAATCTGTAGCTGAGTAAGTATCAAGAAAAGTATTTACATTATCCACCAACAAATGTACATAAACTCCATTATAACCAACTGATCGGAAAGCTTTATTGTACAACAAAGGTGATTTACTATGTCCAACTGGCTTCCCAATAATACCGAATACTTTTGTGTCAGGACCTAATTGTCTGAAATTAAACAAGTCCAAAAGATCCCTAATTGTGGGCTGCCCGGGTGCCAAATGTCAAATATCCACCAAATTTCGGGCAGAGTACTCGGGACATCAGACCTTTTTCACCCATCACCGTTGCTATTTTTGGAACCTCAATGATTAATTAAGGTACTTAAATAACCACGCAAGCTAATAAAACCGCGAAAAAATATATCTAATTTACAAATTTCATTACATGCATGACTAACGCCGCTTACTTGAGAATTAGCAGTAATGTGAAAGACTCGTGCCATGCCAGTTATATCTATAGTGGTTGTTGCAAACTTGACAATGTCAGCTCCTGTTGACTGCAATTTGGCCACAAGGTTCCCAAGCTCTTCTATCGAAGGAGTATTTTGATAATTGTGGGAAGAAACTATGAGTTTGCACTTTGTAGGCTTGTTCCCATGGATTAAGTTGTTGAAATCATCAATGGCCTGCATTTGAGTTACGAATAACAGTATAGTACTTTAGACAAGCCTATGAGCACGAATAGACGCATTTAATGGCAAGAAGAAAGGAACCTTAAGCTCAACATCGAGGTGATCAGCTCCTAATTCCATTGCTAATCGAAGAGCAGCCAATCGACTTTGTTCACCTCCGTCGTACTGACCACCTTCCCATGTTGGTCTAGAAAATAACATAGAATCAGAAACCTTTCCAGGATAGATAAAGTGTTACAACATCATGTAATATGGACCAGATTAAGGGGATGTTGGGTAATGTTTATTAAAACTGCCTATGCTTTCATGAAATAAGCAATTGCTATAACATAAGGCAAATGCTGCAAAAAGTGTTTAGATAGGCTTCTACAGTAACCAAACCAGATAATCAGAAATTGCATTTGTGTAACTTTTCAGCAATCAGCTAATTAGGAATTTAAGACGTAAAATAATCAGCCTATAATCATATCCAAACACTTATTACTGTTGATCTACTGTATCGAAACGCAGCAAGGGGTGTTTGGCATTACTAAGTTAAACAGCTTATGCTCATAACCAGGAGACCAACTTATCCAAAATAGCTTATTTCACCCCTAAGGTTAAACTTACGATACTGAATCCACTAACAATAACCGGTTCAAACCAAACAATCTGAAACTTCATACTGAAAAGACCTTATTTCACCACCAAACTAAGTAGATAAGCATAGTCAAATGTATGCATCTGCTCAAAAAACAGAATAAGCAGATAATCTATTATAAAAACAATCCAAATTCTGAAACATCCCCATTACATGTCAGACAATTCAGTATACCATCAGAAGAAAACTGCATTCGCATTATAACAGTATCAACAAGATCATTAGCATAAGCACATTTTTCATCCGGATACTCGAACTCAACGAGATGCAATTATATGAGTTTGGCAATTCCGCTAAGAGTACTTCAAAGATACAGAAGCAATACATTGTCTGAATAAGCAACTCCCAAACTGCTTATTTCAAAGTGCAATAAGGGGTCAACAACTTACGCAGCTAATAAGCAGATGATCAGCTTATCAAAAACAACTTATTTCACCCTAACAGAAAATTTGTAATACCAAATCCACAAAAACATATCAGTTCATAATAAGCAATTTGGAATTACCCCCATATGATAAATTGTTCCAATAAGTAATCCCAAACAATTGAGTATCCTAAAAAACATATAAAAAGAACTGCATTCATATCGGTTTTCGGATATCAAAAAAAGAATCCACTCACCTGTAAGTAAAAAGGGTAGGCAAAGGGGTTAATTTAACAAGTGTTACAACATCATGTAATATGCAAAGACTCTTTGAATCACTAAACTAGTTGTTGATCATACACTAATTCATTTGCATAGACTTCAGGGGGTGTTTGGGAATCAGATTCGGCTGTAACATAATGCAACGCCTGAGATTTACGAGGCTGTGCGCCAGAGATTTACAAGGCTGTAACATGTTTGATAGTATAGTAGATAACACCATTAGTATCTATGTCACAATAACTATAAAAGTAGCTATATGAGTGTTTGACAGTTCTGCTTATTAATGATTTACGAGGCTGTTTAGATCATCATCAAATGAGCCTATACTCATATCCAAGCACTCAGAACTGCTGATTTACTTTATCAAAATGTAACAAGGGGTGTTTAGGATTACTGTATTTCACAGCTTATGCCAATAACAGAATATCAACTTATCCAAAATAGCTTATTTCACCCCAAAGGTAAAACTTAAAATACTAAATCCACTAACAATAATCAGTTCAAACTAAACATTCTCAAACTCTTTGCTGAAAAGACCTTATTTCACCCCTAAACTAAGTAGATATGCATAGTCAAATGTATGCATCTGCTCAAAAAACACAATAAACAGATAATCTGTTATAAAAACAATCCAAATTCTGAAACATCCCCATCATATGTCAGACGATTCAGCATACCATTAGAAGAAAACTGCATTCGCATCATAACAGTATCAACAAGATCATAAGCATAAGCACATTTCTAATCTAGACACTCGAAAGACAATCAGATACCCAATTATATGCGTTTGGCAATTCTGCTAAGAGTACTACAAACTTCAAAGATACAGAAGCAAATATATTGTCTGAATAAGCAACTCCCAAACTGCTTATTTCACCCTCAAATAAAGATACAATCACATACAAATACTCAACTGTGCTTATCTACTACATTAAACGCAATAAGAGGTGTTTAGGATTACTAATTTTGAACTTAAACTCCCAAACTGCTTATTTCATCCTAAACTTAAACTTATAATTACAAATAGCTTATTTACCCTAAACTAAGTAGCTAAGCATAGTCACATTTCATCATCTGCTTAAAAAAAGCAATAAGAAGATAAGCTGCTTAAAAAAGCAAAAATCCCAAACACCCCCACATTACATGTCAAACAATTCAGTATACTAACACATCACATTTCATATCACGAAAACAATTTTGAATATCAAAAAACAGTCCTAAAAAAATGCACCTGCAAGTAAAAAAAGTAGGCAAAGGACTTAAATTATAAAGGGTTTGATATCATATCTATCAGTAAACCTTTCTTGTTTTAAACAATCCTATCTAACTTCAACTAAGTCAGCACCATACAATTCAGCATCTCCCATCAGCTTAGTTCACCCTCAAGGCCTCAAATAAACATATAATCATGTCCAGACACTCAAACCTTATCCACAATATCAAAACGCAATAAGGGGGTGTTTGGGATTACTACTTCATACAGCTTATACGCAGATGATCAGCTTATTTCACCCTAAGAGCAAACTTGTAATACCAAATTCACCAATACTAATCAGTTCAAAATAAGCAATCTCAAAGTGCCCAAACACTCAAAAACAAAATACTAATAAACCCAACATTCATATCATAGAAACAGTTTCGAATATCGAAAAAAAGTCCGAAAAAAGAGTCTTCTGACCTGTAAGTAAAAAGGGTAGGCAAAGGGGTTAATTTAACAAGGGTCTGAATACTTTCTCTGACATTAAACCCCTCCAAAAAAGGTTTCAAACTATCCAATCTAATCTCAACAAGATCACCACCATAAGATTTGGCCAAATTCATAAGAACCAACATCTGTTATTCCTTCTTACTCTGTTTTCATTTTCACCGCCCATTTTCTCAACAGCAGCTTTATGATTAAAATAAGTAAAGATATGAAGTTAATGAAAATGGGTCTTTTTTAAAGATTGGTTTCTTTTGACTTACCTGATGTGGGTTTCTGATTCATCATCCCCCAATATTATTAATCTCACCTGCACCAAAAAAAAACAATAAAAATCTTCTTCTTTTTTTTAACAAATTGATGAAATTGATGGAAATAAAAGATGGGTTATGTGGAAAGATTGGAGATATTACATAAAAATGTTAACTTTGTACGAATTGAAGGTTAATTGTGCGGGATTGTAAAGTTAGGGTTAGGGTTTTGATTTGGGGGAAATGGGGAGGGAAATTGAATTGGTTTGGGGATTCGGTGAAATTTTGGTGGGTATTTTTTAGAGGAAAAGTGGGACATTGTTTGCACGTGCTTTTTTTTTTTTTTTTTTTTTTTTTTTTTTTTTTTTTAAATTCTGTAATGAAAAATTAGTTTTAATGTTACATATGGGCTTTTAACATAAAACTTCAAATAAAGTATGGAGTAATAATTTGGTTAGTGTGAAGTAGATTATGTGTTCTCTTAGAGTACCTAACCAACAATTAATCAAAGATTAAGGAAATACATTTATTATTATCCATGCCTATGCCAAATACCGTGATCAAATTTTATCTAACATAAGTTGAAAGAGTTGTTTAAAAGATGAATATATATATTAAACAAACATTAGAAGTTCTTAGTTACAATTAATAACATGAAACTTGAAATATAAGTATCTAAAAGGATTAGAATATTTCATGAAACCAAAAGAAAATGATGTAACGCAATGCTAACACATAGTCAAAACATTTGTTTTTTTGAAACGCAGTCAAACAATTTGCTACACATATAATATGATTCTAAGAGTGAATTACATAGATGGTCTCTATGGTTTGCGTTGACTTTCATTCTTGGTCACCTGACAATTTTTTTATTTTTATTTTTATTTATTTTTATTTTTATTTTTTTTTGCGCAAAAACAATTACTAACTCTAAAACTCTTAACACCTACTGTCCTTTGACCAAACTGACATTAAGTTTGCCTGATAAGCTCCTCATGTGCAAGTTATATGAGGGTAATTGGTCTCTTTCTTTCCTTTTTGGCCCCACTTAACTATCAGTGCTCATTTTTTTCTTTTCATCATTCTCACACAAACACCACCTAATCTCCATCTCATTTAAAAATATGAACACAACAAATTTTTGTGTTTTCGTTATCTCCAAACGTCACACTCAAAATCCCATAACTCTCATAACTTATATATGAGTCAAACTATCATGAAAACAAATTTTGAATTAATATAAATATCTAGTTGTTCGAGAGGTATGAGTGATGAATCTTGGCATATGTTTATAAAGAATGTATCTTGGGATTATAATGTATGTACGAAAAAATGTTTTTTATGGACCAATAAAAATAATAATTAGCAAAGTATTGACATAGTTTGGACCAATAAAAATAATAATAAAAAACACAGTAAGGGGTGTTTGGGATTACTATTTCAAACAGCTTATAAGCAGATGATCAGCTTGTTCAACCTAAGAAAACAGCTTATTTCATCCTAAGAGCAAATTAGTAATATCAAATTCACCAATACTAATCAGCTCAAAATAAGGAATAAGTAAAGATATGAAGTTAATGAAAATGGGTCTTTTTTAAAGATTGGTTTCTTTTGACTTACCTGATGTGGGTTTCTGATTCATCATCCCCCATTATTATCAATCTCACCTGCACCCAAAAAAAAACAATAAAAATCAATTATTATTATTATTTTTTTTAACAAATTGATAAAATTGATGGAAATAAAAGATGGGTTTTGTGAAAAGATTGGAGATATTACATAAAAATGTCAACTTTTTACGAATTGAAGGTTAATTTTGTGGGATTGTAAAGTTAGGGTTTGGGTTCTGATTTGGGGGAAAAGTGGAGGGAAGTTGAATTGGTTTGGGGATTTTGATGCATCGTGGGTTTTTTTTAATAGAGAAATATTGGGGGATTTAATTGATTTTGGTTTTTGCAACTTTTTTTTTTTTTTTTTCTTCTCTGTAACTTTGTAGTAGCTTTGTAGTGAAGAATGTTAATTGTTAGAATATTAAGTGTGTTTTAGTAAAAATTGTTAGAGGGTAGTATGGATTGAGAATACGGATTTCATTTCTATTGTTTGTATAATGTATGGCTATCACAATTTTTTTTTTTTTTAGAAAGACATATGGTCTATATGTTAGTGGTAGGTCCTACGAGAATGAGTTAGAAAAGGTGCATACTCTCCCTCTTATGAGTCTATGGGTATCAAATGATAATTTCATTCCTCAACTTAGTAACCAAATATTTGTAATGATAATTATTGTAATTGATGCATTCTGATAGTGATGTATCAAACACATCTTTATTTTATAGGTTGGTTGAAATAAGATTTGAATTTGAGTTTAATTTGAAAAAAATATGAAAAAAAGTTACTTATCAATTTAAATAATACATTAATTAAATAAAAATGTAATAAATTTGTAATATCCTAATTTTCACAATATTTATTTTAGAGAAAAAGTCGCCGAATAGTAATGAAGTTTCATTAGTGTTTCAGTTTGGTCAATCATATATATATATTTTTTTGTGAGGTTTAACCACTTAAATTTCACACGTGTTTTATTTTTATGTAATTTTAAAATTTTTGTAGTGTGTCTTAATTCCAATGTTGTAACCCATCAAATATAAACATTTTGCTTGGCCAAAAACTGCTGTTGATTTTATATCTAAATCATATAAAAAAAAAAACATTTAAGAGCAGCTGAAAATGTCATCCATGAAACTCACGAAACCTTTAGAGCAATTATTATTACCTCTTGATGTATGGTCTGTATATTTAACAGAGCTTAAAATGAACTCTTGATTTCACCCTTGATACCCACAAACCTCTTAGAGCAATCAAAGGAGGCTGACTCTATAGATATCCACACTACACGACCACATCACTAACACACATATTTACCCAAAAACCTAAATTTAACAACCCTTAATAATTCACAACTTTAGAATACAACCGATAAAACCAACATAAAAAAATTAGGGTTGCAGCACATATACATCAAATTAATATCAATTCTTAAATTACACAAATAATAAGCAAATTAAATAAAATAAAAATACCTGGGTGGGCGAAGTTAATAAGTTGTTCCATAGATATTTAAAATCTTTAGATATTTGTCAACATCCCTAAAGATGATAGGCATTAGAAGTCACCTTGTTGTTTGTCTTTGATCTGGGTGGGTAAATCGAATATTGTGTCGAGGAATTCACCTTTTTTGCTTCATTCGATTGTAATTTTTAGTATATGAATTTTTGGAATGAGAGGTGTGCGCAATGGGATTCACGTATACTTAAGTCCGCTCCTTTTCATATAATTTTACTACTTGGTCCAAAAGTTATAACAATTGAATTTGAGGTACATGTGTATTTTCTCTTTTTTTTAACACATCCTTGATATAAAAACGATTTTCTAGATCTTTTTCCAAATAAAGAAATATTGAAGTTTGTTTTGTTAAAAAAACTTTTAAAAAAATAATTAAAAATAATTTAATTATTACTTAATAAGGAATGAATTGATTTTTTTTAAAATAAAAAATTTCGAATAAGGGTTTTGTTTTATTAGAAAAAAGATTCCTTTTGTTATCGTCTCCAATTTACCCGTTCAATAATTAATTTTCCCTCAATAAATAATTAAATACTACTCATCATCAATTCTTTTTGTTAATTCGTCTTTTTAACAATAATTCATTTTCCCCAATTTACCCCTTCAATCAACTCTTCTTTACCCTCAATACAAGTTAATTCTTTTTTGTTATCCTCTCCTTGACTAGTATGCGAACAATAAAGCCCTTGTTATATGAAACTATGCATAAGTTAATTCTCATCTTTTAAACACTTGCACCATGACCATCATCGTCGAGCACTGTCACCGTCATCGTGGACAGCCACCGCCGTCGCGCCCTACCCCGGCGTGTACCACCACTGCAGCGCACCACCTCTATCGACATTTTTAACAATTGAAGGTATGAAGAATTGATCGGCTGATTCACTTACTTAACTATATCATGATTAATTTTATCTATATAATGCATTATCTTTATGTAATTTGTATTAGTTTAGGGATTTTATTCGTTTCGCTTTGTGTATATTATGATGAATATTACTACTAGATAGAGAGAATAATGCATTCAATCAACTATATCGTTATGTTTTGGTATAATGTGAGAATTTTGCTGAAATGCCTAAGAGTGAATATTAGCATTCGATGATTGTTAGCTAAAGTTGATACTTGTGATACTGTAGAGCTTGAGCTTCTTGATGTTATCACCTTTGTCTATTCTTTATCAAATATTCTTGAGCTTCTTGTGATACAAAGGACCGTGGTTTCACCAATTTAACAGTTCTATATTTGCAAAGTTTCTGCTTTACTTTTTTATTTTACTGTTTTATCCAAATTAAGAGGGCTCTGCCTTTTCACAAAAATTCCAGATGCCCTGATACCCATTGTCTTGGTAGTGATTCTGATTTTTTAATATCACAACCACTTTTAAAGTGCACATCCAAACACTGCTGCGACATAATGTCTCATTGAGGAGAACAAAGTCGAACAGTCCTGCAAAAGAATTTTGTTTGATTCATTTCTCAAGTAGTAGGGTGTTAAAAAAATTAGCACTCCTGCCTCCTTGAATGATAGAGTGGGCTTTTTGTACAAAGCCCGTGGAAATGAACGCGAAAAATACCTGTTCTCAGGAGGAGCTGTTTTTCATTTAGATGTTGCCCCATGCTTTTACAAAACCCATAACTCTCACTTAAACGAGAGTGGCAAAATCATGACTGCTACTTTGGTTGAGATTACCAGTATTTGAACTAGTGATCGTATGAACCATACTCCACTAAAATGTTTAATGCTTTCTTTTTGGTCTTGTTTTGTTTTCAGTAAACTTATTTTTAAAGACAGTGGTATACCTATGGTCTTGTTGGTCCATGTTAGAGGTGGCAAACGGGGCAGGTTGGCAAACAGTTCAACGTGTGGCTCAAATTGACCAACACACGCATTCTTATCCATTTCTTTGCATGCTATGAATCGTTAATGTGCTCGAAATGATTACGAGACCTATGGTTTTACAGTTATTTATTTATTTCTTTGTAGAGCGAGGTTTCTATTCATTTAAGTGCTGTTTGTATTAAATAAATCCTTTAGTATAACCCATTTGGCTCATTAGAAATCTAACATAACCCATAATAATCCATTTATAGGTTAATGATTGCCACCTATGGTCAATAGGTTCATGAAAAGGGGTCATAAAAATAAGCCCAACAAGTGCTAGTTTCTAAAATGCAATCTAACTATTTCTTTTTTTGTTAATGAACATGGTGAAATAGACTGCAACCATTCAGGTTCTGAAGAAAGCTGGTCGTCCATTAGAGCGTCTGGTCAGCCATAAAAACTGCAAGTTTAAAAATCATCATCAGCATGAACGTGTGCATGTTCACGAGATAACAGAAGCTGCTGGAACAGAAGAAGCAGAAGCAGATGCAGATGCAGAATACGATAATGCTATGAAGGAAGCCATTCAGGGGTTGCAGGATGCAGTCACCACCATAAACGAGCATCTGGAAGAAGTCAGGTATGAGATTGCTGCCCTTGAAGCAGATTGATTTCGATGTATTTAGCCAGCTGTAAGAACTATATGTCTGTTCTGAATAGTCCTTGAATTACTTTTTAATTGATAGTGGAGTAAGTTTCGCAACAGTTTGAAGCGTGCCAAGCGTGCTTGACAGGCGGGCGCTCCTTTGTCTATTCTTTATCAAATATTGTGAACATTATATGTATTAGTTTGAGAAACTGTGACTTTCAGGACTCGCTGGGATCTTCATGTTGACTTGGATGATCTTCTTGGTCTTGTTTAGATTCTTATGCATTCTTCACTGATATATGGAACTCACTTGGTTCTTTCATCTGCAGCCTACGATTGATCATACTGGGATACATTCTTCAGCTCGTCACAGTAGGAAATCATTTGATTTACATATGCAAGAAGTGCCACAGAGTCCAAATTCTGTTAATGGTTCAAGAAATAGATTTCTACACAAAGTAAATGTCAATTATTTAACTTAGTAATATACTATGGTTGACTTAATCTAATCCTTTGACTTTGAATATCAACTTTATGATAGAGAATCAGATAGACGGATATCCCACTGTCTCATTTGAGTGTATAACTTATGTGTAACAGGCTAAAACTGAACTGAAGAGATCATTGCGATGTCAGCTAACCCAATGGACTTACTTCAGGTTGGCTTACTGTGCAGGCATTTAGCGTTTTAAGATATTGGATACTCCTTGACTGGTATGCATAGTCTCATATAACAAGGGCTTTATTGTTCACAAATCACAGAAATGTGTACAACTTTGCAAAAAGAGAATGAAGATATCAAAAGGAAAATGGGATATGTACTTGACCAACTAGCTCATTTCACTGGTGTGCAACTTCCTCAAGAATTTGTAAGTCTTCACTCTTTCCAACTGTATTCGATTTTTATTTAGTCGCATCAGTTAATTAGTATTGTGGTTTAGGAGCTGCAAATATGTTTAGTCGTATCAGTTATTTCTTTTTGGGATAAAAGGTGCAACTGAATTTTATGAGGATGATTGAACTGTTTGGTGCTTGAGAACGTATTTAGATTTTAGTGGTTTGTGTTTGTTTACACAGCTGCTGTCACCGAGTGGAATCTTATGTGCACATTATAATATGTAATCAATTGGGTATCATTTTCCATACGTTAATCTTTCTTTTCTTTTGTTTTGCAGTGATGATTGATTTCGTGGCGTTAAGGAGGGTGGCAGTGGTCGGCGGCATCACCAACGACATGCCATTGCCGGCGGTGAACACCGCCGCCACTTGGCCGGCATGCCCAACGGTATTGCTCCAACGGCATATATTGCCCGGGAGGTATGGTGTTTTCAAGGCACAAATATTACCGTTTGTATTTAATGTTTGTACCGTTGGAGGAGCGGATCAAAGGAAAAAAAAATTCCCTATATATAATATTACACATTTCAATTTCAGATCCATAGTTCCAAACACAAACATAAACACAAACTGTATTTACACACATACATTGTTATCCATGGATAGTGGCAAATCAAGAGGTTGGAACAACCATGTTTTGAAAAATTATCTTCGACATCTCATTCCGACAAACGCAGAAAGTCGTCGGAATCTAGCTACTATGGGTCCGGAAGCAATTACAATGTTGATCCTGTTATTCCGGATCTATTGTGACGACAAATGACGACCTCAGTTTTCGTCACCAAGTAGGATTTGTGACGACTTTTTACTGTTAGTGACGAAATCCCACTTGTCACTAAAACCAGTTTTTCTTGTAGTGTAACATACAGTTTTTGGTTTTAAAAAAGGTTCAAATACCTGTGGAAGAAAGCTTTTTCAATAGCCAAAGTTTGTATCTTTATACAATCGTCCTCCAGCTCCCACAGGAATAGCCTTGAATAGTCTGTCTGTATTTAAAAAGTGATCCTTGGCGAGCGTTGGTGTTCGGCCGTCATGGGCTTGGCTCGCGATGATGTTCGTTAGGTGGTTTGCATCATCCACTGTAACGCCCGGTCTTATAAGGATATGATTATTGTTAAATACTTGTCTTCATAGAGATGATACTGACAAAAATGGTTACTCCCAAATTGGGAAAACTACAGGTATTATATTTGCAGTTTTCTTTAAAATTTATCATTTAAACCCCACTCTAAACCTAATTCATATCTTACAATTATAAGGTATTAAGTTATTAACGTGATATATAAAGAAAAAGTTCAAAAAAATGAACTGACCTCCAAATCAAATTCGGGCCAGTTAGTAGTGATAGGTGAACTGGACCAGTGTCATTATGGTCCTTTAACTTGTGATGCTGTTTCGAAATGAACCTCATAGTTCAAATAGTTTTAAAAGAACCCCTACAGGCTAGAGAACTGGACCAGAATTTATAGATGCGGAATTTAATGACGAGTGCACGGTGCATAAAAATTGTCAGAAATCAGAATTCGTTACATAAGGAATGATGAGTCGATGAGTCTGGTCCTTTAAGTTATTATTATGTTTCGAAATGAACCCTGTAGTTTTGAAAGTTTTAAAACAACCCTTGAACTTTAGTTTGGTGTGTGGACCGTATTGGGGGTCTGGCAGATCGGGTAAATGGTTGGACTTTTGCACATGGACTACTGATTGTGGTCCGTTAAGTTATTACATTGTTTCGGAATGAGCCTTGTGGTTTTTATTTACGAACATTATGTAATATATAAAGCGATATATGGATTACTAACTCTAAAAAGTATACGTTGAACTACAAAACTTACTGAAGACAATACTTAAGATGATAAACTTTTAATACTTTTACCCTCAAATCACTTGAAAAAAAAATAAAGGAATAAATGAATAAAAATGCAAAATTCAGTCACATCCAACCAAATATGTTAACCTTTTTATATATAGTTAAGCATGTAAAATTTTGAAGGTCATTGTGTCCTAATCACTTAGTCTAAAAATAGTTAAGGTCATTGTCGGGCTTCATATGTCTTGCTGTCTTGCATAGCGATTTGTAGAGTTCTAAATTTACCTTGATCACAAGACTTAGGATCAAATGAGAAACATAATTAAGATGAGAAGAATGTGAAGAAACTACAACCACAAATATTAGATGCACCCATAAAAAATAGATGCATCTCATATTATTTCTCTTTCCTTATTTGAAATATGTGGCTATAATTTTTTCTCAGTGTTCTCATTTAATTAATTCTTTTCACTAGATCCATACTCTTGATCACAAAAGATAATCTTAAAAGTTTCAATAAGAGTTTGCTCAAAGCAAAGTCAAAATACAAAAAGCTAACAAAAACAATGGAACAACTATAACACCCCGTAAAATTTTCCTACGATTAACACGTTACCATAAAATAGATTAACCATTTTACGAGGAACAATTTTTTTTTTTTTTATTATTTATTATGCATGACATAGTAAGTGAACCACTACGACATTTATGATTGACCATTTACCTAGGAACGATGCTTACACACAACCATGATAGTCTAATATCGCGAATATATTTTAAAACTTATTATTTTTTTTTTAAATATACGTTTCGTGTATTTACCGTACGATATTTATATATTTCTGGAGCCTACGAAAATTCCCGAGATTGCTCACTAATATTATTGGACCATAACCCGACTCACGAACTTTGCTAATTGGGCCTCTAACACCCAATGGGCCTTAACTATTTAAATGTATAACTAAACGGACTCTTTTCTTACTTTCTTTTCTGCTTGGGCCTGAACCAATCCACGAAGCCCAGCAACAAGCCAAGCCCAATGACACTTAATAATATTTTTGTTTCTTTCTTTTGTTTCCCAGTCACGACATAGCCACAAGCGCACCTATTTTCTCTCAATCTTGACATGTAACATCCCTATATTTTTACACCACTCGATTTACCATGTTACAAAGAATCAGGAATGACAAAGTTCGATATGTAGCTCGCATGTTTACTGTACGAAACAGTGCCTTCTTGAATACCCCAACTCGTTTGAGTAAAAACGTGTATAACTTGTCATAAAACACCAAGTCACCACCCATACCTCCCAATCACCACAAACCAGCTCTAAACGTTTTGTCAGCTGTCAGGAATGTTTAGAGCTTATCTTACACCTTCCTTGCCCTCATATGCTTTGTAAAGTCCCGATTGGGCACTCGAAGAGGTGGCATGCATTCGTTTCAATCCAACACACAATCTCTTGCTTATTATCACCCTCTAAACTCGCCTATATAAGCCTCCATGTTATCTTAGTCGAAACTCACAACACAAACACTTCACATTTCAAAGTTCTATGTATTGTACCATGTCTTGATGTACGAGAGCTTTGGCAAGAGTCCCTAGACCACGACATACGTTGAAGATCCACTTGTGATCATTTTTGTGACGTTAGTATACCAAGAAACGATCCCCATTGCTCCTTTGTCCTAGCTCAGTCCCTATACACGTTTTACGCCACCATTGTGAGGTGAGGTAAGAACCTTGAACCTCCTTTCTATTTTTAAACTTACATTATTTTGATTTTTGCACCAACACTTACTAATTATATCTTGAAAATATTAAACGCAACCTACACATTTTACACCACGTATCATATGTTAACTAGGTCCTTAACGAGATCCTATAATCTATTTAAATTCATAATTAACGTATAAGTATAAAAATCACACGTTCCTATGTTAGTTTGAACTTATATAAATTTTGTCTAAAAAGACTTGGAATAATTTTTGGGTAAAACTATTTTCAGAATCGATTTTGGTCATTTACTTGGCCTCGTTAAATAATTATTTCGGCACATGACCAAACCTTTTTATTACTTGACCTCATTAACCACTTAGCTGGCAACCAGGAAACATAAATAACATGACCTCATAAGCTCGTATAAGCTGATTGCTCGACCCATTTTAAATGGACAAAATCTGTTTTCTATAAACTAAATAAGTTAGCTTTAGGCCTTAAAAGCCCAAAAAGCTCATTCTAGCTTATCACGATAAGCTGAGCCTATAAGCTCTTTTGAAATGAATTTATAACTTAAAAATATGGATTTTGATAAAACAAGTGTACCCCAAACCCCTTGGATCATAAAACCTTAACGGACCCTAAATATTGGATCGATAAGCCCACTTAATGAAGTAAGATGAAATTAAGCTAATAAGCTGTGAATATAAGATGTTTAAGACCTTATGAGTTTATTGAAATAATAAAAATGCTAAGTTTTGAATTTGGTAAAATTTGGACTAAATTTGCAAAATTTCATAACCGAGGGACTAAAAATGCAAAAGTTGCAAACTTTGGGTTAAAAACTGAAATTCTGATTTTCTGAATTAGAAACTGTAAATATTGAAACTAAGGGATAATAAATGTATATATTTGATATTTGGACTAAAAATGTAAATATATATAACTTTTGGACTAACGACGTTACGTTATTCGTCATTCTTTTGATCTTTTATCGTAACATATCGTTTTCACGCTTTGACTTATTCATGATGATTTTCCATCACACATCGGTCATTGATCATTATACTCACAAGTTATATGTGTATATAACTTTATTTTGAACTTAAAACATTTAAACAAACACGAGTTTTGTTCACAACTGAATGACTAGTATTCGCGATAAAACTAGATTTAGACTATCAACTGAAACATACCATATCTTTTAGGTTGTGTGTGAAGCCGTTGCCTTGCATCGTTGAGATTATGTTACTACCACTACTACTGTACTACTAAGGTGAGTCATAGCCCCTACTCTTAATTGTTTTATAATGTTTTATACACATTTTTGGGGGAGATACATGCTTAATTACTGTTTTATACTTTTATAAGTACTCGTTAACTATATACATGTTACTGTGATTTCATAGCCCACTCTTTAACTATTTTCCCGTGGGGGAGATACATGCTTAAAACTCGAACACAAGTCTTTTATACCGGGTATTGAAATACCGTCAGGCCAATGTTATTTGCTTAAGTTACTATTGCCAAAAGTCCCTCGATCATGAACCTTAATCACTTGAAGGGTGAACGTAAATAAATGTGGATAGTACTATTAGTGATTGACAATCCTCGTTTGGTTGTTAGAGAAAACACCAGGCGCACTTTATTGTTCTTATTATAGGTTATTGGCAAATACCTATCTTGAGGGCCTACTACTTACCGTCATAACTTGAGATTATGATTGGCTGTTAATCGTTGAGTATCATGAGCTTAAGGCAATAACAGGAACATTGATTTAAACTTATTGATTGTATGTGATTACAATACACTCTTAACTTGTGATTCGAACCTCATGTTAAATGGATTTATAAACCAACTAACTATTTTGGGTGTTGACCCGGTGAAGGGTAAACCAACTGACTATTTTTGAATTAATAAGGAAATCACTCATTTTCTGATTTTGATAAATCAACGATTTAAACCATGAACACTATGGATTTCCTCACACTTTAATTTGGATAATCAACTCTTATTATAAACACTGTGAACTTATAAACCCTTTGATTTTGGAAATCGATATTCGAAACTATAAACTCTATGAACTAACCAACCTTTGTGTTGACACTTTTGGCATGTGTTTATCTCAGGTAATTAGACAAGAAGGAACTTGAAGGCACGGAGTGGGCTTGTAACCCGGCATGGGCTTAAATAAACATTTTGACATATTTCAAATAAACTTGTTGTTTAAATTATGAAACATCATGATGTCTCGAATATTTGGTAATTTGAATGAATTAAACTTTAAAACGTCACTTTTGTGTCGTTTTCTATGATTGTGACAAAGATCCTCGAAGTAACACCCAAAAAGTCTTCCGCTGACATTTTAAGTCTTCCGCTGACATGACGATTTTTGGGGTGTTACAGATTGGTATTCAGAGCCACGGTTATAGAGAACCAGATGTTTTTAAACATTGGACTATAACCACACTTTAACTGGACCATTTTTACAAAATACCACTTCATGCCCTCTGTAACACCCTAGGCAAATCCCACATCGGCTGTGGCCTGGAGAGATGTTTGGCTCATAAGATAACATTCGCCTTACAATGACACAACGCGTTTTGTGGTCTACTGCGAGTGGGGTTCTTAGGAACTGGCAGTTAAGCGTGCTCATGCGAGAGTAGTACTGGCTTGGGTGACCTGCTGGGAAGTCTTCAAAATGAGGCCACAAAAACAAAGCCGTGAGCCTGCGGGCAAAGCGGACAATATTGTGGTTTGCGTAAGGCGGGGTGTTACAAGTGGTATAAGAGCCACTCCTGAGCCGTTCGGGATGGTGGGGCAAACCTCATCGAGGACGATGAGTCCCTAAGGGGGGGGGGTGATTGTAACACCCTAGGCAAATCCCACATCGGTTGTGGCCTGGAGAGATGTTTGGCTCATAAGATAACATTCGCCTTACAATGACACAACGCGTTTTGTGGTCTACTGCGAGTGGGGTTCTTAGGAACTGGCAGTTAAGCGTGCTCATGCGAGAGTAGTACTGGCTTGGGTGACCTGCTGGGAAGTCTTCAAAATGAGGCCACAAAAACAAAGCCGTGAGCCTGCGGGCAAAGCGGACAATATTGTGGTTTGCGTAAGGCGGGGTGTTACACCCTCCGTGCCTACATTCCAACATCTGGTAGAAAAGTTACTTCTCATTATTTCTTACTTATATAACTTGATATATGCTTACGTGTTACAATTATGCTAATAACTATGTTTACTAATCGGGATTATTACAAATACCGTGTCTTCATATTTCCATCCGCTAGACTACTATGTGAATTTTAAAATAGTTTATGGTACAACTACACTCCAGTATATTAATATATATATTTATATGCTCCCCCAACTATTTTGAGTACTATGCAAATCCTCTTTAATTGTCTCGCTTTCATCTTTATAGATGCTTACGACATATCCGCACATAAATTATTTTGTCAGATGGTTAAGTCAGAATCTTAAAATGATTTACAACGTCTTAATTTGAATGGATTGGGACGCCCTTTTATTCCAATCAAGAAATTGTAAATCATTGAACCATAAGTTTATATTTCTTTAGTTACATAGTTTGGGACGCTTCTCTATGTAAATAACGAAATATAGATAAATAGGTTTAATTACTTCCGTATTAACAGACATATGAAACCAAGAAAACCTAAATCTCATTAGAAACCATGAATATTAATACACAACGATATAACTAGCATCGGTAATGCTATCATCACAAAGATCACTAAGTAAACCTTAACGTCACTAAACGATTGATCCACCAAGCTGATGAAGAATGCCACCACTCCTACGAGTGCAAGAACCACAACTGGATGAAATACATCGAATACCCTGTATGACAAAAACCACACAATGAAACGTAAATGCCTAGTGCATGAAGCTACAAATTCAAAAAAAAAAAAAAAAAAAAAAATTTCAACAAAACTCTTTTGTTTAACGGGTAGGTTACCCGCACAGATTTTTGTAATTATTAATTTATCTAAACATAACAGAATAAATTCTCACCCAATGTATGATCACAAGGAATTTTATTCAAACACCATATTATTAAAAAGCAGACTGAACGGAAATACATAAAAACATTACAAACAAACGCTAAATTAAACATCACACTTCAGCGGTAGTCTGGGTGATCCCAAGTCTGAGAATTGTTAGAATCATATCCATCATCATAAGGGTCGAAGCTTGCCAACCTCTCTTCTTCTATTTGAGCCTCCAGCCTACTCAGCTCCCGCTCCATGTCAGAAGTCCAACCACCATCATCGACCACCACATTTTCCTCAAAACTTGGCTGGAATTGATCCAGATGAGGCAATTGTTGTTGTTGCACAACCACTCTTGGTGCAGAAGAACTCGATGCACCTTGTTGAAGTGATTGCTGTTGCTGTAGTTGCTGTTGTTGTTGCTGTTGCTGTTGCTGTAGTTGCTGTTGCAGTTGCTGTTGTTGCTGTTGCTGTTGACGTTGCTGCTGTTGCTGTTGTTGTTCAATCCTAGCCGCTTCAACATTCTCTTTAAAACTCCAACAGATCTTGCTGGAGCTATGGTCCTCTATCTGATGAACACAAACCCATAACGATTCAATAATAGCCGCATCCTTAAGATATCCGTCATGCAAGAAAGTATCAATCACACGTTTCCGATCATCCGATATATCCGTACACTTTGCATAACGTTCTCTGAGCCGTTGCTTCGATTGTTTCACCACCTCCAACTCCAGGATGACCCTCAAAATAGCATTTTTGCGATCCACATCACTATTTTCGGTCTCTGCTTTGATATATTGTTGGATTTGTTCAGCAGTGTGTGGTAGCTTGCAGGCCATTGATTTTTTTTGTGTGTGTGTGTGTGTGGATAACCCAACACGTACCAAGGGTATTTATAAAGAATTGGAAAAATAATTCTCAATTATTATATCAAATATGACCGTTTGTATTCAAACGGTAAAACTTTTAAAACCATGTCCAATAAAACTAGCAACAAACTTTTTAGGATACGTGGTGAAAATTCTACCTCGTCTTTCGCAATTCAACACAAGTGGCAAGAAACAGATCACATTAAACACATAACACCATAACTTAAATCATGAACACGCCACGTATAAGTAATACACTCTCACATGATTGGACCCCTCAATCTCTAAGAAATTATGAACTTATCAAATAATCTTTACAAACTCTCAAACATTATACGATACCTTAACAAATCTCAAATCAACTCATTACCTCGTGTATATTAGAATAAAACGTACGTCAATGAAACAGACTCGCAAAAACCTTCTTAACTTGGGCTAGAACCCACTGCCTCTATACACCGACACACAATTGGGCCTCGAAATCACAATAATCCGACGCACCATTGGACTCTGATCACTAACTTGAGCCCGGTATTGCGCAAGCCCAAACCCTAAATATTACTCCCAACCGACTCATAGTTTCGAACCATTTCCATGACATTTTTCTTGCACCTTATCAATATTTTGTGCCTCTCGAATTATCATATACCTAAGAATCAAGTGTGACGAATCTTTTCCAATTAATCGAACCTTCGATGGTCAAATTTTCATCAAAGCTCAACCAAATTGCTACACTTAACTATTACTAAAAATCGTATTTATTTAAATATTCGAAGCCAAATAAACTCCACATATAGTTTTAGTCATAATTTATTGAAGACCCACCGTTGTAAACTTGACTACAATCAAATGAACCGACTCTAAATATTCTTAACACATGATAACATTCTATATAACGATGCATAAGCAATAAATACAAGCGAAAAATCAACATAAACCATGGCATGAGAAAACGAAGAAAATTTTATTCATAGACTAGAGGTTACATAGAAACACAACAAACCTTATTTCAACATTCCAACCACTACACTACGACACTATCCCTCACTTCCAAAACTTGTCAATGAAGATCGCTAGAACCACGAATGGTGCAAGAAACATTAAGATCCCAACCAACATAGCACGATCTTCGTTCGGAACATACACTAGATAGATAGTAGTAACAATGGCATACATAATTGCAAGGTTGGTGATGGGATGAGGCATGTCGACGAGAGGTATAAAGAAAAGGAAAGTTAGGTAAAAAGGAGTGTAAAAAGTGGGATATTTAAAGAGAATAAGAGTTGGGTACTGTACACCACTGTGGTAAAATACTGTTTACACCATAAATAATACTGCCAAGTAACAACTATAATTTTGGACTAAAGTTTCCCCAAGTTTTTCATTCAACATCATACTAAGATTGGTCATCATCAAGTAAAAAGCTAATGTAGTAGTAGATACGTTAAGCTGGAAAGTACAATTAGGAAGCTAATAATAAATACGTTATTTGTTCACCTTTCCCACTCACCTTTACGGCTACCTTATCTTAGAATCTCGGGACGAGATTCAGTTTAACGGATAGGTAATATAACACCCCGTAAAATTTTCCTACGATTAACACGTTACCATAAAATAGATTAACCATTTTACGAGGAACAAAATTTTTTTTTTATTATTTATTATGCATGACATAGTAAGTGAACCACTACGACATTTATGATTGACCATTTACCTAGGAACGATGCTTACACACAACCATGATAGTCTAATATCGCGAATATATTTTAAAACTTATTATTTTTTTTTAAATATACGTTTCGTGTATTTACCGTACGATATTTATATATTTCTGGAGCCTACGAAAATTCCCGAGATTGCTCACTAATATTATTGGACCATAACCCGACTCACGAACTTTGCTAATTGGGCCTCTAACACCCAATGGGCCTTAACTATTTAAATGTATAACTAAACGGAATCTTTTCTTACTTTCTTTTCTGCTTGGGCCTGAACCAATCCACGAAGCCCAGCAACAAGCCAAGCCCAATGACACTTAATAATATTTTTGTTTCTTTCTTTTGTTTCCCAGTCACGACATAGCCACAAGCGCACCTATTTTCTCTCAATCTTGACATGTAACATCCCTATATTTTTACACCACTCGATTTACCATGTTACAAAGAATCAGGAATGACAAAGTTCGATATGTAGCTCGCATGTTTACTGTACGAAACAGTGCCTTCTTGAATACCCCAACTCGTTTGAGTAAAAACGTGTATAACTTGTCATAAAACACCAAGTCACCACCCATACCTCCCAATCACCACAAACCAGCTCTAAACGTTTTGTCAGCTGTCAGGAATGTTTAGAGCTTATCTTACACCTTCCTTGCCCTCATATGCTTTGTAAAGTCCCGATTGGGCACTCGAAGAGGTGGCATGCATTCGTTTCAATCCAACACACAATCTCTTGCTTATTATCACCCTCTAAACTCGCCTATATAAGCCTCCATGTTATCTTAGTCGAAACTCACAACACAAACACTTCACATTTCAAAGTTCTATGTATTGTACCATGTCTTGATGTACGAGAGCTTTGGCAAGAGTCCCTAGACCACGACATACGTTGAAGATCCACTTGTGATCATTTTTGTGACGTTAGTATACCAAGAAACGATCCCCATTGCTCCTTTGTCCTAGCTCAGTCCCTATACACGTTTTACGCCACCATTGTGAGGTGAGGTAAGAACCTTGAACCTCCTTTCTATTTTTAAACTTACATTATTTTGATTTTTGCACCAACACTTACTAATTATATCTTGAAAATATTAAACGCAACCTACACATTTTACACCACGTATCATATGTTAACTAGGTCCTTAACGAGATCCTATAATCTATTTAAATTCATAATTAACGTATAAGTATAAAAATCACACGTTCCTATGTTAGTTTGAACTTATATAAATTTTGTCTAAAAAGACTTGGAATAATTTTTGGGTAAAACTATTTTCAGAATCGATTTTGGTCATTTACTTGGCCTCGTTAAATAATTATTTCGACACATGACCAAACCTTTTTATTACTTGACCTCATTAACCACTTAGCTGGCAACCAGGAAACATAAATAACATGACCTCATAAGCTCGTATAAGCTGATTGCTCGACCCATTTTAAATGGACAAAATCTGTTTTCTATAAACTAAATAAGTTAGCTTTGGGCCTTAAAAGCCCAAAAAGCTCATTCTAGCTTATCACGATAAGCTGAGCCTATAAGCTCTTTTGAAATGAATTTATAACTTAAAAATATGGATTTTGATAAAACAAGTGTACCCCAAACCCCTTGGATCATAAAACCTTAACGGACCCTAAATATTGGATCGATAAGCCCACTTAATGAAGTAAGATGAAATTAAGCTAATAAGCTGTGAATATAAGATGTTTAAGACCTTATGAGTTTATTGAAATAATAAAAATGCTAAGTTTTGAATTTGGTAAAATTTGGACTAAATTTGCAAAATTTCATAACCGAGGGACTAAAAATGCAAAAGTTGCAAACTTTGGGTTAAAAACTGAAATTTTGATTTTCTGAATTAGAAACTGTAAATATTGAAACTAAGGGATAATAAATGTATATATTTGATATTTGGACTAAAAATGTAAATATATATAACTTTTGGACTAACGACGTTACGTTATTCGTCATTCTTTTGATCTTTTATCGTAACATATCGTTTTCACGCTTTGACTTATTCATGATGATTTTCCATCACACATCGGTCATTGATCATTATACTCACAAGTTATATGTGTATATAACTTTATTTTGAACTTAAAACATTTAAACAAACACGAGTTTTGTTCACAACTGAATGACTAGTATTCGCGATAAAACTAGATTTAGACTATCAACTGAAACATACCATATCTTTTAGGTTGTGTGTGAAGCCGTTGCCTTGCATCGTTGAGATTATGTTACTACCACTACTACTGTACTACTAAGGTGAGTCATAGCCCCTACTCTTAATTGTTTTATAATGTTTTATACACATTTTTGGGGGAGATACATGCTTAATTACTGTTTTATACTTTTATAAGTACTCGTTAACTATATACATGTTACTGTGATTTCATAGCCCACTCTTTAACTATTTTCCCGTGGGGGAGATACATGCTTAAAACTCGAACACAAGTCTTTTATACCGGGTATTGAAATACCGTCAGGCCAATGTTATTTGCTTAAGTTACTATTGCCAAAAGTCCCTCGATCATGAACCTTAATCACTTGAAGGGTGAACGTAAATAAATGTGGATAGTACTATTAGTGATTGACAATCCTCGTTTGGTTGTTAGAGAAAACACCAGGCGCACTTTATTGTTCTTATTATAGGTTATTGGCAAATACCTATCTTGAGGGCCTACTACTTACCGTCATAACTTGAGATTATGATTGGCTGTTAATCGTTGAGTATCATGAGCTTAAGGCAATAACAGGAACATTGATTTAAACTTATTGATTGTATGTGATTACAATACACTCTTAACTTGTGATTCGAACCTCATGTTAAATGGATTTATAAACCAACTAACTATTTTGGGTGTTGACCCGGTGAAGGGTAAACCAACTGACTATTTTTGAATTAATAAGGAAATCACTCATTTTCTGATTTTGATAAATCAACGATTTAAACCATGAACACTATGGATTTCCTCACACTTTAATTTGGATAATCAACTCTTATTATAAACACTGTGAACTTATAAACCCTTTGATTTTGGAAATCGATATTCGAAACTATAAACTCTATGAACTCACCAACCTTTGTGTTGACACTTTTGGCATGTGTTTATCTCAGGTAATTAGACAAGAAGGAACTTGAAGGCACGGAGTGGGCTTGTAACCCGGCATGGGCTTAAATAAACATTTTGACATATTTCAAATAAACTTGTTGTTTAAATTATGAAACATCATGATGTCTCGAATATTTGGTAATTTGAATGAATTAAACTTTAAAACGTCACTTTTGTGTCGTTTTCTATGATTGTGACAAAGATCCTCGAAGTAACACCCAAAAAGTCTTCCGCTGACATTTTAAGTCTTCCGCTGACATGACGATTTTTGGGGTGTTACAACAACCACAAATAGGATTATTATTCTACACTATTTGGCTATTTGCAATATTTAATGAAAAGTAAACCACAAAGAAGTGTCACTCTAGAAAAATTCATTTAAACAAGCAAGTTATTGATGCAAAATGGATAGAGAATCACAATCTATATCAAAGGGGGAGATTATTCTTAGTTTCATACTTTTAAGAAGAGGAGGATACGTGTTGCAAGCTGGTGACTTTCTTTTTATTTCTGTGTGACTTTTTATTTGAGCGACGTCTTTGGAAACTTAAGGGGTGCTTGGTAGGGGGTTAAAGGGGGTGGGGAATGGGTAAGATATTTAAAAGGGCACACATCACTTAATATATGGTCCTTGGTTAGGGAGTGCAAAGGTATTGATTACCCCGTAATGGGTAATCAACCATTATAGAGTAAATTGGGGGGGGGGGGGGGTAAGGTATTGATTACCCACCTCACTCATTCCTTTGCATTCCCTTTCCCTTTACCCACTTTGAACCAAGCGGACTTTAAATCCTTTGGTACAAGGAAACATGTAAAATGAACTACTATTTCTTTTTAAATGGTGAAAATGGCTATAAACCTCAATTGAAAATTTACATGACCAAAAGGAAAAATTGAACTGTTTTCTTTCTCTCCACCTAACTTAAACAAATTAATTTCTTCAATTTCTTTCCCGCCATCCATAACCGTTTTCCACCATTAATTTCTTCAATTTCTCCTTCATTTCTCAATGAAACAATAATCTAATCCGTTTAAACTGTTCAGAATTGAATTACGATCAGTTCTACAATCAAAAAATTACAGAAATAAAATGTCAAATAAAAAACGATCATCTAAAAGACAAATAAAGGTTCCGTTGAAGTATAACAATCATGTGGTGAGTAGTTTGAGCCAAACTAGGAATTTTGAAGCCGATAATGTGGGAACTGAGGAAATTAAGGCTCAAAAGGAGGGGGAAATTGATTCAGTTGGGGGAAATGAGAATGAGAATGAGAATGAGAATGTGAATATGAATAACAATGCATGCCTGTTGTAGACTTTGATGAAATTACTGTGAATGTGAATAATAGTGATAATGCTGGCTTCCAAGCTGTTAATGAAATTACTATGAATGTGAATAATAATGATACTAGTGAAAAAAAAATATGGAGGGAAGTTTAGAAAAAACAAAGGAGAAAGTACATAGAGGTGATGTATCTTACGCCGATGCTGGTAGAAGAAACAATGAGCAAATGAGTAACAAACTTGTATTTTATCCCTACAGTATTGAATGAAATAGGGAAAGAAATTTTTTATGAAGATTTAGTGAGTCTAATTTCTCCAATATGCCATCCTACAACGCAGGTGTCTAATAAGCAATCCTAGACACCATTAGTTTAAGATTTATAATGTTTCATTACTGTTAATTGTATGCTGTTTATGCTTGTAACACCCCCAAAATTTGATACAGCGGAAGACTCAACAAGCTTTCGGGGTGCTAGGGGGATTGGTATCCATTCAAAGTCATGAAAGAACGAGATAAAGTAAACATAAGAAAAACACAACCAAAACGGGTTTTAAAGTTTACAGTTATCCCAAGAATTATCCAAAGTAAGGCCCAAAAGAAATAAACATAGGTCCACAATAGTTATCAGAGTTTTAGAAAAATAGATCCATAACCGGTGCCATTGCCAAGCCTCCAATACCAAGCATCCATAGGGTATCACTTAATTACCTGAGAAAACGTGCTAAAAGTCAGCTTTCGCTGGTGAGATCATAGGTTTAGATTCATAATTCAATATAGTGGACATATACGCAAAACGCTTGCTAGCTAGACTAGGCCTCAATCATCTAACCAAAATAATCCAACCAAATCAAATCAACCCTATAGGTGCACGCTATAGCCCAAATCAATCCAATCAATGGCTTACCTAGCTCAAGTCTAGGCCTCGCTCTATAACCAATCCAAATCAATCAATATACATTCGCAAGGATGCGACATGCCCAACATTCGTAAGGATACGACATGTTATTGCATTCGTAAGGATACGACATGTGCTGCATTCGTAAGGATACAACATGCTCTACACTACCTAGTTCTATAAGCATAGCAAGTTTTAAAATAAATAAAGCGACAATAGTCCACATAAAACATTTGCACGTTTCTCACCCCAAGAATTGAAAACAAAGTTCAAGAGTAAAAGTGGGGCTATGACTCACCTCAAGTCCAGAAAAATCCTCAAAAGAAATCGACAGAAGAAAGACGTAAGCAAACTCAAGCAACTCACGTAACGGCAACTACAGACTCGACACTTCCTAACAATATCAAACTCATTCAGAAATCATTTCCTCGAAAATCAAATATTCCCATTCCCGAACGTATTCCGTTTTACTTTCCAAAAATATCCATTTCTCGATTTAACTTCATATTAATTTGAAATTCGACGTTTGGTATCCATATGGGTGAAGGGTCGACACAACTCAAACCAAAAAGCCACAACAAACAAAATAATAAACCATCTATAGGTCTAATATTAGCCCAACATATTATTTAAATAAATCGTCGAAGCTTATCAAATCCGTCGATTTGGTAATCTCCCATATTTATTTACGTAATATATCGTTCCAAAATTATACCCAACCTAAAGCACATAGCACAAATAATTCTATTTGGTATATATCGTAGTCAAATAAACTCCCTATATATATCGTCGAATCGGCCAAATTCCACGAGATACATAGTAATTTATTACCCTAAAACATATACCACATCCTATGGGCGTCGCGGGATACAATGCCCATTAATATACTCATTTTATATAAACAAATAACTCGATCTAATCCGTCGATTAAATAAATCATTTGCTATAGAAAATGTTTATATTAATCGTCACATATCCGTGACAACACAAAAGTCACAATATAAAGCCCACTTGGACTTTAAATAACCACACTCGTATACCTCGATAAGTTTCTAAATTTATAAAAATCGTTATATTTTTATTTATTACTCACCCGACTTATTAGTTTTCGCCGTTATTTATAGTTATTATTTATAACAATATTCCGACATTTATTACACTATTTACATAGTATAATAACTATCGTTATATTATTATACGTTTACTCGTGATCGTTTTATTATTAATATACGCATTTATATATATATATATATATATATATATATATATATATATATATATATATATATATATATATATATATATATATATATATATATATACGTTTATCACGTCTATATACGTATATAAACGATTATATTCTCAATAATATTATTACGAGTATTATTTTTAAATGTTTGACTTTTAAATATTCATCGAGTCATAGAATTTGGTCACATGTCCGAGTCATGACCCTCGGCTCATAGTCCAAGTCCAACATAAGAATCAAGTCAAAATAAATAAATCATCTCCGCCCAAATCAATCCCATATCCACGTGCTACAACAAGAGGGTCCGACTACGGCACCTAACTAACCTATCTCCGTCATCTAATGACCGTCTCACAATCGGTCCCCAAATTCCACATTCGACAACACATCTCTAATATAACTCGTAATTCCAAATATACCACTTCAAGTCCAAATAAGAATCCATGGCCAAAAATCACAACCACGACAACAACAATAATAATCCGACAAGTAAACATAACAACCGAGTACATAATCAATTACGGGTTGATTTACCAAGTCAACCCGGGTCAATATTACGCCCGAAACAAAGTACGGGAGTCCCACCCGAGACCATTAGGTCTCGGCTTGCTCTAACTCGAGCCAAAACCGAGCTAAACAACCCCCTTGGGGTGTCGGCCGAGAATCCAAACGACCACAAGGGTCAACCAACATCACAAACTAGCACCAAGAATCCAATAATCATCAAATGGCCACAAGAACACAACCCAGAACCCAAGCTGAGAGCCAATGCTCTCGGTTAAGCCTCGACCCATCGAAAATAACATGAACCCGGATACCAAACATTTTTCCTTAATCCATTTCATCAAAACCCATTTAAATCTCGCGTTAATAACCAAGAAAACCCGAAAGAAAATAAATTCGTGGCCCTAGGTCACGACCTTAACCAAAATACGAGCCAAAGCTCATCCTACCTTCGATTCCCAAGACCAAATCGAAAGGATCTTCAAACCCAAGACAAGAAATGACGAATTTGTGGTGAAATCGAGATGAAAAAGGTAGATATAGGCGCGTGTTTATAGAGATCGGGTAGAGAATGATGTGGGGAGTCGATTGGTGGTGTCGGTTTTGATAGGGGAGCGGCGGGTGACGGCGGTGGTGGCCGGAAAAATAAGGCGGCTAGGGTTTGGAGGTTGAAGATAAGTGTAGAGAGAGAGTGTGTGTGTGAAAAATGGTGAGGGTGTTGTGTGGGTGTGTTGCTAAACCGGACCACAAGGACGATTTAATGTAATTTAAAAAAAAAATCTTTTTATTAATAATAATAAGAATAATGAGAGTGTAGTAGGCTAAGTAGCCCGGTGTAAATACACGGGCCAAACCCGAAACCCTAAATAACCAAACAACTTTCTCAAACTGAACTCATTCCCAAAAAAAATAATCAAAACCTCGCGATACGTTCCAAAATAATAATATCCAAACCAATATTAAAATAATTAAAATTTGTTAGGTTAACCTAGTGCCGGAGTCAATGTAGTGCCAAAATAATGATCTCAAAATAAATCATCATGAACGAACCAAACCAAATCATAAATAAATAATCAAATTCCCATAAATAACGTATGACCAAAATCACATTCCAACGTTCATAAAATATCTCGTCACAATAACTTTTCAAAAATTCGTTCATAAAATCACATTCCATCTTATTACTAAATCCATAAATCTCAAATCATCTCAAGAAATACCAAATCTAACAATCATCTCAAATATCTCATAATAATAAAAGATGCTTCGGCTTGGCGGGCTGGCGGGCGGTGGTCAAGGATCATTTTCTTATAAAAATTCGGTTATAGTTTAGGCGTTTATTTACCTAGTTCTCTATAACCTTGGCTCTGATACCAATCTGTAACACCCCCAAAATTTGATACAGCGGAAGACTCAACAAGCTTTCGGGGTGCTACGAGGATTGGTATCCAACACAAGACATAATAGAGCGAGATAAAGTAAACATAATAAAAACGCAACCAAAACGGGGTTTTAAAGTTTACATTTATCCCAACATCATTCAGAGTCAGACCCAAAATAGCATAACAGTAGGTCCAAAATTTAATATAAGAGTTTAGAAAAATAGATCCATAAACCAGGAGCCTTAGCCGAGCCTTCCAATCCATGCACCCGTATCGTCACTTAATTACCTGAGAAAACGTGCTAAAAGTCAGCTTTCGCTGGTGAGATCATAGGTTTAAATTCATCTAACAATATAGTGGACATATACGCAAAACGCTTGCTAGCTAGACTAAGGATTCACTAAAGGCCTGCGGATACCCTCTGCTCCAATCCTAACACACGGATACCCTCCGTACCAACATAGATATTCGGGTAACCCCCGCAATACCAATAAATACTCGGATAACCTCCAAAGTATCATTAACCTATAGGTGCACGCTACAGTATCTAAATAAGCCAACCTTGAATAGTACACACGACCCGTGTGACTAAAGCTGACAATAACCAAATAAGTCAACCTTGAATAGTACACATAAATCATGTGACTAAAGCTAACAGAACATCCTAGTCTATACGCATAGCAAGTTTAGAAAGAATATAAAAACGATAATAGTCCACATAAAATAATTTGCACGTTTCTCACCCCAAAGTATTGAAAACATAGTTCAAGAGTAAAGGTGGGGCTATGACTCACCTCAAGTCCAGAAAATAGCAAGAAGAAGTCGGTAGAAATAAGATGTATAGTAACTCACAAAACAGAAACTACGGACTCGGCACGACATAACAATATCAACTCGTTCAGAAATCATTTCCTCAAATTCAAAATATTCCCAGACCCGGACGTAATCCGTTTTATTTTCCGAAAATCCATTTCGTATTAGTTTGGTGTATTTACGTTTGGTATCCATACGGGTGGTGGGTCGACACAAAACAAACAAAAAGATCACACAAATAATAATAAAATAAACTATAGATCTAATATTAGCCCAATATATTATTTAAATAAATCGCCGAAGTTTATTAAATCCGTCGATTTGATAATCCTTGTATTTATTTACGTAACATACCGTTCCAAGATTACACCCAATCCTAAAGCACATAGCACATAAATACTATATGGTATATATCGTAGTTTAATAAATCCCTTATATACATCGTCAAATTGGCCAGATTCCCCGATATATATATTCGCAATTTATTACCCTTTACATATACCACAACCTATGGGCGTCGTAGGATACGATGCCCATTAATATATTCATATCATATAGCCAAATAACCCGGTTCAACCCTTCGGTTAAGTGGTTATTTAGTTATAGAAAACGTTTATATTAATCGTCATATATCCGTGACAACACGAAAGTCACAACTAAAACTTACATGAACTCGAGTGACTACGACTCCGCATAAGTCGATAAGTTTACTCGTTATATATATAAAATGACATTTTATTTAATATTTAATAATTGTCGAGAGTTTCTCATTTTATAACACATTTTTATAATAATACTTCCAATAATATCACGCTACTCCCGTAGCCTAATATATATTTAGTCGTATTATTTATAATATGACTCGTGATTATTATTATTATTAATATACGCGCTTATATAATTATATATCCGTTATTCACGTCTATATATTCATATAAACGTTTATATTACAAATAATTATTATTACGAGTTTTATTATTTATGTTTTATTTGTAAATAGTTATCGAGTCATACGAAATGGTCACATGTCCGAGTCATAACTCTCGACTCATTGTCCAAGTCCAAAGTAATAAGCAAATGTCATAAATATCAATACATCTCCGTCCAACACAATCCCAATCCACGTGCTACAACAATAGGGTCCGACTACGGCACCCGACTAACCTATCTCCGTCAATCTAAGTGACCGTCTCACAATCGGTCCCCAATAACACAATTCGTCAACACTTCTCAATACCAAAATTCAATATCCAATGTCGAGACCAAACATGGTCTCGACCCACATGTATTCGGCCAAGAAATGGAGCAAACAACCAACCAAAAGCAAAACTCATACCAAACCAAGTTAACAATCCAAGAACAAAATAATCAAAGTCATACTCGGGTTGGTTTACCAAGCCACACCCAAGCCCACACGACTCGACCGAGTCGCGGTAAATACCACGAGCCAAGAGGGCTCGAACCAAGTATCAAGGGTCACAAAGTGGCTCCAAGGAGCACTCAAAAATATACCCATTCGACCCAAAGGATCTCGGCAACAACAACAATGACACGGCTACGAGCCGCGACTCACAAGAGTCGAACCAAGATGTTAACGAGATCAAGGATACCAAGAGCCAAACCACTGCTCAAAAATAACAAGAAAACGAGCACCACGGCTCGAGTCAACATCCAAGCCGTGAGTCGAGGACTCACGGTTCGAACCAAACCCACGGAATACAACCCGGATACCAAACCATTTATTAAAATCGAGTTTCCAACAAAAACCCATAAGTGTTATTCCCGTTTTTGGGTGAAAACCCAATCGAAACTAAACCCATCGTGACCAAGGGTCATGTTTTTAATAAAAACGCAAGTCACACTCGCCTCACCTTCGGTTAAATAACCTCCAAACCGTGTAACACTTCGAAAATGATGATTGGTGGTGAGATTTGGTGATGATACATGATGAAAATGATGTAATAAAGCGCGTGTAGGGGCGGATCTACGAGATTCGAAGGTGGGGATCACGAAAATAGTGGTGGTTTGTAGTGGTGGTCGGCGGTGAAGTGGTGGCGGCCGGATATAGTCGGCGGCTAGGGTTTGGGGAAGAGGAAAATGAGAGAGAGAAAGTGAGGGTGAGTGTTGGTGTGTTGTGTGTGAGAACCGAACCCACAAGGACCAATTTGTGGTCTACTCTTTTATTATTATTTTTTTTAAAAAAAGGTTATAAATAATAATAATATTACTAGTAGTGTTGAGTGAGTAAAGTGGGTAAATGTAAAACATGTGGCCCGAAACCTGGACTCATTTCAAACTTCAATATCTCCCGAAAAACATCTCGTAATTAATTAAATATCATCGGACTCGTAAAACGAATCATAAAATTTTCCGTTAAGTAAACCTAGTGCCGGAGTCAACGTAGTACCAATGAGAAAAATTAAAAACATACATCATCACGTAATTTCATAATGAATTATTAAAATAATTCACGAATTCCATAACGTCATAAAAATATAATTATCCATAAGATTGGTCTTACAAGTTCGTTGTGAATAAAATTTCCAAATAAAAGTTATAAACGAACTTTAACGTAATGCGGGTTTTCAAAATAGCTCCCTAAATTGCCGGTTGTCACATCCTCCCAGTCTCAGAAGAAACCCGTCCCGGGTTTCTCTCGGAACAAATCGTCTACGAAGTGAAAAGCTTCGGATATCTCTTCCGGAACTCGTCCTCACGTTCCCACGTAAATTCTGGTCCGTGTCGGGAATTCCAACGAACCTTGACGAGCGGAATGCGACTTCGCTTGAGTCGTTTAACTTCACGATCTAAAATCTCAATTGGCTCTTCCACGAAATTCAATTTCTCATCAACACGAATTTCCTTCATTGGAATAATAGGCATCTCATCAGAAAGATATTTCTTCAAATTACTAACGTGAAACACGTCGTGAACTTTACTCAGTTCATGTGGTAATTCCAACCTATAAGCCACGGGCCCAATTCTTTCCAAAATAAGAAATGGTCCAATGTAGCGTGGGTTGAGCTTTCCACGTTTCCCGAAACGTATCACACCCTTCGAAGGCGAGACTTTCAGCATCACTTTGTCTCCAACCTGGAATTCTAAGGGTTTACGTCTCTGATCGGCGTAACTTTTCTGCCTATCTCTGGCTGCTTGCAACCGATCACGAATATGAGCTACTTTCTCTGTAGTTTCCAAGATAAGTTCAGGGCCTGTGAGTTGGCTATCTCCAACTTCTGCCCAACCAATAGGCGAACGACACTTTCTGCCATACAAAGCTTCAAATGGTGCAGCTTTAAGACTTGTGTGGTAGCTATTATTATAGGAGAATTCCGCAAGGGGCAAGTACTTCTCCCAGCCTTTACCAAAGTCTATGATGCATGCACGAAGCATATCCTCTAACGTCTGAATGGTCCTCTCACTTTGACCATCGGTTTGGGGATGATATGCAGTACTCATATCAAGTCTTGTCCCCAAAGCCGTTTGAAGTGATCGCCACAAAGCTGACGTAAAGCGGCTATCGCGATCCGAAATAATAGATATCGGAACTCCATGACGTGAAATAATTTCCTTCACATACAACCTCGCAAGTTTATCTACACTATCATCTTCACTAATTTCTAGGAAATGAGCAGACTTTGTCAGACGATCCACGATTACCCAGATAGCGTCACAACCGCTAGCTGTCCTCGGTAATTTGGTAATGAAGTCCATTGTAATCCGCTCCCATTTCCAGACTGGAAGTTCTGGTTGCGTTAGTAATCCTGACAGTCTCTGATGTTCGGCTTTAACCTTAGAACATGTCAAGCACTTACTAACGTACGATGCTATATCTGCCTTCATGTTTGGCCACCAATATAACTTCTTAAGGTCTTGGTACATCTTGTCAGATCCCGGATGAATAGAGTACCTCGACTTATGCGACTCATGCATAATTAACTCCCGAATTCCTCCATATAAAGGTACCTAAATCCGATCTCCAAAACATAGTAATCCATCAGAACGTTTAACAAATCCTTTCTCATTCTCAACCATCCCAAATATATTCTCAGCAGATCTGTTTTCTGCTTTCAACGCTTCCATTTGAGCTTCAAGTATTTGAGACGGTAATGGCGATACGATAGTCATTCCCAATGACCTAACTCGTAATGGTGATATTCTTTCTTTTCGACTAAGAGCATCAGCAACAACGTTTGCTTTACCAGGATGGTAGCGAATTTCGCAATCATAATCGCTTAGCAACTCAATCCAACGTCGTTGTCTCATATTGAGCTCTTTTTGATTCAAGATGTGTTGTAGACTTTTATGGTCAGTGAACACAACACACTTTGTTCCATACAAGTAATGTCTCCATATCCTTAAGGCGAAAACCACAGCACCTAACTCCAAATCATGGGTGGTGTAGTTTTTCTCATGCTTTTTGAGCTGTCGGGAAGCATAAGCTATCACCTTCTCTCGTTGCATTAACACGGCTCCCAATCCTTTATGTGAGGCGTCACAATAGACGACGAAATCCTCGTTACCTTCAGGTAACGCTAAGATAGGAGCACTACACAACATCTTCTTAAGCAATTGAAATGCTTCCTCTTCTTTATCTCCCCATTCATACGTAACACTCTTTTGAGTCAGTTTGGTTAATGGTTTAGCTATCTTCGAAAATCCCTCGATGAATCTTCGGTAATAACCGGCTAAACCTAAAAATTGACGAACTTCTGTTGGGATCGTAGGTGCAGCCCAATCTTTTATTGCCTCAATCTTAGCAGGATCCACATGGACTCCTTGTCTATCAATTACATGACCCAAAAATTGTACCGTCAGAATCCAAAATTCGCATTTCGAAAACTTGGCATGGAGTTTCTCCTTCCTGAGCAATTCTAAGATAAGTCTTAGATGCTCCTCATGCTCCTTCTCACTCTTCGAATAAATCAGAATGTCATCGATGAACACAATCACAAACTTATCTAAGTAAGGCTTACACACCTGATTCATGAGATCCATGAATATCGCCGGTGCGTTAGTCAACCCAAACGGCATCACCTGAAACTCGTAATGCCCGTAACGGGTTCTGAAAGCCATTTTCGGAATATCTTCCTCGCGAACTCGGAGTTGATGATATCCCGATCTCAAATCGATCTTCGAATACACACTCGATCCTTGAAGTTGATCGAACAAGTCGTCGATCCTCGGTAACGGGTATCTATTTTTCACCGTTAACTTGTTCAGCTCTCGGTAATCAATGCACATACGAAACGATCCATCCTTCTTCTTTACGAATAAGACTGGGGCTCCCCACGGTGAAGAACTTGGTCTTATGAATCCTTTTTCGGCTAACTCCGCCAATTGTTTTGACAATTCTTCTAGTTCGGTAGGTGCAAGGCGATAAGGCGCTCGTGCTACAGGTGCAGCACCAGGTATCAACTCAATCTGAAACTCCACTTGCCTAGTCGGCGGGATTCCCGGCAAATCATCGGGAAACACATCAGGAAAATCACGAACTATAGGCACATCTCCAATGCACCTTTCCTTTTTCTTCGTCCCTCCTTTCTCAGAAATTTGAGCTAAGAAAAGGTAACATCCCTTATCCATTAGCTTTGGTAACTTAGTGCAAGAAATAACTGCTAATCGGGATGGGCTCCTCGAATCCTTTCGATCTCCTAATATATTTAAGATTTCCTTTCCGTAGGGTACACGCACGATCTTCTCGTCGCAAAGTATGTGAGCACGATACTTCGACAACCAATCCATACCAATGATGACGTCAAAACTTCCTAACGTGACGGGTAGAAGATCTATGTTGAAAGGGTGGTTCAAGAAATTTAGCGTGCAACCGCGAATGATGGTACTAATCCTTTTTATATTCCCATTTGCTAACTCTATATCATATCCAATTCCTAAGGCCATCGGGGTTTTCTCTAGTAAGGGTGCAAACATAGTGGACACAAAACTCCTATCGGCACCAGTATCAAATAGTATGGAAGCATAACGATTATTGAGAAGGAACGTACCAGTAACGACGTTCGGATCTTCTCCTCTCTCGTTCCCGAGTGCATACACTCTTCTTTGAGCAGCTCCAGCTTCCACACGTTGGTCCCCGTTATCTTGTCGTCCACGGTTTCCTCCAGCTCCACGGTTTCCATGATTGTACCCATTACCACCCGAGCCTTGATTTCCACGGTTCCACGATTCTCTACACTCATTCCTGTAGTGTCCCTTCTTTCCACACCCATAACAAGTAACATCTGCCTTATTTCTCATTTCAGGAGCAGCTTGAACCATAGCAAGAGGTCGAGCTCTACAGTCCTTAGCTGTGTGTCCTTTCTTTGAGCAATTCTGGCATTTCACACTACACCATTCAGTATGATGCTGGTGGCAACGACCACACTTGGGTGCATCACCGTTCTGGTTCTTCTTATCTCCATTCCCAATAGCATAAGCCTTAGCTTGTCTCTTGCTTCGGTGATCATTACCCTTAGAGTGATGGTCTCTCTTTCTCTTTCCATTCTTCTCCTTATCAGCTCCTTCTAATTCCAACGAATCCATAAGTTGTTGAGCAATTGTGATTGCCTCATGGATGTTTGCAAGCCTAGCAGAAATCACATCATTCCTTGTAGCTAGAGGCAACCCATCAGTATACCTCTCGATCTTTTGAGTCTCGGTTTTTACCATATATGGGCAAAGCAAGGCCAACTCCTGGTAACGACGATTGTAAGTCGTCATATCATTACCTTTCACCTTGTGGTTCCAAAACTCAATCTCTAGTTTCTTAACCTCATTCCTTGGGCAATAAGTCTGAATAAGCAGAGACTTGAATTGCTCCCAAGTCATGGCATAAGCTACCTCACTCCCAACGGAATTTCGGTAATTGTTCCACCAAGTTAAAGCTTCATCCTTGAAAGTAAAAGAAGCAAACTTTACCTTCGCATTCTCCGCAAAACCACTGACATTGAACACTGACTCAGTCTTCTCAATCCATCTGACCAAGTAAACCACTCCTTCAGTTCCACCAAACTCAATGGGTCCACAAATCTTGAACTCCTTGTATTGACATCCATTAGCACGAACAGGTGGAAAAGTTCCAGCAGAATTGTTGGAATGATTTGACTCGGCTAGCAGTTCAGCAACTCTTTGCTCCACAAGTTGATTGATCATTGCTTGATCCATAGTAGGTGCATTAAGTGGAACATGATCATTGTCTCCCTGAACATCAACATTTTGATTCCTGTTATTGCGGTTAGTAGTGTCCAGGTTGTCAGGAGTAGGGGTTTCAACATTTCGAGTAGGTCGGCGTCCTCGACGACCAGGGGTAGTCACTGCAGGACCAGTTCTGGTAGCTCTAACAGGGTTTCGTCGTGGGGCCATTGATCTGAAACATCATACAAGTTCATGAGTCTCCAATAGAACTTATCAATATGCTCAACAAAAGTAATTCAACGAAGCCAAGTCATGGAAGAATAGCAACAATACACCACGTAACATGAATAGGGACTCAATTTCCATAATACCCAAAATCACATAATACCATATACTAATAACCATCAACCATACAATAGAGATCTAACATCGTTCCAACTACTGGAAAACACAAAACATACTAATCGTTCCAAAAGAGACGAATACTGAACAAAATACATCAAAATATGATAACTAGCTTTTCTAACCGAACACTCCTCGGTGTAGAAAGCAACAAGACAACATAACCCAAGTAACTAGCCACGCTGCTGGCGGAGGCTCCTCAACTCCTGCCTCAAGCCATCAAGATCCCTCCATAATGATCCTAGCTCCACACTGTGGGTGTCGCTGTCTCTCTTGAGGTCTGCCACCTCCTTCTCTAGCTCGGTGTTCCGCTGCCATAGCTTGCGGTCAGCCTCTCGAGCTGTGACAAAACCTCGCTGTAAACTCGCAATCTGCTCATGAATCTCCATCAAAACTCTCCTCATCTCAATCGACCTGCCCTTAACAACAGTCATGTCAACTCTCAAATCCGCTAAAAACTCTCAAAAAACTCTCTCAAGTCGATCAGATACCCGCGAGATCTTCTCGCCTTGGGCAGTAATCTGAGCCCACAACCTGCCACTCTCACCTAACTCAGCCTGCTCAGCAGAAACCTCAGATTATGCCACTGGACTACCAGGTGGTGAATCTAACAGAAACGGATGATCGGGTGAGACAGGCTCAATCGGGTGTATAGGTGAATCAGGCTCCTCAGCCTGAGCTGGTGGTACCAACACATCATCATCATCAGGCATCTCATCCTCCTGAGGGTCATCCTCCTCCTGAGGGTCATCATCATCACCCTGCTCAGCCTCCTGAGGGTCATCCTCCTCCTTAGGGTCATCAGCTTCATCCTCACCCTCGTACTCCTCCTCATCCTCATCAGAAGAGTACCTCATCAATCGTCGTCTCCTAATAGGTGAACCATGTGGAAATGTGGTAGGTGATCTAGGACGACGACGCAATGATGTGGGTGGCGCCTCAGACAGAAGAGAGTGAGCATCAATCTGTAAAGGTGATGGAGTAGGGCGTACCGACATGCGTGTCGTAGCTCGGTGGGCAAAGCGTGGGGCCACACGAGCCAAAGCCTGATGAAGAGTAAGCTGCCTCGATGTACCAGGGAGCACTAGAGAAGATGAGGGTCCCTGCGTAGATGCAGCAGGTGGTGCTGAAGTAGAAGCTGCCTGCGGCACAGTAGCTGAAAGCATGGCCATCTGGTAAGGATCATCAGATGCCATAGTGAACTGTGCAGGTAAAACCGGTGCAGTAAGAATATCCTCGACAACATCGGGCATATGGGAGGCCATGGTCTGTGACAACGGCGTAGGGTAGGTGTAAGTGTTTCAAAATAACTAAATCACATCTCAAAATACCATACCAAAAATCCTCATCAAATAATTCAAACATATAATTTCAATAAAGAGTTTCAAATACCGCAATACTAAAACGTTTATAAAACAATTAGACCATATAATTCCTCGAAACGCCATCTTATTACTAAATCCATAAATCTCAAATCATCTCAAGAAATACCAAATCTAACAATCATCTCAAATATCTCATAATAATAAAATATGCTTCGGCTTGGCGGGCTGGCGGGCGGTGGTCAAGGATCATTTTCTTATAAAAATTCGGTTATAGTTTAGGCGTTTATTTACCTAGTTCTCTATAACCTTGGCTCTGATACCAATCTGTAACACCCCCAAAATTTGATACAGCGGAAGACTCAACAAGCTTTCGGGGTGCTACGGGGATTGGTATCCAACACAATACATAATAGAGCGAGATAAAGTAAACATAATAAAAACGCAACCAAAACGGGGTTTTAAAGTTTACATTTATCCCAACATCATTCAGAGTCAGGCCCAAAATAGCATAACAGTAGGTCCAAAATTTAATATCAGAGTTTAGAAAAATAGATCCATAAACCAGGAGCCTTAGCCGAGCCTTCCAATCCATGCACCCGTATCGTCACTTAATTACCTGAGAAAACGTGCTAAAAGTCAGCTTTCGCTGGTGAGATCATAGGTTTAAATTCATCTAACAATATAGTGGACATATACGCAAAACGCTTGCTAGCTAGACTAAGGATTCACTAAAGGCCTGCGGATACCCTCCGCTCCAATCCTAACACACTGATACCCTCCGTACCAACATAGATATTCGGGTAACCCCCGCAATACCAATAAATACTCGGATAACCTCCAAAGTATCATTAACCTATAGGTGCACGCTACAGTATCTAAATAAGCCAACCTTGAATAGTACACACGACCCGTGTGACTAAAGCTGACAATAACCAAATAAGTCAACCTTGAATAGTACACATAAATCATGTGACTAAAGCTAACAGAACATCCTAGTCTATACGCATAGCAAGTTTAGAAAGAATATAAAAACGATAATAGTCCACATAAAATAATTTGCACGTTTCTCACCCCAAAGTATTGAAAACATAGTTCAAGAGTAAAGGTGGGGCTATGACTCACCTCAAGTCCAGAAAATAGCAAGAAGAAGTCGGTAGAAATAAGATGTATAGTAACTCACAAAACAGCAACTACGGACTCAGCACGACCTAACAATATCAACTCGTTCAGAAATCATCTCCTCAAATTCTATTCCCAAACCCGGACGTAATCCGTTTTATTTTCCGAAAATCCATTTCGTATTAGTTTGGTGTATTTACGTTTGGTATCCATACGGGTGGTGGGTCGACACAAAACAAACAAAAAGATCACACAAATAATAATAAAATAAACTATAGATCTAATATTAGCCCAATATATTATTTAAATAAATCGCCGAAGTTTATTAAATCCGTCGATTTGATAATCCTCGTATTTATTTACGTAACATACCGTTCCAAGATTACACCCAATCCTAAAGCACATAGCACATAAATACTATATGGTATATATCGTAGTTTAATAAATCCCTTATATACATCGTCAAATTGGCCAGATTCCCCGATATATATATTCGCAATTTATTACCCTTTACATATACCACAACCTATGGGCGTCGTAGGATACGATGCCCATTAATATATTCATTTCATATAGCCAAATAACCCGGTTCAACCCTTCGGTTAAGTGGTTATTTAGTTATAGAAAATGTTTATATTAATCGTCATATATCTGTGACAACACGAAAGTCACAACTAAAACTTACCTGAACTCGAGTGACTACGACTCCGCATAACTCGATAAGTTTACTCGTTATATATATAAAATGACATTTTATTTAATATTTAATAATTGTCGAGAGTTTCTCATTTTATAACACATTTTTATAATAATACTTCCAATAATATCACGCTACTCCCGTAGCCTAACATATATTTAGTCGTATTATTTATAATATGACTCGTGATTATTATTATTATTATTAATATATGCGCTTATATAATGATATATCCGTTATTCACGTCTATATATTCATATAAATGTTTATATTACAAATAATTATTATTACGAGTTTTATTATTTATGTTTTATTTGTAAATAGTTATCGAGTCATACGAAATGGTCACATGTCCGAGTCATGACTCTCGGCTCATTGTCCAAGTCCAAAGTAATAAGCAAATGTCATAAATATCAATACATCTCCGTCCAACACAATCCCAATCCACGTGCTACAACAATTGGGTCCGACTACGGCACCCGACTAACCTATCTCCGTCAATCTAAGTGACCGTCTCACAATCGGTCCCCAATAACACAATTCGTCAACACTTCTCAATACCAAAATTTAATATCCAATGTCGAGACCAAACATGGTCTCGACCCACATGTATTCGGCCAAGAAATGGAGCAAACAACCAACCAAAAGCAAAACTCATACCAAACCAAGTTAACAATCCAAGAACAAAATAATCAAAGTCATACTCGGGTTGGTTTACCATGCCACACCCAAGCCCACATGACTCGACCGAGTCGCGGTATATACCACGAGCCAAGAGGGCTCGAACCAAGTATCAAGGGTCACAAAGTGGCTCCAAGGAGCACTCAAAAATATACCCATTCGACCCAAAGGGTCTCGGCAACAACAACAATGACACGGCTACGAGCCGCGACTCACAAGAGTCGAACCAAGATGTTAACGAGATCAAGGATACCAAGAGCCAAACGACGGCTCAAAAATAACAAGAAAACGAGCATTACGGCTCGAGTCAACATCCAAGCCGTGAGTCGAGGACTCACGGTTCGAACCAAACCCACGGAATACAACCCGGATACCAAACCATTTATTAAAATCGAGTTTCCAACGAAAACCCATAAGTGTTATTCCCGTTTTTGGGTGAAAACCCAATCGAAACTAAACCCATCGTGACCAAGGGTCACGTTTTTAATAAAAACGCGAGTCACACTCGCCTCACCTTCGGTTAAATAAGCTCCAAACCGTGTAACACTTCGAAAATGATGATTGGTGGTGAGATTTGGTGATGATACGTGATGAAAATGATGTAATAAAGCGCGTGTAGGGGCGGATCTACGAGATTCGAAGGTGGGGATCACGAAAATAGTGGTGGTTTGTAGTGGTGGTCGGCGGTGAAGTGGTGGCGGCCGGATATAGTCGGCGGCTAGGGTTTGGGGAAGAGGAAAATGAGAGAGAGAAAGTGAGGGTGAGTGTTGGTGTGTTGTGTGTGAGAACCGAACCCACAAGGACCAATTTGTGGTCTACTCTTTTTTTTTTTTTTTTTTTTTTTTTTTTAAAAAAAAGGTTATAAATAATAATAATATTAATAATAATAGTAATAATAATATTACTAGTAGTGTTGAGTGGGTAAAGTGGGTAAATGTAAAACATGTGGCCCGAAACCCGAACTCATTTCAAACTTCAATATCTCCCGAAAAACATCTCGTAATTAATTAAATATCATCGGACTCGTAAAACGAATCATAAAATTTTCCGTTAAGTAAACCGAGTGCCGGAGTCAACGTAGTACCAGTGAGAAAAATTAAAAACATACATCATCACGTAATTTCATAATGAAATATTAAAATAATTCACGAATTCCATAACGTCATAAAAATATAATTATCCATAAGATTGGTCTTACAAGTTCGTTGTGAATAAAATTTCCAAATAAAAGTTATAAACGAACTTTAACGTAATGCGGGTTTTCATAATAGCTCCCTAAATTGCCGGTTGTCACACTTACCATGCATGAATGGCAAACGCACGTTAACTTGGTGCGTTAAAGGCTTAACGTGCGTTAAGCAGCACGTTTAAAAAAATTACACATTTGGCCCTTGTAATATTAGTTCCTTTTTTGAATACCAAAATGAAAAAATTACAAATTCAACCCCTACCATTTAAAAATCAAATCACAACTTAAAATTCATTATCGAATTTCAAATACAATACACGAAAGTGAAAACATACGAAACGTAAAATAACGATACGATTTAAATAGACTTGTAATTATCGATGAGTGCTGACTTTTCTTCCCAAACTTGCAACACTTGTTCCCTGACCATTTTCAAGGCGACTTGAAGTTGCAGATCCGTTTCATCATTTCTTAAAAGGGTTTCTAGACCGAACCTAATTATTGGATGGTCTTGAGGCAGCTCACGTAACCTTTCGACCTCTGGAGCACGATACTCCCTCTGTCGAATAGTACGAGCGATCTCACCAAACAACTTGTTAATCAGCTTAAGTTCATTTTCTTGTTCAATGCGTAATCGGGTAAGGATTGTTCTTTGCACCTCATCTGGTTGGTTAGCCATAGTGTTTGTTGAAATTTAGTTTGAGTTGTTTGTTGATACAAAGTTGAGCAAAGATGGTATTTATACAGAAACTAGCCGTTAGATAATTTTAATGGAGAAACTAGCCGTTAAGCCTTTTATTCAAACTTAAACTTAAACTGACATCATACAAGACCATACGGAAATACTTAACATAGACCAACACATGATACAGGAATACAAAGCCATTAATCCCAATATCGGTTCCAGGTTCTGTTTCTTCTCAAAATCAATCAAACGTGAAAATATTTGAATGGTTGCCCAGCATGGCGTTTTTGTACACGTTCAATGCATCTTCAATACGAACATCTGGCTCACGTGTAGGCTGCAAATTCAAGTAAATGTCATGAAATTGTTGGAATTCAGAGTTCAACGGTGACCACTTACTCGTTATCTGATTTTTGGTACAAACAGGACCATCTGATGTTCATTGAACCTTCATGTTACGACTGTCCAAAAACGGACTTCCATCGCATGGAATTCGTGAACATTTTACCACATATCGGCTAGCAAGCTTTCTTCTTCAATAGACCAACGATTTGCCATTGTGAATTTCTTTAGAAAGTGAAGTGTGTGCAAAATTGTATGATAATGTATGATATATACAGGAGTGTATAAACGTTTAAAATTCAAATTCAAATTAAGAGCGGGATAAATTCAAATTGCAAATCCAAATTCAGAGCGGGATAGACGTTTAAATTTTGAAATTTGAAATGAATAGGCGGGATATATTAAACGTTTAAATTTCAAATTCAAATTCAAACAAAAAAAACGTGTGCAATAAACATTAAATATTCAAACCGTATAGAACCTGAGTGGGATAAATTCAAACAAAAAGGCGGTTAACGTTTAAATTTCAAATCATACAAACGGACCTATAAATAGCCATTCTCACATACTCACGAAACACACACAAATCATACAAATTCTCTCAAATTTCTAACAACAATTCATCAGATAACTCATCAGTATACAACACCCCCCCCCCCAGAAGAACTTTTCCCCGTATTCCCAAACTACAATCATCAATCCAACAATACACCACCAGATTTGTTTCTGGTTTTCCAGTATGAAAACCCACCACCAAACACGCCACCGGAAGTTCTGTTTCCACCTCTAAACACTCCATCGCCACCCCACTACAATCCACCGGCACCCCACTATAATCCACCGGCACCCTATCCCCCACATAACCAACAACGTCCATTGTCCAATGAAGAACTGTTTCACAGGATATGCAAGAATTGTTAAGGGTTCAAGCAGAGGAAGATGAAGAAGCACGAGCTCGTGAGGAGTACTTACGAGCTAAACATGCTCGTAGAAACGCTCGTTGTGCGTACAGAATCCAACATGGATTGCCCTGTGTGTCAACAAGTGACGACGATTCGAGTGCTTCGAGTGACGAGGGCTGGGTCTCGGATGATTCATTTTACTGAATCGTAGTTTTATTATCATTGTCGTATCGTTGTTTAGGGCTTTTAATTTTTGTTTCGTTGTTTGATGTTTTAATTAATTAATAGTAGTTTTAGTTAAAATGTTTTATGATTAATAATTGTAGTTTAATTAAGATATTTATGTTTAATTGTCGTAGTTTAATTAAGATGTTTTATGTAATTTGTGTTTTATAAATTTTTATGTTTTATTTAAATGAAGTATTTGTTAAAAATTGGGGTTGAAATTGAAAATATTTGGGGTGGAGGTGAGTTAAGGTGAGTTATAGGTGAGTTATGTTACCGGGGTGTAAAGTCAAGAGGTAAGGTTAAAAGGAAAAAGCTGACGTGGCGATGAGGTGGCAGTGCATTAAGAATTTTCTCCGTGTTACCTTACCACATGCTCTAATGGTGACCACTTTTTTTTTTTTTTATCAAACTAATCCCGCCATCTCAGCGCCACCTCAGTTTTTCACTTATGCAATAAACAAAACCAATTAATCGCAGTACACATACGATTCATGTTTCTTAAGACATTCAAGCAAGTTACCATAGGAGATTAACCAGTTTTCTTAATTCTAACATTAATATCATTCATCCAACAACAAATAATAACAAACAATCAATCAACAATCAATAACTAAGTTTCATTACATCTAAGCAAACACAAACAAACCTAGCCTAGCATGTCAATTAAAAGATAAGCATAAGAGAGAATCAAACAACACATAGACATATTGAATGATTAATGGGAGACTTATCTTTAATTAAGCATGGATGAAATAAGGGTGAAAAACCGTTACAAAGAGTGTAAAATTCGACCTAGGGTGTATCCCAAGTTCCTCCAAAAAGTTCTCTCGTCAAGAGTAAGTTCTGACGCCGTCAACTCGCCGCCAAACTTGTTCTCGGATTGCCTAGATCCACTTCTGACGCCATCACCCTTTAAATTGTGTTGGGCCGTCTCTTTTTAGCTTATAACATGACGGCCTGTGTGGCTTAAAGCCTGACGCCGTCAGGCCTTATTTGTAAAATTCTTCTCTGGCGCGTCTCGTGTAAACTTCATATCCACCTCTTTGTCAAATCTTGATTCCATCACCCTTGGATTGTGACGCCGTTGGGTACGAATTCCAGCTTGGTTTTGGGACTTTGTCGTTTTCTTTAATTTTTGCTCCAAAAACGTCCAAAATACACCGTTTTCCATATTTCTTCTCAAAAGTACCTAAAATGACAAAATGAACGATTTGAGAAAATATTTAATCATATTATCACGACTTAGGGCTTAAATGACCCCCTAAAAGCGTAACATTTTTTGCCTCATCAGAGACCACACTAGTCCGCCAACCACCTTAATTTAGATATTACTTAACTTAAAATGAAATAACGCCATGCTCATTCATTATCATGATCATTGTTCGGTTATAATTTTGTTAGGTGTTAATTATTAATACTAGCAGGGAACCCGCGCATTTCAGCGGTAGGTACCATGTAATCATTTACTTTGGCGTATTATATTATTGTGAAAATGAGTTTACGTATGACAAGAATTTTGGAAAATAATTTATCTCCCGCTTTTTCATATTAAAATTTCAAACACCTATGCATCACGATGCAATGATGATAGGAAAATGGTGGTCAGTAGTATTACGAGATTGTGATTATTGACGGTGAAAAGTATTTGCTAATTAGTAAATGTTGTGTATACTTCGTCAAAATATTATTTAATGTTTATACATAAAGAAATATATATGAGTTCTTGTAATATATGATTAATAATATATTTGAGATTGCTTATATAAATTACGACATAAAAAATTACACGTATTCATGCTTTATAAATCACATGAAAATCTTTGTACTATAACATGTACGATTCTTTTCAAACAAATTTATTAGCAAAATGATTATGTTTTCACTAAATTCGTACTAAAATACATACATATATTATAAATGTTTTTTAATATGCAATTAGAAAAAAATTAAATGACCATAACCAAAACAAACTTGGCATTAAACTTACATGAATGAATGTTCTAAATAATTACGTGTAGAAGAATTTTTTTAGTGTATTATACATAGCATTAACTATTTTTACATATTTCATATTAATTGGCATTCATCAAAACATAAAATTACATTTAATGGAGTAAAAAGTCTTCCTCCATTATATGCAGTATGTAGATTTTGGTAATTGGTTCAATCATATTATGAATTTTAATAAATTTTAAATACCGAGACGCGAGGCAGCAAGATACAAAATGAAACCCCATTATATATACCAATAATGGCAATAGTGTTATAATTGTTGGATGAGTAAAAGTGTTAATGTTTATCTAAACATGGATTTTATTTGCAATGTTTCAAAGACTAAGAATTTTATTTTATTATTTCGAGAAGCAACATAAGTTTTACATACTAGTAAGGTACACATTCACACTTTTAATCATGACATACTGCATAAAAACCAGGTAGGAGGGTACATTCTTCCGTAGAATAGCAATTTTTGGAGATCTTTGGGGATATGACTTGTATTTTTGTAACTTCGACAACATTCGTTGGAGCCAACTTTCGAGCCTTGACTTCTGGTATTGCACTAACAAACATACCACAAGAATTGAGCACCAATATGGCTAAAAACGCGATCTTGAGCAAAGCATTCACCATATCTCTTCGTTACGTTTCAATATTTAGAATTTGAGATGTATGTTTTTGAACTACAAAGACATATCTATTTCTAATGTTTAGTTTCTAAGATTTCAAGACCGCCAAACAAGAGTTTCGTAATCATGGCAATTAATATATTTCAATATACAATGTGTTAGAGTCATTGAGTAGTGCACTTGCTTTTCTTGTTGTAAGCTTGTTGTATTTTGATATACATCAAGTAGTCATTATCTTTGTTTAGTCTTGTGAGTGAGGATCATTGTGATCATGTTAAGATCTTGGAGATGTCTTGTAGCTAGTGAGCTTGTGTGTTGATCAAGTGGATCAAGGGTAGATCGGGTAGATCGTGTAAGTTATGTTGATTGTGTGATTGTTCAGGATCAGGTAGATCATGAGTAGATTGGGTATATCAAGTGTAGATCATGTGGATCTTTTAGCTTTTGTGATTTGTGAGGATCATGTGGATCGTGGTAGCTTGGTACTAGCTAAGATTAGTACTCGACATTTAGCTTAGTGTTGGAAAATAATGTAAGCGACGTTGTATGGTTTTCTACTACGAGAATGGAGCTTGTTGATTAGTGAAGTTACTCTCGATTTGGGTACTCGGGGAGTGGAGTAGGGCGAAGAGGAGCTTCATGACCGAACCACTATAAATCGCCATGTCCGGGTTTGCGTTTTCTTTACTTATCTCTTTACGTTTATTTTCGCATTTACCGCTTCACATTTATATCTTGCATTGCATTTATACTTGTGTGGTTTGTTGCTTATATTGTGTTAGTTATGTTTTGTGTCATGGCATGGTATTTACAATATGTGGTGTTTTGACATGCCTTACTTGATCCTTTATAGTATGTCTAGTTCTTGTAAGAGTAGTGTTGACATTTTGTGTGACTATTGATCATCCAATGGCCACTTGAATTGTATGGTTGTGTAACATTCTGAAGATGATCCCCCTTAATTATCTAGGCGGCCCCCTTAATTATTAAGGGGTCCGGCCCCTTAATTAAGGGGACTGGTCATGCTCCAGAATAGTATTTTCTCCCCTATAAATACTGGACTATTCCTGGATATTTTTCTCACCTTTTGCACTATAAACTTTCTGATCTAAATCTCCCTTCTTACTCTTTATAATCCTTTGATCATATATTCTTTAATCTTTGTTTCCAAGTGATCCAAAGCCTCATTCATTCAAGTGCAAAAGAAGAACACTCCTCCAACATAATTATAAAGAAGTAGTGTTGTGATAGTTAGTATTATATTGTAGTAGTGCTAGATCATTTGTAAAGTGTTGTGTGCTTATGTATATTGTAGTTACAAGTTGTGGTATATAGAAGTAGTGTAGAAGTTGTGAAGTTATTGAAGATAGATGAAGGTGTGAAGAAGGCTTGAAGAAGGTGTGAGGTTGTGAAGAAGGTGTGTAGTTGTGAAGAAGTTGTGAGATTAGTTCTAGCTAGGATTAGAACTCGACATTTAGCTTAGTGTAAAGCCCTAAAATCCGAATTTGCATTTTCTTAACTATTTGAAATTTTACCAAAGTCTAATTAATGATTATATGGGATTAAAAACTATAGGTTATGAATGTTTAGCACAATATCAAGTTTATCCTAAAGTTAATTAATATGAAACTTATATAATCTATTCCTAAGATATCCTAATTAAGTGCATGACACACTACTCTTTAATTTATTTTTTTGCTCCTACACGTTTTCTTGTTCCTATCCAAAACCGAAAATTTGGCCTTGACAAACCCCCTTACACATTACAATTTGAAGAGGATAAGCACACATTCAATTTAGAATATTACCCACCTTAGTTAAGAGCTAATTTGCCACCTAATTAGACCAAAATACTTGACACATTCTCTCCCATTTAATTCCAATTATACGACGTTCTCTACCCTCCCTAAACCGAACATTACGGCGGCTGGAATTTTCTTCTTGGCTCTATTCTCTTGTTCGATCAATAGTACAAGGAGGTTTAGATGATGGCTTGATTCTGGTTCGAGGGAGTTGTATTCGTGGGTGTTTAAAGCTGATCGAAGGGTGTTTGATGTTGGTGTTTCGGCTGGAATTATAGCTAGCAATCGATCATGTATTGCTCTTCTCTTTCATGAGACACGCTTCAAGGGTAACATGCATTAACCTTGTTCGATTCTCATGGTTTTGTTTCTGTTTTGATTACGTTTCTGTTTTCATTGTCGAATAAAAAGTATCACATAAAACCATGTATATACAGCAAATGAAATAATGAATTTAAGGCTTATATAATCGACCTATGAATCTGTTTTGTTTCGAATCTGTTGTACATGTTTTGACCTACACCTATATGACCCATAATCTGTTTTAAACATAATCTCTATCGAGCTAAAAATAAAGAGGAATGCATGCTTGTTTGGTTTTGTTTTTGATTCGAAATAAATTAAGGATGTTGCGGATAGTTTTGGTCTTGCGAAATTGAAAGGATTGTGCTTGGAGTCTTGGCTGTGAATGGTGTGTCGTATGAGTGTAATGTGTGTCGAGTAAGAGGGCTATAAACAGGTAAGGGTGTGTCGCATTAAGTTTGGATGTCGGAGTGCATAAGTGTGCATGAGTTTGTTTTGAGTCATGCCTTGGTCTCGTTATTATGGGCTGTCAAATAGGGTATTGTTGCATGTATTTGAGTGGTCAAAGAGAGGGTCTAAATGTGGTGACAAACTGTTTTGAAAAATATTGGATTTGGTGTGATTTTATGAGGTCACGTTATGTTGTGTTTCACATTTAATGGTATACGTGCATGTGTGAGTAAAAAGATGTTTGCATGCATGTGTATGAAGCAAGTGGTCTTAATCTGATTTCAAAACGTGTGAATGTGTGTAGAGAGTTAGTTTATTTTGAGCCTCGTTAATGCATGCTCTTGCCTCGTTACTATTGTTGTCGAATAGTGTGCTGTTGTGTGTGTTTTTGAGTGGTCTAAAGTAGTCATTAAAAACGTGTGAACAAACTAAATAAAAAGTACAAGGTTCTTAGTGATGTTTGGTTAAACGAGAGTCATTTGGTGTGGTTGTCTCGCTAGAATTTAGTACACAAAAAGGGAAGCATCGTGGAGTCGTAATTGTGTCTCAATTATATGAGTGTGTCTTGACAAAAGTGTGCATGCATGTATATCGAGTGTATGGATATATATGTATATTGCATGTTGAGAGGTGTTAAATCCGTATATGTTATGTTGATGTCGAGTTCGATTCGAGTTTAATAAATATATTCCGAACCGTCTACATTTGTTCCTAATATGATAAAATAAACCTTAAAACTAAAGTTAACAAGTTGAACCCTAAACTTTGAAAGATTGACAAATTTGGCCCTAAACTTAGTAATTTATACTTATAACCTAAACTATTATAATTGTCATATTTAAATCCTAATCTATAATATTAATCATTTTAAACATTTTAACTTGATTAAATATTAAAGGCAATCATTTATGACCAATATTGTTAATTCGGAAAATTTACTAAATATGGAAACTTACTAAAAATGTCAAGTTACTATAAAATGGCAAGTTTCTAAAAAAAAGAAAGCTCAAACGGGTAATCTGATTTAAAATAAGCTATTAATAATAAGCCGATCTTTATTCGTGTAGATTCGCTGAAGGAGTAACTCCTGATTTTTTTGTCTTCTGGTGTCTTTTGCGTTTGCGGTTAAGGTACAGATATTCTAACCTTTCAGTAAGGTTTCTTATGACTCATGATCCGTTCCATGATTTCTGATCTTTATACTCCTGATATCCTTGGTTCCTTTGATAGTATAATTTCGTATGAAGACCCTTTTAAAAATATAACCTGATGATCTTTGAGAAAAACTATTTTTGAAATGATTTACGTGATTACGATACGATGCCAGTTTTATATGAATGTTTTATGACTTTTATGAAATGTGTTTTTAAAGGAATACTTTTACGATAAAAAGGTTTTAAATAATTTTCTAAAGTCGTTAATATGTTTTATTCTCTAAGATTTCTCATAACTTTCTTTAACATCTTTTGATTATGTAACTTCAAATTTTAAACCTTTCCTATGAACTCTTTTTCTATTATGAACCTTTGATTTAAACCTCGTGATATGAATCTTTGATTTACACCTTTGACTTGAACCATTGCTACAATCCCTTTGTATGATCCATATTTAATCGATCTATTTTTGTTATGATTGCTTGATTTATGTTGCATGCTATAGTTCTTATTCTTATAGCATTCTTATGCCCTATTTGTTGCCCATTATTTGATTAATTTGTAGCCAGCCATGGGGAGTCCATGGCCTTGCCACTAATGCACCAGTGGTATTGACACTATCTGTGGAGGTGGGTTTTAGTCCACAGCGTTCCCTTTAAGCTAGCTATTCAGGCCTATATTTATTATTGTATATGTTTACTTAGCCTAGAGCTTTGTGCATATATATCTGTTTTTGCAGGGAGCATATGGATGCATCCTAGGTACTTTGTTTCGTTTTGAATTTGGTGAATGGGTATGTGTGTGCAATACACTCCATTTCACATTTGGTACATCATGCTAGCTACTCTATGTACAATTTGATATATGATTGTTGGGCATTTCTGTTACTTCTACTATATATGTGATCCTTGTTGTTCTAACTTCTTTATTGTTATTGACTTTTGCTTCCCTTAGTTCATGTTCTTACACTTATGATTCGTTTCATTTTTTTCCTATGATTCATTTGATATTCCTTATACGTATTCCCTTTGATCATGTTCTGTTGATTCTATCATATGTTCCTTAATCTTTGATATTCTTCTCAATAGGTTTGCTTGGATTCATTTAGGATTCACTTTCGTTTCCCTTTTGTTATTAGCTTTTGTTTGTTTATATCTGTTCACTGGGCTTTTGAAGCTCAGTCGCATTTCTTTTTCCGCGGCAGGTTTTAGAAGAAAGCTGGGTTATGGGTGAAGAGTGCATGTAGGAGTTTTGGAGAAGACTTTACCTTTGCTAGCTATTAGGGACTAAAGTTGATTTGAAGACGTTTTGTATTAGATATTTTGTACCTTAGTTTTGTTTTGTAAATTCTTAGCCTTAGAATTCCTTTGTAACCTTTGTATCGGATTGTATTATTGAAGTCTTATGCTTGTGTATGTTCTGTTTGACACCATGAATGTGATATCTTAGCCCTTGTCGGGTTGGGGTGTTACAATTATGGTATCAGAGACCAGGCTACGACTTGTAGTACATTAACCTTTGATCTGTGAGTTTTGGACCATTAGGCTTCCACTGTAGGAACATAAGAGAGCACCTTTGAGAACTTGCTTTAGGATTTCCCCCTCTGAACTCAAGTTTTGATCGGTGAGGATTGGGTAGACTATAAGGCATCTGTTTAAGTATCATTGCTTCCGCATCACTCTGATTCATGCCTTTCTTTTAGTTATGTCTGTTAAGATCACTCTTTTGAAAATCTAGAACTTATATTTGCTCAACCTCAGATTTGTAACCAAGTAAATTTTGAATGCATTAAGAATTGCATTATAATCCTTATCTTCAGATTCTGACTTTGACCTCTGATTCATCTGTTAACCATTTCCGATGCCTCTTCGGGCATTCCGAGAATATCCTTGATGAAGATGTATCTTATACATTCTGTGAATTGTCTTACTATTGTTAAGCATAGTTGGGCCTTCCGACGCTATTTGATTTTTGCCTTACCCATTTCTATTCAGATAAGAAGTCTTGTGGTGTTTAACCATGAGTGTGAGAAGATTTCCCTCTCTTTGAAGATAGGATTCACTATGTTGATCTGTCTTTCTTTGAAAAGTTAAATTCGATTTTGTTCTGGTATGAATTAGTTGACTGATATGAATTAGTTGACTGAGCATTATGATGCTAACTACTGTCATACTATGTCCCACATTGATATTTGAATCATTCTGAACTTCTCACCATGTTTTCGATTGTTAAACCTTTGTTTATCGTCAATGCTCTAGAGACTCATACGTTACTTTCGCAGATATGAAGTTTTGTTTGCACTATTTTATACGCCGAAGAATGAATCTCACCTTGATAATTATTTTTCAATTTGAGCTTTATTGACATGGTCCCTGAATAAATCCCAAGATTTCCATCAGGATGTGAAGTTAGATTGAGATGATGCTGAGAGACTGTCTAGTCACCACGCGATGTTGTTTTGAGAAGTTGTCTGAGATCTCACCAGCTGAATTGAGACAACGGAAGGAGCAACCACCGAAGACTAGGAAGTGAGTATACTTATTTGAGTATATCTTCTGGGCGTGTGTCAGTTTTATTCGCGATGAAGAGGGATGGTAGTAGGAGATTACGCATTGACTTCTGGAGGTTGAACCGTATTTCCGTTTGAAGACCATTGTTTCCCTGCGTCGAATCGACTATGTATCTGTTTAGCTTTAGGACGTGGAGTTTGATGATTTGAAGTTATTCCTGGATTTTTCCTTTCGTATTCGTAACGACCACTATGACGGTTAATGATGCTAATAGTATTAGCTAATGCTTTGCCTGTCATATGAATTTGATAAGTTACACCTTCCGTGAGTACTTAGACATTGTCATTGAATGACATTCAGAGAAGAAGGAAGAACATGAGAACCATTTTCGTATTTTGTTAGGAATCAGAGGACCCTTTGCATACTCTGGAAGTTTGATAAGTGTTGAGAACCTTTCTATGGATTCTGCGAGATTTGAAACCATCACCAAGCGACCAAGACCGATAACAGTTATAGGAGCTGGAATCTCTTGAACTTATAGAAGATGGTGGAAGATGGTTACGACTTGCATTCTTGCTGAAGGATTTTGTAAGAAGGAAGAAACAACTTAGTCTGAAGGAGAATGGAGTTTTTAAAAAGCTGAAACAGAGATTTGCTTCCATACTTTCGGGCGGTACAAATTTGGGAGGTTTTAAGAAGAGTTGGTTATGACCTCATACAGCACAGGAAGATTTTGCTTATGCATCAAGGCGATTAGAACAGTATGAAGAAGGCTATTCTACACATGACCTATAGTTGACAGCAGCAGTGTTACCTTGATGATTGAAAGACATCTTCTTGTAAGGCAGAAGTGGTTAACAGAGAAGAAAAATCTAGTCAAGAGGGCGAACCTGGAGCTGAGCTAGAAGACCTGACGAAGACATGCAATTTCACTTCCCTATTCATCTTGGTTGTACTAAGATGAATTGAGAGCGGTAACAGACTTGCTAACATAAGAGGATTAAATGATCATGCCAGAAGTTCACATGACTCCACCCCAATTTCAAGAAGAACTGCAGAAGGCTTGAGGAACCAGACTCAAGTTCATGATTTTGTTTCACTCTCAGATTAATGATCAGACAGGCTACTCAGATTTGAAAAGATTTGAGATCATGTGTTTTGAATGGACGACTTCTGAAGCAAACATTTATATCTTTGAGTTAGATTCTGTGGAAGATTTGGGATAATGCATTTGCTGACGTAATTCATTTCTGTTTGACCTATTTAGATCTCAGTTACCTTATGATAGGATTTGTTTTCCCTAGGTTCTTTCTGATGATGATGTTTGAGGTACCATATGATAATGAAGAAGATTTGACTTTAGTTTTGATAGGTTGTTTGTTCACGACTCGAGATAAAGGATGGCCATCATGAGGGCATATTTATGTGATGCTGGTATTATTACGCCTGATCAATGTAATAATACTTACATCATATAACGTGCACTTATTGTGGGCATATGATATCTTGAGGAGTGCCTGAGAAGCTTAGAATTTGACCTTGTTGGATATTATCCGCAATTAGTGAGACTTTAGGTTCATTCTACCCATGCGTCTACTTTTTCTTCATTCGTTAGTTACTTGGATGAGTTCAATCCGCGACGTGCGTTTTGACAACTTTTGTGCATCTGTTTCCTTGTAGAGCTTTCTATTGTTGATATTGTCATTGAATTTGATTTCTGTCTATGTTTCTGTGTGTATGTTCTGAGAAGATTCACCACCATCTGTTATATGTTGCATTTACCTTTTGTTACCAGATTCAACCCGATTTGCCTCTTTTAAGGAAACCGAAACTATTTTGTTTGGATCGAGTCATGAGGAACAAACTAACTCCGTTGTGAATAATTCTTTTGGAGGAACCTCCTCGAGTGTGAGGTTAGTTGTGACATTCATTTGCGATTTTTTTGCGTTATTAAGTCTAACGTTTGCGACTTCAATTTTTGAGGACAAAAAAAATTTTTTTAGAAGGGAAGAGTTGTAAAGCCCTAAAATCCGAATTTGCATTTTCTTAACTATTTGAAATTTTACCAAAGTCTAATTAATGATTATATGGGATTAAAAACTATAGGTTATGAATGTTTAGAACAATATCAAGTTTATCCTAAAGTTAATTAATATGAAACTTATATAATCTATTCCTAAGATATCCTAATTAAGTGCATGACACACTACTCTTTAATTTATTTTTTTGCTCCTACACGTTTTCTTGTTCCTATCCAAAACCGAAAATTTGGCCTTGACAAACCCCCTTACACATTACAATTTGAAGAGGATAAGCACACATTCAATTTAGAATATTGCCCACCTTAGTTAAGAGCTAATTTGCCACCTAATTAGACCAAAATACTTGACACATTCTCTCCCATTTAATTCCAATTATACGAATTTCTCTACCCTCCCTAAACCGAACATTACGGCGGCTGGAATTTTCTTCTTGGCTCTATTCTCTTGTTCGATCAATAGTACAAGGAGGTTTAGATGATGGCTTGATTCTGGTTCGAGGGAGTTGTATTCGTGGGTGTTTAAAGCTGATCGAAGGGTATTTGATGTTGGTGTTTCGGCTGGAATTATAGCTAGCAATCGATCATGTATTGCTCTTCTCTTTCATGAGACACGCTTCAAGGGTAACATGCATTAACCTTGTTCGATTCTCATGGTTTTGTTTCTGTTTTGATTACGTTTCTGTTTTCATTGTCGAATAAAAAGTATCACATAAAACCATGTATATACAGCAAATGAAATAATGAATTTAAGGCTTATATAATCGACCTATGAATCTATTTTGTTTCGAATCTGTTGTACATGTTTTGACCTACACCTATATGACCCATAATCTGTTTTAAACATAATCTCTATCGAGCTAAAAATAAAGAGGAATGCATGCTTGTTTGGTTTTGTTTTTTATTCGAAATAAATTAAGGATGTTGCGGATAGTTTTGGTCTTGCAAAATTGAAAGGGTTGTGCTTGGAGTCTTGGCTGTGAATGGTGTGTCGTGTGAGTGTAATGTGTGTCGAGTAAGAGGGCTATAAACAGGTAAGGGTGTGTCGCATTAAGTTTGGATGTCGGAGTGCATAAGTGTGCATGAGTTTGTTTTGAGTCATGCCTTGGTCTCGTTATTATGGGCTGTCAAATAGGGTATTGTTGCATGTATTTGAGTGGTCAAAGAGAGGGTCTAAACGTGGTGACAAACTGTTTTGAAAAATATTGGATTTGGTGTGATTTTATGAGGTCACGTTATGTTGTGTTTCACATTTAATGGTGTACGTGCATGTGTGAGTAAAAAGATGTTTGCATGCATGTGTATGAAGCAAGTGGTCTTAATCTGATTTCAAAACATGTGAATGTGTGTAGAGAGTTAGTTTGTTTTGAGCCTCGTTAATGCATGCTCTTGCCTCGTTACTATTGTTGTCGAATAGTGTGCTGTTGTGTGTGTTTTTGAGTGGTCTAAAGTAGTCATTAAAAACGTGTGAACAAACTAAATAAAAAGGACAAGGTTCTTAGTGATGTTTGGTTAAACGAGAGTCATTTGGTGTGGTTGTCTCGCTAGAATTTAGTACACAAAAAGGGAAGCATCGTGGAGTCGTAATTGTGTCTCAGTTATATGAGTGTGTCTTGACAAAAGTGTGCATGCATGTATATCGAGTGTATGAATATATATGTATATTGCGTGTTGAGAGGTGTTAAATCCGTATATGTTATGTTGAGTTCGAGTTCGATTCGAGTTTAATAAATATATTCCGAACCTTCTACGTTTGTTCCTAATATGATAAAATAAGCCTTAAAACTAAAGTTAACAAGTTGAACCCTAAACTTTGAAAGATTGACACATTTGGCCCTAAACTTAGTAATTTATACTTATAACCCTAAACTATTATAATTGTCATATTTAAATCCTAATCTATAATATTAATCATTTTAAACATTTTAACTTGATTAAATATTAAAGGCAATCATTTATGACCAATATTGTTAATTCGGGAAATTTACTAAATATGGAAACTTACTAAAAATGTCAAGTTACTAAAAATGGCAAGTTTCTAAAAAAAAGAAAGCTCAAACGGGTAATCTGATTTAAAATAAGCTATTAATAATAAGCCGATCTTTATTCGTGTAGATTCGCTGAAGGAGTAACTCCTGATTTTTGTGTCTTCTGGTGTCTTTTGCGTTTGCGGTTAAGGTACAGATATTCTAACCTTTCAGTAAGGTTTCTTATGACTCATGATCTGTTCCATGATTTCTGATCTTTATACTCCTGATATCCTTGGTTCCTTTGATAGTATAATTTCGTATGAAGACCCTTTTAAAAATATAACCTGATGATCTTTGAGAAAAACTATTTTTGAAATGATTTATGTGATTACGATACGATGCCAGTTTTATATGAATGTTTTATGACTTTTATGAAATGTGTTTTTAAAGGAATACTTTTACGATAAAAAGGTTTTAAATAATTTTCTAAAGTCGTTAATATGTTTTATTCTCTAAGATTTCTCATAACTTTCTTTCACATCTTTTGATTATGTAACTTCAAATTTTAAACCTTTCCTATGAACTCTTTTGCTGTTATGAACCTTTGACTTGAACCTCGTGATATAAATCTTTGATTTAGACCTTTGACTTGAACCATTGCTACAATCCCTTTGTATGATCCATATTTAATCGATCTATTTTTGTTATGATTGTTTGATTTATGTTGCATGCTATAGTTCTTATTCTTATAGCATTCCTATGCCCTATTTGTTGCCCATTATTTGATTAATTTGTAGCCAGCCATGGGGAGTCCATGGCCTTGCCACTGATGCACCAATGGTATTGACACTATCTGTGGAGGTGGGTTTTAGTCCACAGCGTTCCCTTTAAGCTAGCTATTCAGGCCTATATTTAGTATTGTATATGTTTACTTAGCCTAGATCTTTGTGCATATATATCTATTTTTGCAGGGAGCGTATGGATGCATCCTAGGTACTTTGTTTCGTTTTGAATTTGGTGAATGGGTATGTGTGTGCAAGACACTCCATTTCACATTTGGTACATCGAGCTAGCTACTCTATGTACAATTTGATATATGATTGTTGGGCATTTATGTTACTTCTACTATATATGTGATCCTTGTTGTTCTAACTTCTTTATTGTTATTGACTTATGCTTCCCTTAGTTCATGTTCTTACACTTATGATTCGTTTCATTTTTTTTCCTATGATTCATTTGATATTCCTTATACGTATTGCCTTTGATCGTGTTCTGTTGATTCTATCATATGTTCCATAATCTTTGATATTCGTCTCAATAGGTTTGCTTGGATTCATTTAGGATTCACTTTCGTTTCCCTTTTGTTATTAGCTTTTGTTTATTTATATCTGTTCACTGGGCTTTTTAAGCTCAGTCGCGTTTCTTTTTCCACGGCAGGTTTTAGAAGGAAGCTGGGTTATGGGTGAAGAGTGCATGTAGGAGTTTTGGAGAAGACTTTACCTTTGCTAGCTATTAGGGACTAAAGTTGATTTGAAGATGTTTTGTATTAGATATTTTGTACCTTAGTTTTGTTTTGTAAATTCTTGGCCTTAGAATTCCTTTGTAACCTTTGTATCGGATTGTATTATTGAAGTCTTATGCTTATGTATGTTCTGTTTGACACCATGAATGTGATATCTTAGCCCTTTTCGGGTTGGGGTGTTACACTTAGTGTCGTTAATCGGTGTAAGCCAAGGTGTGTATGGTTTCTCCGCCATAAGGGAGTTTGTTGACATAGTGAAGAAAACTCTCGAGTGTGGTACTCGGGGAGTGGAGTAGGGCAAGGAAGGTGTCCTTGTAGCCGAACCACTATAAATTCGCGTGTTGTGGTTTGATCTTTCCATCCCTATCTTTTATTTCATTACATTACTTTACTTGCACTATTAGATTACATTTAATTATATTTGTTCATATTGTTCAACAATTAAATTCACATAAGATCGAATCAAAGTTTTAATAAGTGACTAAAGTTTTTCAAAATAAATTAAAAAGACGTAAAACTATTCACCCCCCCCCCTTCTAGTTTTCCACATTTGGTATCAGAAGCCACGTCAAGCAAGATCTTTAAAATATATTGTACTTTAAAACTTGTAACGATCTATGGAATCTGAAAAATATTTAGAAGGGCAATCTATTCAAAGACCACCACTAATTAAAAGTGATGGATTTTTATATTGGAAAAATCGATTCGAAACTTATGTGAAATCAAAAGATCTAGATCTTTGGCATGTTATTACTAATGGTGATTTTCTACCTATTCAAAATTATCCCGAAACAAAGAAAGATGAAATTGTACCTTTTGAAAAACAAAGCGATGATTTAAGAAGAAAACTTGCTAAAAATAATGAAGCAAAATGGGTTATTCACAATGCGTTACCACGTAAAGAGTACGAAAGGATCTTTATGTGTGAAACCGCAAACGAAATTTGGAACTCTTTACTAATAACTCACCAAGGTAATAGTAAAGTCAAAGAAAACATAATAAATCTACTTGTTCAACAATATGACCAATTTATGATTCCGGAAGAAGAATCAATTGATAATGCTTTTGCTAGGTTTAACACTATCATCACAAGTTTAAAAGCACTTGATGAGAATTTTTCTAGTAAGAATTTTGTTATGAAATTTCTTAGTGCTCTTCATCCAAAATGGCGAGCTAAAGTGACGGCTATTGAAGAATCAAAGAATTTGTCAACTTTACAACTTGATGAATTAATTGGCAACTTGAAAGTCTAGGAAGTGATAATAAATAAGGATTCCGAAATGGTCAAAGGAAAACGAGAGCAAAGCTAGAAAGGAATCTAGTGACGAAGATAGCTCATCTTCCGAAAGTGATAACGAAGAATATGCCATGGCCGTAAGAGACTTCAAGAAATTCTTCAAAAGGCGAGGAAGATTCGTTAGACAACCACATGATGAAAGGAAAGCATCTCAAAGGAATAAAGATGACGAGAATACACATTTTGAGTTAATGTATCATTCATTTTGCAGGCATTAAAGTCAGATTTTAAGGTAAATAAACACTAATCTTTAAGACTTCGGAAGATTGGAAGTCATCTAAGACTCCACAATAACCGCAGGGACACTTGATCTTCTTCATGTTTTTGTGCTATTGAATGAGGCATGCATGAAATACAACTCGAATCACTAATTCCACTCCTATGTACTTACCCTTAAGCATGAAAATTAAATGAATGTACTTACGCATGAAGCCTCCGCATTTTTAAGGGGACTGAATATTTTAATATTTATAGATAAGATTACGTGTATTAGAATTTTTTTAGTGTATTATACATAGCATTAACTATTTGTACATATTTTATATTAATTTGCATTCGTCGAAATATTTAATTACATTTAATGGAGCAAAATATCTTCCACCATTATATGCAGTATATAGATTTTCGTAATTGGTTTAGTCATATTATGAATTTTAATACATTTCTAATACCGAGATGCGAGGCAGCTAGATACAAAATGAAACCCCGTTAAATATACCAGTAATGGCAATAGTGTTATAATTGTTGGATGAGTAAAAGTGTTAATGTTTATCTAACATGGATTTTATTTGCAATGTTTCCAAGACTAATAATTTTATTTCATTATTTCGAGAAGCAACATAAGTTTTACATACTAGTAAGGTATACAACCACACTTGTTTTCACGACATACTGCATAAAAACCAGGTGGGCAAGTACATTCTGTCTCAGAAGAGCAATTTTTGGAGAGCTTTGGCGATATGACTTTTATTTTTGTTATTTCTGTAACTTCGACAGCATTCGTTGGAGCCAACTTTCGAGCCTTGACTTCCGATATTGCACTAACAAACATACCACAAGAATTGAGCACCAATATGGTTAAAAACGCGATCTTGCAGAAAGCATTCACCATATCTTCGTTAAATTTCAATATTTAGAATTTGAGATGTATCTTTTTGACCTACAAGGACCTATCTATTTATAATGTTTAGTTGCTAAGATTTCAAGACCACCAAACAACAGTTACATAATCACAACAATTAATTTATTTCAATACGCTTAATCAGTTTAATAAAATAAGAATTTAATGCACCTTATAAATTTATCAACAACATGTTATAAATGTTCACTTAAATGATGCATATGTTCGTTTTCTCTGCATGGCATAGACTGGGCACACCAGTGACCTCCAACAATTTTCATTTTGCTAGTTACATCAGTATTCTGTCTCCGACGACCTATGTACGACTTTTTACCACACTAAAGCAACCTTCATATATATTTTTCACCTTTTTTTAACAACAAAATTAAGTATCATTAATAATACTTGTTGGATACCCGCGCACAGCGGCAACGATAAATATAGTCATATTATAATATAGTAAATGAATTGATAGCCCAACTTATCCCGCAATTTCCTACGCGCTTAATGAATTCGATTCACAACGCTCCGAATGTATATGTTAGTTGTATTTATTTGCTTGGGTTTCTCGTTGCTTTCCCGTGACATTATTATTTCCGCATATAAAAAGACCACCGCAATCTCCTAATCGTCAAACACACCCCCCCCCCCCCCCCCAAAAAGTATGAGTTTGTTGAATCAAGATTGTATTGATTGAAATAAAGGTTAAAATTGTAAAATTTAAAACAATTGATGTGTGGTTTTGCAACCTTGCAAGAGGTTTTACTTCTCAAGGGATCTTGAGAAGCTTGCAATTCCCACCAGGCAGTGTACCTGACCGATGTAGTATAGTGTAGTGGCAAGTACCGAGGGATTGATCGTTCTACTTGGAGAATAGTGTTTGTTAGGATTGAAAGCTACTCTTATTAGGTCTAAGGGCGAGGGATGATTCTTTTTGTATTTTTATATTTTAAGGAAAACAAGTAAAATTCTCGGCTTTGAAGGAGTGGGCTGAATTAGTTGCTAGTCAACTAACCCAAATGACTAGAAATGCAATAAAAATAAAATAACGATAAAATAAAAGGTTGTGAAACTTATATGGAGAGAAGTGTGTTTACTTAGGTTTCATTACTCCCTAGCTATCTTTTACCGGTTGATTAGTTTGTTACAATTGCGTGGAAGACGGGTTACCATTCGTGGGGGCGTGTACGTCCTTTCTTAACTCTATAAGATCCTACTTCACCATATGGCGACACGTTTAGTATCCTAACCATGGAATCACTAGAATTCACTTATGCATTAAACACAACCAATTAATCAGAGTACATATCTAATTCATGTTTCTTAAGACGTTCAAGCAAGTTACCAATTGGAAGTTAGCCAGTTTTCTCATGCCTAACATTGAAATCATTCAACCACAACAATTAATAACCAACCATCAACCAATAATCAATAGCTAGGTTTCATTACATCTAAGCAAACACAAGAATAACCTAGCCTAGCATGTTAATGTAAAGACAAGCATAAGATATAATCAAACAACACATACATATATTGATTGATTTGAAGGAAGACTTATCTTTAATTAAGCATGGATGAAACAAGGGTGAACAACCCTTGAAAATATAGTAAAATTCAACCTAGGGTTTATGATAAGACGAAAAGTGTACCCGTTTTAAGGGGTCATTTAAGCCCTAATTCGAGTAAATATGATCAAATATTGCCCTAAATTGTTCCTTTTGTCATTTTAGGTACTTTTGAGAAGAATTCTGGAAAACATGTCAATTTGGACGTTTTTAGAGCATAAAAGTGAAGAAAACGACAAAGTCTCAAAAGAAGCTGGAATTCCTTCCTGACGGCGTCAGAGTCACAAGGTGACGCCGTCAGCTAATGTTGACAAAGGAGTGGAATCAGATTACACTAGACGCCCTATGAAGAAAACAAGATGTTTACACCTGACGGCGTCAGGTGTTAAAAGGTGTAGGCCGTCAGGTGTTAACTTAAAGAGTGACGGCCCAGAGCATATTAAAGAGTGACGGTGTCAGAAGTAGATCTAGGCCATCCGAGAACCCTAATGGCGGCGAGCTGACGGCGTCAGAACCCATAACCTGACGCCGTCAGAATGTAAAATCTATATATACTTTTCTATTTTTCATTCGTTATGTGTGGAACTTTTGGTGCAACTTTGGGAAAAACCCTATAGACGAATTTGGATGTATTTTCAAGGGTTTTTCACCCTTGAATCCTTCATGTTCAATTGGAGATAAGTCCTCACTTAAATTAATCAATATGTCTATGTGTTGGTTAATTACATCTTATGCTTGTCTTTTAATTAACATGCTAGGCTAGATTTTTCTTGTGTTTGCTTAGATCTAATGAAACCTAACTATTAATTATTGGTTGATTGGTGTGTTATTACTTGTCTTGGATGAATGTTTCATCAATGTTAGGCTTAAGAAAACTGGCTAAACTCCTATACGGTAACCTGCTTGAACGTCTTAAGAAACATGTAACTAATGCGTACTAGGTTATTAAGTTAGTATTTAATGCATGATACACTGTTTACAATCCCTATGATTGGGTGCTTTACGCATTGTTGTAGGAGGAGATAAGAGCTCAAAGAATTGGGGAGATATGTACTGATGAGGCGAAAAATGAACCACTTTTAGGGGGTCATTTAAGCCCGAAATTGACTTTATTTGATCAAATATTACCCTAAATCGTTCCTTTTGTGATTTTAGGTACTTTGGGAGTGAAATCTGGAAAAGGAAGCAATTCGGACATTTTTGGAGCATAAAAGTGAAGAAAACGCCAAAGACTTAATTTTCCATGCTGAGAACAGTGTATGACGGCGTCAAGAAGGAAATCCTGACGGCGTCAAGAGTAAAATCCATGACGACCCTGAAGAAACCTGAAGGCGTCACAACTAGAGCGTCAAGAGTTAAAATCATGACGGCCTGCATAAGGGGACTACATGACGGCGTCAGATCCAGATCTAGGCAGTCAGAGGAACTATTTGGCGGCGAGATGACGGCGTCAGGCATTTGTCCTTGACGCCGTCACCTTCTAAAATCTATATATAGTTTTCTAATTTTCATTCATTAAAAGGAACTTATGTGGAGAAACCCTAGGGCCAAACTTTGTGAACTCTAGCTCGTATTTTACAGTAAATTCAAGGGTTTTCACCGCTTGAATCCTTTCATGTGCTATTAAGATAAGTCTTCTCTTTAATTCAATCAATATGTCTATGTGTTGGTTGTCTATATCTTGTGCTTGTCTTGATTTCAACATGCTAGGCTAGATTTATCTTGTGTTTGCTTAGATCTAATGAAACCTAGATGTTAATTATGTGTTGATTACTTGTTTATGGTTGTATTTGATGAATGATTTCAATGTTAGGCTTAAGAAAACTGGCAGATCTCCATTGTGTAACATGCTTGAATGTCTTAGGAAACATGAACCGATGTGTACGAGGTTTTATTGGTTGTATTTAAAGCATGAGTAAATTCTAATGATCCCATGTTAGGAGCTTCTTAGCCGGCTCGACATAGGAGTGAAGTAGGCACTCATAGGATTGGGGAAGTAAGTACGCCAACCCATGAATGGTATTAAGGAATACAATCCGTCATCCACGCAACTATAACAAGTAATTAACGTGTAAAAGAAATCTAGGGAGTAGTGAAATCTAAGTAAACACATTTCTCCCGTATATTGCTCATAACTTTAGTTTAATTTAGTTTATTTTCATTTTTAGTATTTTATTTTAATTGCATCTTTAGTATTGGGTTAGTTGACTAGCAACTAATTCCGCCTAAATCCTTCAAACCCGAGATTTTAATTTGCTTTCCAAAAAATTATAAAAATACAAAAAGAATCATCCCTCATCTCTAGACCTAGTCTTTAGGTTTTCTAATCCTAGCGACACTATTCCTAGCTGAACGATCAATCCCCCGGTACTTGTCATTATACTATACTACATCGATATGGTACACTGCCTGGTGGGGGTTGTAAGCTTCTCGAGATCCCTCGAGAGGTAAAGCCTGGTGCAATCCCTACGCATCACGTTTTTGGCGCCGCAGCCCGGGGAATAGTTATTGTCTAGGCTAGAATCTCTTTTTATTAGGTCTACTTGCTAGATTCCTTTCTAGTAAGATTTTATTTTTAATTTTTAGGTTCTCGTAACTCTTCACCACCGGACATCATGGACGATGGGAACATCTTTGAACCCGTCATCCCACCTCAACAAAACCCACCACTAGAACCTCTTTGGCCCCGAACCTTAGGAGAGTATTCCCGACCTAGCCACCAAGGCTATCGAAACACCATTGAGCTCACCAGAGCCAATGTGACCCCCTTGCGATCCGACACCATCCGGTTGGTGCAAAGCGGATGTGCATTCCATGGACTTCGTTCCGAAGATCCAAATCAACATCTCAAGGACTTCCTTAAAATCGTAGATTCCATAGACCTAGATGTTGCAACTAGAGAGACGACCTGATTACGCCTATTCCAATTCTCTCTACGTGATCAAGCTAGTCAATGGCTTGAGCGTTTACCCGCGGGATCCATCACCACATGGGATGATCTCACCACTCGTTTCCTTGCTCAATTTTTCCCACCGGGGAGAACTACCAAGCTTAGAAATGACATCTTGATGTTCCAACAACGTCAAAATGAAACTCTTTATGAAGCATGGACTCGTTTCAAGGACTTACTCCAAAAAGTCCCTCATCATGGCATAGATCTTTGGCTCCAAGTCCAAATCTTCTATGACCATATCGATCTCTCTACGAGGCGAGCCATTGACCAATCGGCCGGTGGTAAGCTATGTGATCTAAGTGCGGAACAATCATGGGAACTCATAGAAGATCTTGCTCTCTATGACAACGAAAGTTGGAATGATCCTTGTGATTTGAACAAAACGGTCAAGGCAATATCTTTGCCTTTGAACAACTCTAGCACTCCCGACCGTAGGATCATGGAACTTGAGGACCAAGTCAAGTTTCTCATAAAATCTTACGAAGCTCCTAAGCCTTCAAGCCAAGTGAACAAAATCACTTCTTCATGCGAATTATGTAGTGGTCCCCATGACACTCGTGATTGTGTGGAACTCCCCGGAACAGCTTTTGCGGACTACGCATCCTCGCGTACCGACAAAGCGGGAGATAAGTGGTACACTTTCAAACCCGAGCCAAACCCTTACAGTGATTCATACAACCCCTCTTGGAAAAATCACCCAAACCTTAGGTGGAAACAAAATCAAGCTAATTCTTCCAATCCGCCTAATCGTTATCAACCAAACGGTCCACCCTCCAACCATACTTTCAACAACAATCCTTCTAACAACTATGGTAGTACCAACAATCTTGAAGGATTGATGTCTAAGTTCATGGCATCTCAAGAAGCTCGCATAAACTGAATTCAACCAACAACAAATGGAGATGACCAACAAGATAGACAACTTGTTGAAAGCCCTCAACAACCATGCGTTAACCACACCTAGGAAGGACACTAGGAACACCAATAACGGAATCCAAATTAAGGACCCCTCATCATCCAAACATGTCCACTTTGTCAATGTTGTCACCATTAAGCCAATAGATAAGGAGATAGAAGAAAGTGACAAGGATGAAGTTGGAGTAGAAGCCGAGACTAGGGATGAAAGTAGGGAAGTTGAGGTTAATATGGAAGAGGAGTTAGAGGAAGTAGAAACTATAGAAAATCACTTTGATAAGTTGCCCACCAAGGAAGAACGGGAATACCATAAGGATTTATTCGATAGTCCCGAGAGACCATATATCCTTGGCACACCCCTTATCAAAATGGGAGACCCCTCTAACATCAACATACCATGCAACATCGGGCATATGCATATATGGAAAGCTTATATCGATCCTAGATCTCCTATAAACATCATGACTAGGACTTATTACAATTGGGTGATGAAGAAACAACTTGATTTTAGGATGATGCCCAATAAGAATTTGATAAGTAATTTTGTAGGAAGAGTGAAGGGATTGCATGTGATTATAGGTAATTTCAATTATGAGATCAATTTTATGATAGTTAAAGACACTCGTCCGGTGATAGATGATTGCTTAAGCCAAATAATATTCGGGAAACCATTTGTTGAGACCACTAGGATGAGTTATGATCCGACTTTAGGGATAGTTAGGTTCAAGGAAGAGAATGATGAGATTGCCTACCAAATGCCCTACAAAATTGAGCAATACTGCCTTCTCTCTAATCTAGAAAAGGAACGCATGCAAGCGGCTTATTATAGGAATGATGAGGATAGACGTAGAGGAGTAGAGTATATGAAGAATAGGGTGCTTGGTTTCTACAAAGAATGCTTGCAACTAGGTCCAGAATACAAAACTGGCTTAGAAGATGACCTAGAGAGTGAAACCAATGATGAGGTCACGTAGTAACCCATGACCTTGAGTCTAGCTACAAGACTCGTAAATAAAGAAAAACGCTTCTTGGGAGGCAACCCATATTTTGTGTGATTTTTATTTTGTTTGTTTGTTATTTGCTTCCGTATGCATGCTTTATTTTTATTGTTGGTAGATCATGTTTCTAAACTAAATAGTGGAAATACTTTATTTTGTTGTTTGGCCTAGTCTCAACTTCACCCAAAAGTATTTTTGCAAAAGATAAGTGTAAGGGGAAGCCCAAATATGTTTTTAAGAAACAAACCGATCATGATTCTCCACAATATTAAATGAACATGTATATTCGTATTTGTTAGAGTCAAATGCTTATATCGAGTCATAATGAAGTTTTGCAGGATTTTCCAGGAAGTAGGACCAAGTTTTTCCAGAAATTTTCCAGAAACTTAACATAAGAATTTCTGTAGGTCACTTCTGACGGCGTCATGAGTTTACTCTTGACGGCGTCACGTGTAAAAATCTGGAAATTTTACCGGTTTTGTTTTTCTAACAGAGTCTTAAAGTTTTTGTTGAATTATCAGTTTTATAATCTCCAGGAAATCTGCAAACATCATTCCACAAGCATTATATCTTATTTTGTTTTCTAGGATTTATTAGCATATGTAAATTGCCGCCGATTTTATGCGAGGTTGCCTTGTCTGTTTTCTCAGGATTTACAGGTTATGTATGACAAGAAGATGATTATATTCTGGAATGGAAGCTTTGATTGTTCATTTTCTTGGAGGAAGATTTAACCTGTCCACCTTATTATCCATACCGAGCGAATCAGGGGAGTATTTGATTTCATTTGTTTTACTTATTTCACTTTTACATTCTTTACTTGAACATTGGGGACAATGTTCATCCTAAGTGTAAGGGGAGGGTAAAATGATGATACCTTACAAATACACTTTCGGTTGAGTTTGTTTGTTTGATGGTAGATGTGTAATAAAACTTTGAGAAATACTTGTTAGTGCAATTTTAGCGCAAAATTTAAATTTTTTTACAACATTTAGGAGTGAAACTTTAGCCATAGCAAGCGTCTCATGGATAGGAGATTGTATGACTAGCACATACCCGTATCATTCAGAAAAATTTTCCACCCAAATATGGGAGGTTCTCCTTTAGATTTGATAGGAAAAGCATTTACTATTAGTGCTTATGAGTGTACCGGTAGCATTTAGATTCTAGAACTTGCGTTAGTGATGCATCCCGAGACCGCTAGTGAGACTACATTCGTGTAGTAGGATTTACTACATGATAAGAGGCATTAGGATCACCCTTGTGTTAAACCCGTATCATAATTATTTGACCATTTAAGTCATATTACTTGGCTAGTTAAATCAATTAATTTTTCCCACACCCTTAGCGTTGTACTCATTTTTAGTACACGAAACCCCTAGTACACCCCTCCGAGCCTATCTTTTCGTTTCTAACTTTAAGCATTTTACTTAACGAAAGAATTTGTTACACTCCACTTAAATGTACACCGAAATCGCCTTAGCCTTCCGTGTATGCACTCATCTTTAGTGCATTCTTGTTATTTGTTAAACCCTAAGTTAATTATCTAATTGATTACATGGTTGCTAAGTCGAGTCATATATTACCCCCATATGTGCGTTAATTTTAAAAGTACTTATTTTATGGAGTAATGGGTAAAGTACTTATTTTATGGAGTAATGGGGCAGAACATCATATATTACCCCCATATGTGCGTTAATTTTAAAAGTACTCCAAGTGTTTTGATTTTCTTAATTCGAGTCATTAGATTAGTTTATTGTAAAGTATGTAAAGATTCAAGTGTAAGGGGAATGTTCATTCCCTATGATGTATTATTTTGGATGGTAGGGTAAAAGTGTATGCAAAAAAAATAAAAAAAAAATAAAAAAAATAAAAAAAAAAAAAAAAGAAAAAAAGAAAAAAAAAACATACGGACTACCATCTCTTTTTATTCTATGTTCATTTTATGTTTTTGTTATTTTTCATCTATTAGCTTAAGTCGAGTCTAGTCTTGGCTTAGCAACGCCATATTGTACATGTAATTAACCAAGATTTGTAACTCGCCACCAGTAAAGACTGCCTATATCCAACAAAACCGTGTATTTCATATTGTACATGGGTTGCCTCCCAATAAGCGCTTGTTTTTGTTCGAGTCACGAGCCTGACTCTACCTTTATTTAACAGAAATAGGGGAGGTTTTTCCTACACTTAGGATTAAGTGCGGGTGGAAGTAGCGATACACACCCTTAGGGTGGAAATATGCCTCGTGAGGAAAGTGTGGTGGATGAAATATATGCTCAAAGGGGTGTGCTCCTATCATCATAACCTTACCAAATTCAATCGGGTTAATGGGTGGATTAAAATTTTCTCCTAGAAAGGGATCATTTTCTATCAGCTTCAAGAGACTACTAGTTGGGGACCCATCTTGACCTAATAAACCCGGTTTAAACCCATAATGTTTCTTGTGATCAATCAAAAATGGGTGATGTAAGCATGTAAGGTCATTTTCCACTCCTACGTCAGCTTCCTCTCTACAAGGCTTAGAGTCTACTACCTTTATCCCAAGACTACCTGGACTATATGGTTTGATGGGTGGATCGGGACCTTTTTCAATTCCTAAATTCACATCTAAGGATAGAAGATTAGGTAACGGCTTTGGTTGAGGCTCCGGTTCATCAAAACTAGGAACTTCCCTAGAACTAAGAGTAAGGTTATCATTATGAGTATTCAAACCTATATCCTCTAGTTGTGTTTGGTTCAAAGGTTCTACCTCTATTGGGGTTCCTATAGTCTCTTCTACTTCTTCCGGGTAAGTCACGGGCGGTGTGTATGCCTCAAATGATGCTAGGACTTGTGGGGTACTTAGTGGGCTTGGGTTTTCTACTATCTCTTCCATCACATCATTTGTTTCCTCAAAGTCTGACGGATACAAACTCATCAATTCATTCAACTTATGGTTCAAGGTTAGGAAACTTTCCTCGAAATTCTTCCAAAGGGTCTCACTAAAAGGAATTGATCCTGATAATGATTGTCTAATTGAAATCACACATGCATAAAATTCATCATACCCATCTAACTTTACCCCCAACTCCTCTTGGATGTCATAAAGATCACACAAAAAATCATTGGAATGATAGGAATCAAATCTATTAGTGAAATATAGTTGTTCCTCTATTGTCAGTGATCTAAATGGAATTTCATCTGCCATAGTGACAAGTGAAAATGGTTTTACAAACAACGGGCACAAAGAAAAAGATAGACTACAAGAAAACCTAAAAATAAAAATAAAATCTTACTAGAAAGGATTCTAGCAAGTAGACCTAATAAAAAGAAATTCTAACCTAGACAATAACTATGCCCCGGCAACGGCGCCAAAAACTTGATGCGTGGGAATCGCACCTTGCTTTACCTCTCGAGGGATCTCGAGAAGCTTACAACCCCCACCAGGCAGTGTACCTGATCGTTGTAGTATAGTATAGTGACAACTACCGGGGGATTGATCGTTCAGCTTAGGAATAGTGTCACTAGGATTAGAAAACCTAATTAATAGTTCTAGAGGTGAAAGATGATTATTTTTGTATTTTTATATTTTAATGAAAGCAAGTAAAATCTCGGGTTTTGGAAGAGTGGGCGGAATTAGTTGCTATTCAACTAACCCAAAGCTATTATATAATTAAAATAAAATACTAAAAATGAAATTAAACTAAATTAAACTAAGGTTGTGAGCAGTGGTTGGAGAAATTGTGTTTACTTAGACTTCATTACTCCCTAGATATCTTTTACATGTTAATTACTTGTTACACTTGTATGGATGACGGATTGTATTCCTTAATACCATTCGTGGGGTGGCATACATAACTCCCCAACTCTATGAGCTCTTATCTCCTCCTACACCATGACCCAGCATAACTATAGGGATTGTAAACAGTGGCTCATGCATTAAATACAACCAATAAAGACCTAGTACGCCTCGGTTCATGTTTCTTAAGACGTTCAAGCATGTTACCATTTGGAGATCTGCCAGTTTTCTTAAGCCTAACATATAATATCATTCATCCGAAACAAGAATAGACAAGTAATCAACACATAATCAACATCTAGGTTTCATTAGATCTAAGCAAACACAAAAGAAATCTAGCCTAGCATAGTAGAATTAAGATAAGAACAAGATATAAACAACCAACACATAGACATATTGATTGAATTGAAAGTATACTTATCTCAATTACAATGCAAGGTCTCAAGGGTTTGGAACCCTTGAAAAACCTGTAAAAGAGGCACCAAAATCGTCTTTAGGGTTTCACCAAAACTTCTCTCTTTTAATGAAAAAACTAGAAAACTATATATAGGAAAAACAGGCTGACAGCGTCAAGAGTTACTTATGACGCCGTCACCTCGCCGCCATATACTTCCTCGGACGGCCTTGATCCACTTATGACGGCCTATGTGACGCCGTCACCACCCACGGTATTTAATTCTTGCCACTTTGACGCCGTCATGAAGCCTTCTGACGCCGTCACCACCTACGGTGTTTAATTCTTCATGTCTGACGCCGTCAAGATGGTGGTCTTGACGCCGTCACCTTGTATCTTCAGCATGAAAATTTGGTACTTTGCCGTTTTCTTCACTTTTATGCTCCAAAAACGTCCAAAATGGCTTCTTTTCCAGAATTCACTCTCCAAACACCTAAAATCACAAAAGGAACGATTTAGGGCAATATTTGATCAAATAAAGTCGGATTCGGGCTTAAATGACCCCCTAAAAACGGATCATTTTTCGCCTCATCAACAGGTAGTGAGAGATATCTTCCGTTTCCATATTGTAATTTATACTTTATTACACCCGAGAGATGTGAGTATCTAAACACTATTTGTGAGGTGCTAGTGTATGACCTCCGTGCTTGTCTATTGGTCTTTAGTGGAACGATTATTTGTTGTAATTACTTTTATATTAGTGTTAAATGACCCCTAACTTGTATTTTGATTAGAATAAAAGCGCATTTGCTTGAGGACAAGCAAATCTCAAGTGTAAGGGTATATGATGAGGCGAAAAATGAACCACTTTAAGGGGGTCATTCAAGCCCGGAATTGACTTTATTTGATCAAATATTACCCTAAATCGTTCCTTTTGTGATTTTAGGTACTTTGGGAGTGAAATCTGGAAAAGGAAGCAATTTGGACGTTTTTGGAGCATAAAAGTGAAGAAAACACCAAAGACTTAATTTTCCATGCTGAGAACAGTGTATGACGGCGTCAAGAAGGAAATCCTGACGGCATCAAGAGTAAAATCCATGACGACCCAGAAGAAACCTGAAGGCATCACAACTAGAGCGTCAAGAGTTAAAATCATGATGGCCTGCATAAGGGGACTACATGACGGCGTCAGATCCAGATCTAGGCAGTCCGAGGAACTATTTGGCGGCGAGATGACGGCGTCAGACATTTGTTCTTGACGCCGTCACCTTCTAAAATCTATATATAGTTTTCTAATTTTCATTCATTAAAAGGAAATGTGGAGAAACCCTAGGGCCGAACTTTGTGAACCCTAGCTCGTATTTTACAGTAAATTCAAGGGTTTTCACCCCTTCAATCCTTTCTTGTGCTATTAAGATAAGTCTTCTCTTTAATTCAATCAATATGTCTATGTGTTGGTTGTCTATATCTTATGCTTGTCTTAATTTCAACATGCTAGGCTAGATTTATCTTGTGTTTGCTTAGATCTAATGAAACCTAGATGTTAATTATGTGTTGATTACTTGTTTATAGTTGTATTGGATGAATGATAATGTTAGGCTTAAGAAAACTGGCAGATCTCCATTGTGTAACATGCTTGAACGTCTTAGGAAACATGAACCGATGTGTACTAGGTTTTATTGGTTGTATTTAAAGCATGAGTAAATTCTAATGATCCCATGTTAGGAGCTTCTTAGCCGGCTCGACATAGGAGTGAAGTAGGCACTCATAGGATTGGGGAAGTAAGTAGGCCACCCCATGAATGGTATTAATGAATACAATCCGTCATCCACGCAACTATAACAAATAATTAACGTGTAAAAGATATCTAGGGAGTAGTGAAATCTAAGTAAACACATTTCTCTCATATATTGCTCACAACTTTAGTTTAATTTAGTTTATTTTCATTTTTAGTATTTTATTTTAATTGCATCTTTAGTATTGGGTTAGTTGACTAGCAACTAATTCTGCCAAAATCCTTCAAACCCAAGATTTTAATTTGCTTTCCAAAAAATTATAAAAATACAAAAAGAATCATCCCTCATCTCTAGACCTAGTCTTTAATACTATTCCTAGCTGAACGATCAATCCCCCGGTACTTGTCATTATACTATACTACATCGATCAGGTACACTGCCTGGTTGGGTTGTAAGCTTCTCGAGATCTCTCGAGAGGTAAAGTCTGGTGCAATCCCTACGCATCATGTACCCACCCCATGAATTGTTAAGGAATACACCCGTCATCCACGCAATTAATACACACACCAATTAACCGGTAAAAGATAGTTAGGGAGTAAGGAAATCTAAGTAAACACATTTGTCTCCATATAAGTTTTCACAACCTTGTATTTTCTCGTTATTTTATTTTTATTGCAATAGTAGTTTTTGGGTTAGTTGACTAGCAACTAATTCCGCCCACTCCTTCAAACCCGAGATTTTATTTGCTTTTATAAAAATTATAAAAATACAAAAATAATCTTCCTTCACCCTTAGACCTATTAGAGTAGTTTTTCAATCCTAACGAACTCTATTCCTTGTGAAAGAACGATCAATCCCCCATACTTACCACTACACTATACTACACCGATCAGGTACACTGCCTGGTGGGATTGCAAGCTTCTCATGATCCCTTGAGAAGTAAAACCTGTTGCGTGGTCGCAATCCCACGTCATCAAGTTTTTGGCGCCGCTGCCGGGGAATAGTTATTGTTTAGGTTGAATTTTTATTTTATTAGGTCTACTCACTAGATTCCTTTCTAGTGACATTTTTATTTTATTTTTCTAGGATTTCTTTAGTCTATCTATTTTCTTCGTGTTTTTGTTCGTAACCATTACCATCCGCCATCATGGAAGGTGGTAACATCCTTGAATGTTGTGCAATATTTTTTTAGGAGATAATTTGTTATATATTAAAATATTTTATAACACATACTTTCCGTACCCGTTTCTTGAATTTTAAGATGTTGTTGTTTCCCGATACCATCCCCGTCCCCGTTTTCGTCTCCGTGCAACTTAGATTATTATTACCTCTTGATGTGTGTGATATGTAGATTTAACAGAGCTTAAAACGAACTCTTGATTTCACCCTTGAAACCCACGAACCTCTTAGAGCAATCAAAGGAGATTCCCTCTATAGATATCCATACTACACGACCACATCACTGTGTATCACCTGAATGCTAGTTATTTATATCTCACGATATCTTGTCGAGCACAACCCTTTGTCAAGCGTAGAAAAACCAAACCGAAACCCTAGATAGGGGTGTTTGTTCAACCAGTTTTTGGGAGAGAAGAGAGGAGAGATGATATTTGATTTGTTTTCTAAGTTATGAGATTAGGATGAATCATAATCCTATAATAAGAGTGGGTAATTACACACGACACCAATACCAACAAGTTAGATAATGAGTTAATCTTATTGCTAAGATCAAATAGATTAATATCAAAACCATTTGTGAAATGCCAAGTTTGTAACAAACTTCACGTGAAACTCTTATACATAGATTTGTCCAGTAGTATACTACAAAATTTATGACAACTACTCACTAAAACTCTTACCCACTAAAGATACAAAAAAGTCATCAAATAGGCTATTAAAAATAAGAAAAATGATACTACCACAACAAAACTTTCACAAAAACTTTTATAAAATAAGATATCATTTTATGATTGGTACATTTTTTAATACTTTTTATTTCTTCTCTCTAATTAAACAAATGTAAAAGATTTTATGAATATATCATTTCTCTAAAAATAAAAAGCAACAAAAGAAAAAAATATAAACAAAATATAAAAGTAAAGACTTTTTTGTCCCTCTCTCTATCTAATCTCTCCACCATCATTATCTACCACCACCACCACCGGAATTTTGCCAATCGAAAACCTAACTCCGTCGTCAACCCAATCATCTCCGGCATCGTTATCAACCACCACCACCACCGTAATTTTGCCAATCGAAACCCTAACTCCGTCATCAACCTAATCATCTCCACCGCCGTTATCTACCACCACCAAAACCGTAACTCCGGCACCACCTCTGTCTCTATCTGGTCGTCGATCGAAACCCTAACTCCGACACCTCGTCACCGTAACCGTCTTCAATCGTCGTCACCATTATCAAGTTAGGTATAATACAACTGTTGAATTATGTGTTGTTTACTTATTTGCTTAATTAGATAGCCAAACATACCAATAGTTATGTTGTTATTACCAGTTATGTTGTTTACAGCTGATTAGTAAGAAAATTAGATGTTCATTTGTTGTAGTTGAAGTGAATTTTTTAGGCTGATGCTTCAAATTTAACGTAAATGTAGTGAAAACAGATTAACGAGAATTTGAGCGTAGAATTATAGGTCTAAGTTGGTTGAATCCGGAGGAAAATGACTTTATATAGTAGATGTAAATTTACATAATTATCATTACCAACTATAAAACCAGTAATTGTTTCGGGATGTGCTGTAAATCATTGTCCAAGTTGGAATAGAGTTATTAGTCTTTCAAAATGTAAATTTGGTATTCAGGTTTTGATATATTAGGACTACTAGACGAGTACCCGTGCATAGCAACGAAATTTTTTAGCAGCAAACAGTTACAGAAAATCAAAATGCATAGCAATGGGATATTTACTGGCAAACAAAATGTTCGTGTAATATTTATACATAAAACGTAAAATAATCAAAATGTAGTTCTAAAATGCGATATTTAACTCAAAGATTTTATTTTTTTAAATGTATCAAAGAATATATAAAAACATTTAGTGAAACTAAAAATAAAAGATTATATCAATTATAAGATAATTAACAATGCAAGTTATTCCTCACGTAAAACTTCTTGGTAAACGACATTTGAGGTGTAAACTCTTTTTTGACCGAACTCTTGGATTGGCTTCATTAATTACCATTTGTTGTACGTGATATCTCTCTAGACATTTGAGGTAATAGATATATTGTTAATTTTGAACAATGGAACAATATATTGTTGATTTATATGTATTAAGTCGCATTTTTTTATAGAATAAATTACAACATTGATTCTCTATTTTTGGGTTCGATTTTTGAATTATGTAGGCATATACGGAAACCAAAAATCTTTTTAGCCTCGTATGACAACAAATCTTTTCAAAAAATCGGCTTGCAACCACAAAGCTTTGTATAAAGTTTGTTTGTAAAATGTTTTAAATTATATTTTATGTTTACGTTGGGTTTATAAACTAACCTTATCTTGAAAAACCAATATCACCAAAAGAAACACAAAATTAAAACTACAATATTCATACACATTTGCCTAGTGAAATTCAGAAAATTTACAATACCCTATAGGCCTACACAAATCTTTGGATCTTTGCTAAAAAAATAAAAAATAAAAATAAAAATAAATAAAGCAATAGGATTTTTTTTATGCAACCATGATAGTTGAAGATTAGCGTTCAAATTGAGTGGTAATCATACCACTATATTTTTCTTTATCCATGCTTTATAGCTTACAAAAGTGAAATATATATATATATATATATATATATATATATATATATATATATATAATCACTATGAGCTGTAAACACAACATAATATAAATTAAAGAATATATGGCCTTGTTAAACACAAACAAACACAAAACTACAAAAGTGAAAAAAATTATATATATATATATATAAGTAAAACCCCATAAGATTATGTACTCAGTTAATCATCAATCTTCCAATCTTCTTTAGTAGTTTCATATCTTCATTCCACAATCGCATAACTACAACACTTAAGAATCCGATCAAACCGTAAAGGAACAAAGTGCATGTGAACAAAAATTACCAAACTAATAAAACCAAGCAAAAAAAAGCCGCTTAGTTTAAGTTAAAAAAAAAAAAAAAAAAAAAAAAAAAAAAAAAAAAAAAAAAAAAAAAAAAAAACGCACCAACAATCTTAAAAGCACAAAAATTATGTACCAAGCATGTATCTTCATATGTTGATCATCAATCTTCAAATTTCCACTTATCCAACTCCAAATCTTTGTTATCTTTGCATCATCGTGTCTTCACTTCATCATAAAACATCTACAACACTACCAAAAACAAGTCAGTGGTTTAACTGATCCATAAGAAACACAAAAATAAATTAAACCAAGAAAAAAAAAAGTAAATAAATAGGAAAAAGTGGTACCTAGTGGAGGTGTGTGAGGAAGGAATCATAGAGAATAATAGTTGTAAATGAGTGTGAATGTATGATGAGTTATCACAGAGGATAGATTAATATGTGAGGCAATGTCCAACCATGCATTTTAATGTCGAACCTTGCATTTCCTTCAATAGTTTGATTTGCATATAGTTTCTCTTTTCGATTGGCAAATAGTTTCTATTTTGGATTTGCATTGACAAATTCATTGGCAATTCACTGGCAATTCACTTATGATTTTCAATTTGCATTCATTGACTAATCATTTCTGATTTTCGAGGCAATTCAATTTTGATATTCAATTTTACAAGGGCATTATGGGGATTGACCAAAAGTTAAGGATTTCACATTTCACTTTGACTGTTTTTACTTTATAAGTAGTTAAGACTAAGAAGGTACTTAAATTTAAAGAAAATTTACTTTCTAGAGTTGATATGAAGTTAGATTTGATTAGAGGGTGTTTGGGAATGCATATTGTGTTGTTCAAAGTGAAAAATACATCTCTTTAAGTTTTTGGATTGCTATGAGCTTATGCAATAATCACAATGGTAGGTGCTTATTTTGAAGTGCTTATAGAGCGTAAGCTGAATATTTGCAATCCACAACCACCCCTTTTAATATAATTTTGTGGCAGTTATCAATTTGGAGTTGCACATTGATACAGTTTTTTGATGTTCAAGGTTTTAATTAGAGTTGCTGTTCTCAAATAATGGAAGTTTGTTTATCAGGATGTATATACGTATAGAGGTATAAATGACTATTGGTATGTTTGGCTAGTTGCTTAGTGGCTAAAGATGTGTTTATTCTTTGTATCTTTTTTTTATCTTGTTTTTAAGTGGATTTCGTAGCTTGTAACTCTGTCTGTGAGCTTGTCTTAGCTATGATGATGTCTTCGTATATTAAATTTCAGTCTCTGAAGAAGAGGGAGAGGGATCTCCGGAAAGCTTCCCCATTGACCCTGTTGACCCAAGTATCTTTTTTGAAGAAGATGGAAAATATACGGCTACCAAGGCTTAAAGGTATATATCATTATTATCCAACTTATCGATATTTAAGTTATTTAATAAGTGGTTTCTGGCATATGCTACTCATATAATAAGTGGTTTCTGGCATATGCTACTCATATATTATTGGAGGGCATAGTCAAAGATCCTGGATCGTCATTGTTCATAATCTTTCTATCGTGCTGATATTTCTTTTGAGAGCACATCTGATGTAAGTACACATTGTGTACTATATTTTTTTGAATCGTGTTTCCGGTTCTTTAATGACTGATTTCTGTATGTATAAATCTGACTCCGTGTCTTTTCAATGGTTGATATTGTATGTCACTGGTAAAGACCGGGAAAGGAGTCACGGATCTTAAAACTTCTCTTCAGGTGATCATCCTACACATCTTTTGCATGTTGGTTGTTATTTGTGTGCAGTAGCGCAATGCTGATGACCATCTCATTTTCTTCTGTGCAGAATGTTTTTGCAGATAATCTTGCTGAGACAAAAGATGACTTCCTCAAAACGTTTTCCACAGAAAATCAGTATATCAAGTATGTAAAGTGTCTCCGTGGGTTCATTAATTTGATTCTTATCACCCTTTTTATTTTGATATCTTGGTTGATTTTTGATGCTTGTCAATGAACAGATGTATGATTTCAAATGGGAAAATACTTCAGCCATCAGTGAATAGCAAGGGGTTAAAGGATTCGAAAGCAGATGAGCTTGAGGTGCGTATTACACTTATCATTTACATGAAAGGTCATGTCATGTTTACCACCATTTCGGATTCACGTTTTAGTGTTTTACAGAGTAAATAATAGAGGTCTTTAGTGTCTTTTGAAAAAACATGTTTTATTTGCATGTATCACGTTTTAATATGTGGAGATGCAGTCTGCGTCGAGGGCGAATCTATGGGTCTTCTTTACTGTAGATTGGTACCACTTCTTCTTCTTCTTCTTGATGGTAACATTCAGCTGCTCTCGATTAATAAATAAATAGGTGGTTTTGCATGCTTATCTGTATATATTAGAGCTAAATTATCCATTTCGATTGTTTCAGTATCAGGTAGCAATCCCATTGATGTTACTGATCCCAACTGGCAGATGTATCTTCTAGTTGAGAAGAAAAGTGATCAAAGGAAATTCCAAAAAACTGCTTTGTTTTGCAGCCCTTTACCGGTTCTACCATTACCCTGACAGCCACCGGTTGAGACTTGGTCAGGTATATAACTGTTTTATGTTCTCCTTCAGCCTTTCTGATCAATTCCATAATTACCTTGGCAAAGGGGGGTGGGTCAGACAACGGGCTAAAATGGGTAACTTTATAGGAAGGATGAAATGAGTTGGGTTGGGTAGGGCTCACACACCTAATAAAGCAGCTCTAAACAAACCACTCAGTTTGCTCTAATAAAGCAGTTCATAGGCTGTAAACTAGAGTTATTTTTTTATCTTTCCATTTGGACGTCTGCGTTTTTTGCTGATTTTTAGTTGTCGGGTGGGATTGTTTTGAAAGGTACTTGGGTTTTTCAAGTTGGGTTGTCATTGTATAGTGATGAGTTTGCGTTTAAAGGGTGTGGTAAAGTGGTGATTGTTCACGGTGAGGGGAGTGCTGATGTTAACTGTGTTCTTGATAGGAATAGATTGAGGGGTGTGGCGATGATGAATTTGTTGTTTGTTGGGCATTCGATTGTGGTAATGTGATAATGGGATAATGGGATTATTGAATCATAACAAGTTGCCTCAGCCCTCTACTAGTTCAATCCGATGAGCTTATAGTGAGTTATGTTTTCCAAATATCGTGATAATGGGATGGATTATTGATTCGCCTCAAACAGTCAGATAATTATTGATCAGCCACTTGTGAATGGCCAACTGTAATAGTCAAACAGCCGAGGCAAATGCTTCCGAGGAATACAGTGTTTTCCCGGGTCGTAATGTCCCAACGAGGTTGTGATGATTAAAAACGAATCTGTGATTAGTGAATCTGAACAGGGAATGGTATAAAAGTGTGTGTGTGTGATTTAGACTAGGGTTTATAACTTAAAATAACTATTAGAATGATTACGTAAAAGCTAGGTATCTAAAACGTTTAAACGTACACCAATTTAAAATCAGACGCGACTGCGTACTGAGAAAAATGTGAGTTTTAAGAAAAATAAACTACAGGGGTTAAAAATGAAAATCCTACAAACTTAAACTTAAAATAAAATTAAAGTAAAAATAAAACTATTTTTTAGATTATTATATTATTTATTATTAATTATTTAAATAAAAACTATTTAACTATTTAATTAAAATTAACTTAAATAAAAACTAAAAATGATTAACACTACAAATTAAACTAAAAATTTATAAAAATATTTTCTAAACTTAAAATAGAACTTGAAGAAAGTATAAAAAATAAAAATAATTTTTTTTTGTCTTTTTATAGATTTTCTATTAAATAAAAACTATTTATCTTAATTAAACTATTTAAACTAATTTAAATTACAAATATTATTAAACTAACTTAGAAAATTATGAAAAATTTTATATATCTAATTAACCATCATGGGAATCCTAAAAAATTATAAAAACTTTATTTTATATATTTTTAAACTAGTTAACTAATTATTATTCTATTTATAATTAATATCTTATTAAACTATTTAAATTAGGAAAACTATTAAATGAACAGTAAAAATTCTAGAAAAATTACTAAAATTATATTATGACTTATAAAAGCTAAGAAAAATATAAAAACTAGGTGTTGCTATATAAAAATTAATTATGCTATTTAAAATTTAATTATTAATTAATTACTAATAAAACTATTTTTAATTCTAATAAATATCAAATGACAATATAAAAATCTAAGAAAATTATTTAAATTACTTTAACCTATAAGGAAATTAATAAAAATATAAAATTACAAATTACTTAATTAAAATCTAAAAATGAAAATTAAAATTAAATTGAATTAAATAGAAACTATCACTTATTTTTATGTTGGTTTTTCTTGAATTTTCTTTTACAAAACTAAATTATATATAAAAACAACTAACTTTTGTGAAAACAAATATTTTACAACTTAAAAATAAGCTAGATATAAGCTAAAAACCTAGACAGTTGACTATTGTTGACTGAAAATGGAAATAAGCTCAAAAGAGCTTATGTGGGACCCACCTTGATTAATTCTGGTTCTAATAAGGTAATTGGACTTGTCAGAGCTTAAAATGGCCAAATAAGCTCAGTAGATAAGCTGGTAAGGCATAATAAGCTAATCCAAAACTTAGTTTTTACACAGAAATGGGACAAAGTATTGGGTCTGATTTAGGTGGGGTCCACAGTGATTCAAGTCAAACCAAAGGTCAAACCTAATAGCCTACTAGGAGGGGGGTTGAGGGAAACTAATTTGGAAAGGTGGGGCCCACTGAGGTGGTCACAAAACACCACCAAAGGTGGTGTGGTGACTGAGTCTGAACTGAGCAGGGCAATACCTTGCCCTGCAGTTGTGTTTGAGGGTGAGTGGGGCCCTCCCTAAAAATCACAAAAATATAGGGAATGGTGGAATCAAGAGTTGGGCTGGTAGAGTATCACTACACCAAATTTCAAGGCCTAGATCTAAATCCTAAATTCTAAACAATTCTTGTGATTTTGGTAAAAAACTGAGCTGAGCAAGTTTTGACTTTTAAAGAAACTTGATAGGTTGACTAATTTGAATTTCTAAAGCTTCTAATAAGCTGTAACTGTTATAATAAGCTAATGTGAGACTAGAATAAGCTACATTAATAACTTATGAGCATTTGTGATTGGTTTTGAGACCCAAATCCCTCACAGTTAACTGTGAGGGAGATTTTTCTATGATTTTGACTTAACAACTAATGAGACACTAATTTGATTATTGACTAAACCTATATAGACCTAATGTAACTTACTTTAACTAACAACTTCAACTAAGACACAAGGATCAGTGGTGAATTCCACTGAACCAAACACCCCTATAACTATTTCAATTTAAGATTTTCAAAGGAAATGGTGAGATTAAACCAAAACTCAGATTCCTAACACTATATTATGCTAATATAAGATCAAATGAATACAAATCAACCATGCCACAAGTAAATTACACAGGTTTGTCAATCTTGTGATTTTAACTGTGAGATATTGATTTTTAGTACCAATGATTTCTAATGAAAACAATACTGATTTTAATCAATATTATAACTAATAAACAATATAGAAACCTAAAATTACTGAAGTCTAAGCTGATTAAATACTCATTCAGTAAAACAATAAAAATGGGTATAAGAACTTACAAATGGAATTGGACTGAGCAACAAAGAACCATGGACCAATCTCATACCCTAGTACCCCCCATAGGATTCTAATACCAAGATCATCCAAAATTCATCTTGCTCCTTGCTTGTTCTTCTTTTTCTTTTGATTTTTTTTTATTTTTCTCTATTTAACTTATTATTTTTGGTATTTTTGCTTTTCTATGGTAAACAGCTAAGTAAGGTTTTCTAAAGCTTATTTAAGCTTTGTCAAAGCTTATATGAGCTTATGAACTCAATAACAATAACAAATAACAACAAACAATGCTAAAGAGATTTTTGAGAATTCTTGAAAATGGCATAAACTGAGAACTGAGCTAAAACTTGAAATTGATTCCTAGAAAAGATTAAGATTACACTGACTAAGCTTGATACAATGTTCAAAAGCCAAATATTACACTAGAATTTGATAATTAAACTATTCGACACTATCCTAAACTAAACTAATCTAATACTCTTATTCTTCTGCTCCATTTCCCTTTTGTAGCAATTTTCTGAGTCAAGTGGGACCCACCTGACCTTTCCCACCAATCCAGAACCCTTGATAAGGTCAAAGTAATCCACACCCTTCAAATGTACTTTTTCGCGCCAATTTCCAATGTGTCAGATGTGGGTAACGTACGAGGGTTTTAGGGGTTTAATGAGGGTTTGGAATGTTGTGGAGGTGGAGGGGAGTGGATAAGATGAGTGGGGAGCAAGTTGAGGGTGAGGTGGAGGGTGGTTTTGGTGGGAAAAAGGAAGACGGGGTGGTTTTGGGTGTTGGGTGTTGACCGGGTTGACCAAATGGGTGGGCTGAATTTTGGGCCTGGTGGACTGGACTAGGATAATGGGTGGGTTAGTTTGTTTGGTTTTGGTTTTAATAAATAAGGGTGATCCGTTTGGTTTATTTAGTAACAAATCACAAGGACCAAAAATGTAATTTGTTGAAAGTTAAAGGGCTGAGTTTGTGATTTAACCAAAGTTCTCATAGGGACCAGATTTGACAAGGATAAATAGTACAAGGGTATTTTTTGATGTTTTTCTATTTTTTATATCCGGGTACTAAATTTGCCAAATGTGAAACTTCGGGGACCAAATGTGTAACTTATTCAAAACTTTCAACCAGGGATCAAATTTGACAACTTGATATTATCCAAGTACCAAAATTGACTTTTTATCCAAAATTTTCCATCAGGGACTAATTATGCCATTTTCTGAAAGTCCAGGGACCAAAACTGACAAACTGCCAAACTTGAGGGACCAATTATGTAATTTCACCAAACTTAACACCAAGGACCATTCCTGCAAAAGATTATTAGTATAAGGACCAAAATTGCTTTTCTCAAAGTTTTTACATCCCAGGGACCATTTCTGTCAATTTCCAAAGTACAGGGACTAAACTTGTAATTTTATGAAACTTTGCACCAAAGGACTAAATATGTAACTTTATGATTAAAAAGGACCTTTGATGACTTTTTCATGTTTTTAGAATAACCAGGGACTAGTTTTGACAATTTATGAAACTTGAGGGACTGAAACTGCCAATTATGCAAACTTTGTACGTTTTTCAATTGTTTTTGCATATTTTGTATTTGAAACATATAAAACACACTTCTAAGATATTTTAAGTATTTTGATACATATTTGAGTGTTTTTGTATGTTTTGGCAGTTCAGATTGGTATAAAATGATGAGTATTTAGACACTCATCAATCCCCCACACTAAACTATTGCTAGTCCCTAGCAATCTTTCTGAGAAAAAATTAATGGATTTTATCTCTTTACCAAAAGCCATCACTTCTGGAGTAGCCAGGTGTAAGAACTGTGGCACACCTGATAACCGTGTGATTTTTAGCAAACCACCAGCTGTCAACGGATTTGATTTGTCTTTACCAAAAGCCGTTTGCTTCTGGACTAGCCAACTCTTGATGGAATAGTCAACATCTTGGTGAGCTGATTACCAATTATGGTTTTTCCACGGCCTTTACCACAAGCCATAATCTTGCGGGCTAGCCAACTCATTTGTTTTTGGGGAGTTGAGGAACCGTACAATTTTTGGCAAATTGCCAGCCATCAACGGTTTTGAGATGTCTTTACCAAGAGCCGTTTGCTCCTGGACTAGCCAACCCTGTTGTGGGTTAGACATGGAGGATTGATGCCATTATTTGCATTTCTAAGTGTGAAAAAACTGGTAATTTTGATCAAATGGGGGTTCTTGATGGAACATGTGTTGTAATTTGCATTCGTGAGAACGCTCCCCCACACTTAGAACTGAATATTGCCCTCAATATTCACAGTACTTGGTGTCCCACCAAGACTTAGAACGGAAGAAGGCAATACTATTAACCGTTTATTTTACTCTATTTACATACAAACTGACTTTTTTCTTTTTATATGTCTTATACCATTTTTTTTTTTTTTTTTTTTTTTGAAAAAATATTTACATATGTACAACATGTGGTTCGTCTCCCCCACACTAGGGTGGTAGAAAGAGATGAGAAGACAGAAATATGGGTGAAAACCCATACTGCTACTGTTTTTGATTACCGAGTCGCTAGCTTGACTCGACCTCGAATTTTATTTGTCCTTGAGGTAGCTTGTTTTTGATTCCCGAGTCACTAGCTTGACTCGACCCCGAATTAAAATTGTCCTTGGGGAAACTAGTTTTTGTTAACCGAGTCACTAGCTTGACTCGACCCCGAATTTATTGGTCCATGGGGTAAGTTTGGAGATCCGGGACAACCATTGGTTGTATGTCCCCTCCAAAATAGTGTTTTAAACGATGACCATTTACTTTAAAATTGGGACCGTCGGGTTGCAATAACTCAATAGTTCCATATGGGTATACTTTGGTTATAGTAAATGGTCCAGACCAACGGGTTTTTAGTTTACCCGAGAAAATTTTCAACCTTGAATTGAAAAGAAGAACTCTGTCACCAACGTTGAAATCGCGATTCTTTATTTTAGAGTCATGTATCTTCTTAGTCTTTTCTTTATAGATTAAGGAATTTTCATAAGCTTGATCACGTAATTCATTTAGTTCGTTTAGTTGAACTTTACGGTGATCACCCGCTGTCTGAAGGTCGAAATTTGCATGTTTTAAGGCCCAATAGGCCTTATGTTCTAATTCAATCGGAAGATGACATGCTTTCCCATACACTAGCTTATAAGGAGTACACCCAATGGGTGTTTTGTAAGCAGTGCGGAAAGCCCATAATGCATCGTCCAGCTTATCCGACCAAGAGGCACGGTTTTCACCAACCGTCCTCTCGAGAATTCTCTTAATACCCCGATTTGAGACCTCCACCTTCCCACTTGTTTGGGGGTGGTATGCTGTAGAAAGACGGTGAGTTACACCATATTTCAGCATTACTCTTGCAAATTGTTCATTGCAAAAATGAGTTCCACGATCACTGATAATGGCACGAGGAGTCCCGAATCTGGCAAAGAGAGATTTTAAAAATTTACAAACTACTCGGGCATCATTGGTGGGTAAGGCTTTTGCCTCAACCCATTTTGACAAATAGTCGACAGCGACGAGTATATACTTATTCCCTCGTGAAGACGGGAATGGCCCCATAAAATCAATGCCCCAAATATCAAATATTTCACAGACTTGGATGGCGTTTTGCGGCATCTCATTCTTTTTGGAAATATTCCCGTGACGCTGGCAAGCCTCACAGGTTTTGATAAGTTCATGGGCGTCTTTATATATCGTGGGCCAAAAGAATCCTGAATCAAACACCTTTTTGGCGGTGTAGTTTGGGTTATGATGTCCCCCCGTGGGTCCATCATGACAAGCTTTAAGAATTTCCATGGCTTCTTGGCCATGGATACACCGTCGGATGACTTGATCCGCACATATTTTGAATAAGTAGGGGTCGTCCCAGAAGTAATGTTTTACATCTTTAAAGAATTTTCTTTTCTGTTGGGACGACATCCCTTTCACAACGAAATTTCCCGCACGGTAATTTGCAAAGTCGGCAAACCATGGGGTGGTGGTGTTATCCCGGGTAGAGATTAGATTTAGAGTTTCTAGAGGAAAAGTTTCATTAATCTCTTTTCTCTCGAGAATATCCTGATGAGGATTTTCTAACCGGGACAAGTGATCAGCAGCAAGGTTCTCTGCTCCTTTTTTATCTCTTATGAGAATATCGAATTCCTGAAGGAGCAGGACCCAACGGAGTAGTCTTGGCTTTGCATCCTGTTTAGTGAACAGGTATTTCAAAGCCGAATGGTCTGTATACACCACGCTTTTGTTTAAGATTAAGTAAGACCGAAATTTTTCGAAGGCATATACCACAGCTAATAATTCTTTTTCCGTGGTGGTATAGTGTGTTTGAGCCTCATTCATGGTCTTACTTGCGTAGTGTATTGGTTGAAAATGTTTGGTTTTGCGTTGCCCCAGAACTGCACCAATAGCATAATCGCTAGCATCGCACATAAGTTCAAAGAGTAAGTCCCAGTCGGGGGCAACAAGGATTGGTGCCTCAGTAAGCCTTTTCTTTAAAATAGAAAAAGCTTCGATGCACTCGGGGGAAAAGATAAAAGGAGCATCCTTTTCAAGAAGATGAGTCATAGGCCGGGCTATTTTCGAGAAATCCTGTATGAATCTCCGATAGAACCCAGCATGTCCGAGAAAACTCCTTATTCCTTTAACAGCGGTAGGATGAGGTAATTTTGCAATAACATCAATTTTGGCCTTATCGACCTCAATCCCACTTTTTGAAATTTTATGGCCGAGGACAATGCCCTCTTTAACCATAAAATGGCTCTTCTCCCAGTTTAGACAAAGATTAGTGTTTTCACAACGTTGAAGCATTTTTTCTAAGTGGGAGAGGCATGAGTTGAAAGAATTCCCGATGACTGAGAAGTCATCCATAAATACCTCCATGGTTTTTCCAATCATATCATGGAAAATAGCCATCATGCACCTTTGGAAAGTGCCTGGAGCATTGCATAACCCAAAAGGCATGCGACGATAGGCAAATGTCCCGTAAGGGCATGTAAAGGTAGTTTTATCTTGATCCTGTGGATCAATGGGAATTTGGAAGTAACCCGAGAAGCCGTCAAGGAAACAATAATACTCATTTCCCGCTAGTCTTTCGAGCATTTGATCCATGAAGGGCAGAGGAAAATGGTCTTTGCGGGTGGCTTCGTTAAGTTTTCTATAATCAATACATACTCGCCACCCTGTGACCAAACGAGTTGGTATTAACTCGTTGTCCTCATTTGTAATAACTGTAATGCCGCCCTTCTTTGGAACACAATGAATTGGGCTAACCCAAGGACTATCTGATATAGGGTAAATTAATCCCGCATCAAGAAGTTTGATAACTTCAGCTTTTATAACTTCGTGTATTTTTGGATTTACCCTTCTTTGATGCTGCACGGTAGGTTTAAAGTCCTCTTCCATTAGGATTTTGTGTGTACAAAAATCCGGGTTAATTCCTTTTATGTCTGAGAGCTTCCAAGCAATTGCTTGTTTGTGGGACTTTAAAACCTTAAGCAGCGCGGTTTTCTCCTCATCCTTTAAATCTTTTGCAATAATGACCGGTAACTTATCGTTACCTTCCAAGAATGCGTATTCTAGATGAGGAGGCAGGTCCTTAAGTTCAACCTCGGGGAAGTCATCATTTTTCTCAACATATTTGACTTCCACCTTATGAAGTTGTGGAGGTAGAACAGGAATGGGAGAAGGATCTTTGTTCAATAACTCCTCAAGGAGAAGTATATCCCCCTCCGGGTCAATCTCTTGGTAATCAATTCCTTCGGGAACTGAATCACTTTTGAGAAAGGCCTCTAATTCCTCAAGGACGAAATCACTTCCCCCAAACGGAGTGAAGGAAGGAGAAGAATTAGCAATTACGGGACCAGAAGAAGTAGTGGGATTGCCACTTGAAAAATTATCAGCGAATCCAAGGATTTCCTGAGCATACTCCTCGGATGCAATGTCAATGACATCAATTCGGTTGACCGATTCAGCATCATAATTCGAGGAGTATCTCGAGGTTTGATCAAGGTTGAACGTTATAGCTTCATTTCCAACTCGTAACGTGATTTCCTCATCGAAAACATCGATTAATGCACGCCCCGTTCTCAAGAATCCCCTCCCAAGAATGAGAGGGACTCTTGAATCAGCATCGAAATCAACAACAACAAAGTCCGCCGGAAAGTGGAACTTTCCCACTCTCACAAATACGTCCTCGGCAATACCGATGGGACGTGAAATTGAACGGTCTGCAAGCTCGAGAGTCATGCATGTGGGACTAAGTGCCTGAAGAGAGAGCTTTTTCCAAACTGAATAAGGCATTAAATTGATGCTTGCACCAAGATCGGCCAAGGCAAAGCATTCAATCATACCCGGGAAAGTACATGGTATTAGAAATCTCCCGGGGTCTCCTAGCTTTTCGGGAAGCTGTTTTAACAGAACCGCAGAGCAGTTCTCATTAAGTGGAGTTCGTGCCATTTCAAACATTTTTTCTTTATTGCTCAACAGGTTTTTGATTGTCGATGCGAATTTGGGCATTAAAAGAAGAGCGTCCGCGAAACTAATATCGAAGTGTAGTTCTTGGAAAATTTGAAAGAATTTTTCCATCTGATGATTGGCTTTTTCGCGGAGCTTTTGGTCTTGCAATCGTGAGGGATATGGAATTGTTGTTTTTGGGTTGGATTTTGGATTTTCAACAGGACCTTCGGTAGTTTCAAACCTGACTTTTTTAAATGGAGTTGGGACCGGGATAACTGGAGGAGGGATGTCATTAGTACCTCCGTTGTTTTTAGGAAGTACCGTATCCGTAGTATCCTCAGTTTCACATTCCTCTACAGGGATAGGAGATGAGGTAGAGGGAGCTGTAGGTCCTTGGTAAGAAACTCCACTTCTTGTGGTGATCGCCTTTACATCGCCCCTCGGATTAGCGATCGTGTTGCTAGGTAAAGTTGTACCTGAGCCCGAGGGTCGATCATTTAAAGACTTCTGTAAGTTGGAAATTTGATTAACCAGCATTTTGTTCAGTTCTTCTTGGGATTTCATAAACTGTTTTAATAACTCATCATGTGATGGTCCAGTTGGAACAATCGCTTGATTTTGGTTTGGAAAATTTTGAGCCCGATTGTTCTGGAAATTACCATGTTGCTGGTTGTTATTACCCTGGAAGTGGTTTTGTTGTTGAGAATTACCCTGTGGGTAATTGTTCTGACCTTGATTTCTGTTATAATTTCCTTGGTTTTGATTTTGAGGAACCTGGTTTTGACTAGAGTTGAAATTCCCTTGGTTGTTATAACCTTGGTTCATTCGATTCTGGTTCTGATTCTGGTTAAAGTTCTGGTTCCTATTCTGAGGTTGATTAAACCCTGGTGGTCCAATGTAGTTATTAGAACGGTAGCTCAAAAGGTTTCGGTCTCCTTGCGGTTGGTAAGAATTACCTCCCGTATTATAGGAAACTTGAGCTGCGGATATGTTTTCACGAGCAAAGCCACCGGAGGCTGGGCACTCTGTGTAGGAATGTGGACCACCGCAAGTTTCACAACTCGGGTTAACAGTTTTGACCTGATTAGGATTATTCTGATGGATACGTAAAACTGCTGTAGACAAATCATCCAGCTTTTTAGCTAGGATTGATATTTCATTGCTTGCCGGAGTGTCTGACTTAAATGAATCGTTCCTCTCAGCAGAGGAGTCCCAAAAATTATGATGGGCAGTCATGTTCTCGATTAAGTCATAGCACTCTTCAGGGGTTCTTTTCATAAAGGTGCCCCCAGCAGCAGCATTGATGGTGTCACGATGACGGAGTGTCAAACCATTATAAAAGGTATCAATAATGGTGACAAGAAGCATGTTATGATTAGGACACCGATCAATGGCAAGTTTGTAGCGTTCCCATGCCTCAAATAAGGACTCTTCGGGAAGCTGTCTGAAGTTGCTGATATCATTACTCAGCTTTGTGACCATAGATGGTGGAAAATATTTGGCCAGGAATTTAGTGATCATCTCATCAAAAGTGTGGATCGAATTCTTTGGAAGTCGATCGAACCATGAAGTTGCATGATGAGTGAGAGAATAGGGGAACAAGTATAAACGTAGGCCGTCTTCGGTGACGCCATTTTGTTTCATGCTTTGGGTGACAGTTAAAAATTTGTCGAGATGCCTGTTGGCATCGTCACCCGGCAATCCGTGGAACTGGCACGTATTCTGGATCTGTTGTATCATGTGGTGTTTTAATCCAAAATCCGTGGCTCCAATAGTGAGTGGTGCAATTGGTCCACCCCTCCCTTGCATGGTAGGTTGACACAGTTCCTCCATAGTTCGGGTGTCAGGAACTGGCTCATCCTTGGGAAGGAATGGGGGCTCGTCGTTCATTTTTAGTGTGTGTTCTTCTTCAACAATACGTAACTCGGGTACGTTTTTCTTCTTTTTATTCTTTGTTTGTGAACGAGTGCGCATGCACGAAAATTAGTTTTCAACACAAGATCGAGGCAAAACTACAATGAACTTAAACCCAATAATCACAAATGAACAGCTCCTTTAAAAAAGGTACACTATCCACAAGGATACAATGGTAAGTTTTGAATCTTAGGTTTGGGAACTTATTATGTTCACACCCCCAGTTGGTAGGTGTTCTGCCTTGGTTTGCGGTGGTAAACTTTTATGTAATTATATTAACAGTAAAATGTTTTTGGCTTTTCGTGTATGGGTGAAAAAACTTGGACAATATTTTTGAAACTGATTCGTTAACCGAAATCGTTCCTTTAAGATTACTCGCAGGCTAGCGGGAGGAAATAAATGTATTCCTCTTCAGTTCGCAATTTAATGTCAGAACTTACCTTATACCAGCTGTTTCAGGTTGTAATCGTAAAGATACGAAGTAATTTAACTTCACAGTTTGTTTTGTTGTTTATGATTTGTTTGGTGTTGTTAACACTTCAGGAGAAATGTTAATGAACGTTTTCAGATATGATTTTGCTTTTCTTGAAAATTTACAAAGTGGTGATATTTGTACAGGAGGGTTTTTGAAAACCACTAGACTTTTACCGTTTTGAAATACGCAACAACCTCCCTGGCAGCGGCGCCAAATTTTGATTCGCCTCAAACAATCAGATAATTATTGATCAGCCACTTGTGAATGGCCAACTGTAATAGTCAAACAGCCGAGGCAAATGCTTCCGAGGAATACAGTGTTTTCCCGGGTCGTAATGTCCCAACGAGGTTGTGATGATTAAAAACGAATCTGTGATTAGTGAATCTGAACAGGGAATGGTATAAAAGTGTGTGTGTGTGATTTAGACTAGGGTTTATAACTTAAAATAACTATTAGAATAATTACGTAAAAGCTAGGTATCTAAAACGTTTAAACGTACACCAATTTAAAATCAGACGCGACTGCGTACTGAGAAAAAGGTGAGTTTTAAGAAAAATAAACTACAGGGGTTAAAAATGAAAATCCTACAAACTTAAACTTAAAATAAAATTAAAGTAAAAATAAAACTATTTTTTAGATTATTATATTATTTATTATTAATTATTTAAATAAAAACTATTTAATTAAAATTAACTTAAATAAAAACTAAAAATGATTAACACTACAAATTAAACTAAAAATTTATAAAAATATTTTCTAAACTTAAAATAGAACTTGAAGAAAGTATAAAAAATAAAAATAATTTTTTTTTGTCCTTTTATAGATTTTCTATTAATTAAAAACTATTTATCTTAATTAAACTATTTAAACTAATTTAAATTACAAATATTATTAAACTAACTTAGAAAATTATGAAAAATTTTATATATCTAATTAACCATCATGGGAATCCTAAAAAATTATAAAAACTTTATTTTATATATTTTTAAACTAGTTAACTAATTATTATTCTATTTATAATTAATATCTTATTAAACTATTTAAATTAGGAAAACTATTAAATGAACAGTAAAAATTCTAGAAAAATTACTAAAATTATATTATGACTTATAAAAGCTAAGAAAAATATAAAAACTAGGTGTTGCTATATAAAAATTAATTATGCTATTTAAAATTTAATTATTAATTAATTACTAATAAAACTATTTTTAATTCTAATAAATATCAAATGACAATATAAAAATCTAAGAAAATTATTTAAATTACTTTAACCTATAAGGAAATTAATAAAAATATAAAATTACAAATTACTTAATTAAAATCTAAAAATGAAAATTAAAATTAAATTGAATTAAATAGAAACTATCACTTATTTTTATGTTGGTTTTTCTTGAATTTTCTTTTACAAAACTAAATTATATATAAAAACAACTAACTTTTGTGAAAACAAATATTTTACAACTTAAAAATAAGCTAGATATAAGCTAAAAACCTAGACAGTTGACTATTGTTGACTGAAAATGGAAATAAGCTCAAAAGAGCTTATGTGGGACCCACCTTGATTAATTCTGGTTCTAATAAGGTAATTGGACTTGTCAGAGCTTAAAATGGCCAAATAAGCTCAGTAGATAAGCTGGTAAGGCATAATAAGCTAATCCAAAACTTAGTTTTTACACAGAAATGGGACAAAGTATTGGGTCTGATTTAGGTGGGGTCCACAGTGATTCAAGTCAAACCAAAGGTCAAAACTAATAGCCTACTAGGAGGGGGGTTGAGGGAAACTAATTTGGAAAGGTGGGGCCCACTGAGGTGGTCACAAAACACCACCAAAGGTGGTGTGGTGACTGAGTCTGAACTGACCTTGCCCTGCAGTTGTGTTTGAGGGTGAGTGGGGCCCTCCCTAAAAATCACAAAAATATAGGGAATGGTGGAATCAAGAGTTGGGCTGGTAGAGTATCACTACACCAAATTTCAAGGCCTAGATCTAAATCCTAAATTCTAAACAATTCTTGTGATTTTGGTAAAAAACTGAGCTGAGCAAGTTTTGACTTTTAAAGAAACTTGATAGGTTGACTAATTTGAATTTCTAAAGCTTCTAATAAGCTGTAACTGTTATAATAAGCTAATGTGAGACTAGAATAAGCTACATTAATAACTTATGAGCATTTGTGATTGGTTTTGAGACCCAAATCCCTCACAGTTAACTGTGAGGGAGATTTTTCTATGATTTTGACTTAACAACTAATGAGACACTAATTTGATTATTGACTAAACCTATATAGACCTAATGTAACTTACTTTAACTAACAACTTCAACTAAGACACAAGGATCAGTGGTGAATTCCACTGAACCAAACACCCCTATAACTATTTCAATTTAAGATTTTCAAAGGAAATGGTGAGATTAAACCAAAACTCAGATTCCTAACACTATATTATGCTAATATAAGATCAAATGAATACAAATCAACCATGCCACAAGTAAATTACACAGGTTTGTCAATCTTGTGATTTTAACTGTGAGATATTGATTTTTAGTACCAATGATTTCTAATGAAAACAATACTGATTTTAATCAATATTATAACTAATAAACAATATAGAAACCTAAAATTACTGAAGTCTAAGCTGATTAAATACTCATTCAGTAAAACAATAAAAATGGGTATAAGAACTTACAAATGGAATTGGACTGAGCAACAAAGAACCATGGACCAATCTCATACCCTAGTACCCCCCATAGGATTCTAATACCAAGATCATCCAAAATTCATCTTGCTCCTTGCTTGTTCTTCTTTTTCTTTTGATTTTTTTTTATTTTTCTCTATTTAACTTATTATTTTTGGTATTTTTGCTTTTCTATGGTAAACAGCTAAGTAAGGTTTTCTAAAGCTTATTTAAGCTTTGTCAAAGCTTATATGAGCTTATGAACTCAATAACAATAACAAATAACAACAAACAATGCTAAAGAGATTTTTGAGAATTCTTGAAAATGGCATAAACTGAGAACTGAGCTAAAACTTGAAATTGATTCCTAGAAAAGATTAAGATTACACTGACTAAGCTTGATACAATGTTCAAAAGCCAAATATTACACTAGAATTTGATAATTAAACTATTCGACACTATCCTAAACTAAACTAATCTAATACTCTTATTCTTCTGCTCCATTTCCCTTTTGTAGCAATTTTCTGAGTCAAGTGGGACCCACCTGACCTTTCCCACCAATCCAGAACCCTTGATAAGGTCAAAGTAATCCACACCCTTCAAATGTACTTTTTTGCGCCAATTTCCAATGTGTCAGATGTGGGTAACGTACGAGGGTTTTAGGGGTTTAATGAGGGTTTGGAATGTTGTGGAGGTGGAGGGGAGTGGATAAGATGAGTGGGGAGCAAGTTGAGGGTGAGGTGGAGGGTGGTTTTGGTGGGAGAAAGGAAGACGGGGTGGTTTTGGGTGTTGGGTGTTGACCGGGTTGACCAAATGGGTGGGCTGAATTTTGGGCCTGGTGGACTGGACTAGGATAATGGGTGGGTTAGTTTGTTTGGTTTTGGTTTTAATAAATAAGGGTGATCCGTTTGGTTTATTTAGTAACAAATCACAAGGACCAAAAATGTAATTTGTTGAAAGTTAAAGGGCTGAGTTTGTGATTTAACCAAAGTTCTCATAGGGACCAGATTTGACAAGGATAAATAGTACAAGGGTATTTTTTGATGTTTTTCTATTTTTTATATCCGGGTACTAAATTTGCCAAATGTGAAACTTCGGGGACCAAATGTGTAACTTATTCAAAACTTTCAACCAGGGATCAAATTTGACAACTTGATATTATCCAAGTACCAAAATTGACTTTTTATCCAAAATTTTCCATCAGGGACTAATTATGCCATTTTCTGAAAGTCCAGGGACCAAAACTGACAAACTGCCAAACTTGAGGGACCAATTATGTAATTTCACCAAACTTAACACCAAGGACCATTCCTGCAAAAGATTATTAGTATAAGGACCAAAATTGCTTTTCTCAAAGTTTTTACATCCCAGGGACCATTTCTGTCAATTTCCAAAGTACAGGGACTAAACTTGTAATTTTATGAAACTTTGCACCAAAGGACTAAATATGTAACTTTATGATTAAAAAGGACCTTTGATGACTTTTTCATGTTTTTAGAATAACCAGGGACTAGTTTTGACAATTTATGAAACTTGAGGGACTGAAACTGCCAATTATGCAAACTTTGTACGTTTTTCAATTGTTTTTGCATATTTTGTATTTGAAACATATAAAACACACTTCTAAGATATTTTAAGTATTTTGATACATATTTGAGTGTTTTTGTATGTTTTGGCAGTTCAGATTGGTATAAAATGATGAGTATTTAGACACTCATCAATCCCCCACACTAAACTATTGCTAGTCCCTAGCAATCTTTCTGAGAAAAAATTAATGGATTTTATCTCTTTACCAAAAGCCATCACTTCTGGAGTAGCCAGGTGTAAGAACTGTGGCACACCTGATAACCGTGTGATTTTTAGCAAACCACCAGCTGTCAACGGATTTGATTTGTCTTTACCAAAAGCCGTTTGCTTCTGGACTAGCCAACTCTTGATGGAATAGTCAACATCTTGGTGAGCTGATTACCAATTATGGTTTTTCCACGGCCTTTACCACAAGCCATAATCTTGCGGGCTAGCCAACTCATTTGTTTTTGGGGAGTTGAGGAACCGTACAATTTTTGGCAAATTGCCAGCCATCAACGGTTTTGAGATGTCTTTACCAAGAGCCGTTTGCTCCTGGACTAGCCAATCCTGTTGTGGGTTAGATATGGAGGATTGATGCTAGTCCCTCAAATAAAGATGGAGGGAAGATGGATTGATGCTAGTCCCTCGGTATTATATCTTTAATAAATGCATACTTTGAAATGTAAGAAAAACATGTGTTATTAATAGTTGAATTTGATTATTAGTCAACGTTTTTAAAGATAGTAATGCAAACATAGAAATAAGTCAGTCAACTATGTCAACCTGACATTTCTTGGCACCTTAATCACTAAAAGATACTATTAAATTAAATATAAAAGTAATATTAATAAAAGTAGAAATAAAATACAATAAGAGTAACTCTCTTCTTCTAATCACTCACCAAATCGACCACCACCATCACCACCACCACCAATCGAAACCCTAACTCCGTCGTCAACCCAATCACCTCCACCGTCTTTATCTACCACCACCACCGAAACCCTAACTCCGGCACCATCGTCACTGTAACCGTCTTCAATCATCGTCACCATTATCAAGTTAGGTATAATACAACTGTTGAATTATGTGTTGTTTACATCTGATTATGTGCTTATTAATACTTGAATTTTAGTAAGAAAATTAGATGTTCATTTGTTCAAATTTAGCATAATGTAGTGAAAACAGATTAACGAAAATTTGAGCGTAGAATTATAGGTCTAAGTTGGTTGAATCCGAAGGAAAATGACTTTATAGAGTAGATGTAATATTACTTAATTATCATTACCAACTATATATAAAACCAGTAATTGCTTCGGATAATACTATACAGAGTGTTTGGATGTGCTGTAAATCATTCTCCAAGTCGGAATAGTTAGTAGTCTTTCAAAATGTAAATTTGGTATTGAGGTTTTGATATTTTACGGCTAAGAAGGTAACTTTAATTTAAAGAAATTTTACTTTTTAGAGTTGATATGAAGTTGGAATTGGTTAGAGGGTGTTTGGGAATGCATATTGTGTTGTTAAACGTGAAAAATACATCTCTTTAAGTGTTTGGATTGCTGTGGGATTATGAAATAACCACTTTGGTGGGTGCTTATTTTGAAGTGCTTATAGAGCATAAGCTGAAATTTTGCAATCCACAACCACCCCTTCTAATATAATTTTGTGGCAATTGTCAATTTGGAGTTGTGCATTGATACACTTTTTTGATGTTCAAGGTTTTAATTAGAGTTGCTGTTCTCAGATAATAGAAGTTTGTTTATCATGATGTGTATACGTATAGAGGTATACATGACTATTGGTATGTTTGGCTGGTTGCTTAGTGGATAAAGATGTGTTTATTCTTCGTATCTTTTTGTTTATCTTGTTTTTAAGTGGATTTTGTAGTTTGTAACTCTGTCTGAGCTTATCTTAGCCCTGATGATATGTCTTTGTATATTAAATTCCATTCTCTAAAGAAGAGGAAGAGGGATCTTCGGAAAGCTTCCCCATTGACCTTGTTGACCTAAGTATCTTTTTTGAAGAAGATGGAAAAATATACGGCTAACAAGGCTTAAAGGTATATATCATTATTATCCAACTTATCGATATTTAGGTTATTAACTAAGTGGTTTCTGGCATATGCTACTCATATATCATTTGGGGTCTTTGCACTTGGCTAGTTGCTTAGTCGCTAAAGATGTGTTTATTCTTTGTATCTTTTTGTTTATCTTGTTTTTAAGTGGATTTCGTAGCTTGTAACTCTGTCTGTGAGCTTGTCTTAACCCTGATGATGTCTTCGTATATTAAATTGATGATGTCTTTGTATATTAAATTCCAGTCTCTAAAGAAGAGGAAGAGGGATCTCCAGAAAGCTTCCCCATTGGACCTGTTGACCTAAGTATCTTTTTTGAAGAAGATGGAAAAATATACGGCTATCAAGGCTTAAAGGTATATATCGTTATTATCCAACTTATTGGTAATTAAGTTATTTTATAAGTGGTTTCTGGCATATGCTACTCATATATTATTGGGGGTCTTTGCACTTGTATAAACATCACCAAAAAAAAAAAAAAAAAAAAAAAAAAAAAAAAAAAAAAAAAAAAAAACTGTTATGCATTACTCAATAAATTGTATTTGCTATGTTAGTGCATGCATAGTCAAAGCTCCTTGATCGTAATTGTTCATAATCTTTCTATCGTGCGAAGAAATTGTGTTTTGGTTTTTAGTATTAATGTGTAAAAAATTAATGCATATCACTGTCTGGATCAGCAGCATATCATTTAAAGCATATGCTGATATTTCTTTTTAGAGCACATCTGATGTAAGTACACAATACTTACTTTTTTGAATCGTGTTTCCGTTCTTTAATGACTGATTTCTGTATATATAAATCTAACTTCATGTCTTTTCAATGGTTGATATCATATGTCACTGGTAAACACTGGGAAAGGAGTCACGGATCTTAAAACTTCTCTTCAGGTGATCACCCTACACATCTTTTGCATGTTGGTTGTTATTTGTGTGCGGTAGCGCAATGCTGATGACCATCTCATTTTCTTCTGTGCAGAGTATTTTTGCAGATAATCTTGCTGAGACAAAAGATGACTTCCTCAAAACGTTTCCACAGAAAATCAGTATATCAAGTATGTAAAGTGTCTCCGTTGGTTCATTAATTTGATTCTTATCACCCTTTTTGTTTTGATATCTTGGTTGATTTTTGATGCTTGTCGATGTACAGATCTATGATTTCAGATGGGGAAAATTCTTCAGCCATCTGTGAATAGCAAGGGGGGTTAAAGGATTTGAAAGCAAATGAGCTTGGGTGCGTATTTCACTTACCATTTACATGTAAGGTCATGTCATGTTTACCACCATTTCTGATTCACGTTTCACAGAGTAAATAATAGAGGTCTTTAGTGTCTATTGAAAAGTCGTGTTTTATTTGCATGTATCACGTTTTAATATGTTGGGATGCAGTTGCTCAATCCTATATATTATGATTAGGTTGTCTGCGTCGAGGGCGAATCTATGGGTCTTCTTTACTGTAGGTTGGTAACATTCAGCTCCTCTCGGTTGATAAATAAATATGTGGTTGTGAATGCTTATCTGCATATATCATTTAAATTCTCCGTTTCAACTGTTTGTGTATCAGGTAGCAATCCCAGTGATGTTATTGATCCTGACTGGCAAATGTATCTTCTAGTTGAGAAGAAAAGTGATCAACAGGACATTCCACAAAAAACTGCTTGGTTTTGCAGCCCTTTACCGGTTCTTCCGTTACCCTGACAGCCACCGGTTGAGACTTGGTCAGGTATATTCCGTGTTTTATGTTCTCCTTCAGCCTTTCTGATCAATTCCATAATTACCCTGTCAAAGGGGGTGGGTCAGAGTCAGAGTGTCAGACAACGGGCTAAAATGGGTAACTTTATAGGAAGGATGAAATGAATTGGGTTGGGTAGGGCTCACACACCTAATAAAGCAGTTCTAAACTAACGACTCAGTTTGCTCTAATAAAGCAGTTCTATAGGCTGTAAACTAGAGGTGGCAATATCAACCCATTTACTCTGTATTTTTTTATCTTTCCATTTGGCCTTCTGCGTTTTTTGCTGATTTTTAGTTGTCGGGTGGGATTGTTTTGAAAGGTACTTGGGTTTTGCAAGCTGGGTTGTCATTGTATAGTGATGAGTTTGCGTTTAAAGGGTGTGGTAAAGTGATGTTAACTGTGTTCTTGATGAGGATAGATTGAGGGGTGTGGCGTTGATGAATTTGTTGTTTGTTGGGCATTCAATTGTGGTACTGATATACTGTTTTTGTGATAATGGGATTATTGAATCGTAATAAGTTGCCTCAGCCCTCTAGTAGTTCAATCTGATGAGCTTATAATGAGCTATATTTTCCAAATATCGTGATAATGGGATGGATTACGTTTTCCAAATTTTGTCCAGTGGAAATTAGCTTTCTTTGCTCAACTGCCTTTGTGTTCTTCCTAGAGAGCATTACATACTGCATTTTAGTAGAAATGAGTTCCTGTTAACTTATTAACATTTCTCTTATTTCTAGTCTTAATTGTGTATTTGTTTGATGTTGCAGAAAAATAGACGACTAAAGAAGACGTGTTGTGCTTCATCACAAACTGCAGGTTTCAATCTAACGACTCGATCCCAATTTTCATCATATGCCGGCGTTAAATTTGCTATTCTATTTTAGACACTAGACTCCCATATTGACTTAATGGTCAAATGAGTCATTTTCATGTCATAAAACGAGCCTTGCCAACAACAATCCTTTAGTGGGATTTTAATGTACTATAATGAATCTATTCTCTAAGACGCTACTCCATATCCTAAGCTAGTTACAACTATTTTGTTTGTACACAGCATTTGAAGGAGATGATTAAAGACTTCGTCGAGAAACAAACAAAAGGATGATGCACAAACTTGATTCTGAGCAGCATTTGGAAAAACAGGAAAAACCAAGTGAAATGTTTTAGTTATAAACCTTTGTGGCTTTCATCCACTTTACTACATTACAGATGTAAATGAAATTTCAGATTTTATGCATTTTACTACATTGCACATGTAAATGAAATTTCAGATTTTGTCATACATAGATTCGTAACAAACATGCTATGGGATGTTACCAAGTACCAACACATTAGAGTAATAAGACATTAAACTACCTGAGGCTGCAGACCAAAATCTTCGGGTTAATGAGTCTCACGCCTAACACGATTATATAAGTCACAAAGATTCACAAAACCATGCACAAAAGAAAAGAAATACTAACATTCCACTTGACGTCAGAAAATGAAATATGCTACTATGACTAGTTTATGACACCAACTGCAACCATTTGTGCCATACGAACTTTTCCATCTTCATCCAACTGATCAAAAAACACAAAAAGTGGCTCACTGCTACAAATCACGGACATCGCCACAAGACACTCATCTAGTGTAAGACCACCTAACTCTTTCATCTAAGTCGCTACTTTCCCCATAATGTCGGTCACTATATTGCTTCCTTGATTAGCCACTCTTGATTCCATACAATTATTATTTCTTTTGCCACTAGGCACTAGTAGCCCTTAATGACATGTCTAACATTTATGATTTTGTAAAGTCAAGTTTCATATTGTATTATTGTTCATAGTAATAGTAGTTGCTGAAAAGATGCATATCTAAACAACCTATAATGCATTTTTGACCCCCTCTCTTTCAATTTTTTAAGATTTCCATATATAAATTTTAAATTTTAAGCAAATAAAATTAAGAGTTAATTTCATAAATGGTCCCTGCTGTCGGGTTTTACGGGTTTAGTCCCTAAACTTTTTTTTAATGGATCCAGTCCTTGTGGTTGCGACCCATAACGGTTTTGGTCCCTGAGACTATCTGTCGTTAGTTTTTTTTTTCCGTTAGTCCTTTATACTAAAATTTGCATCGTTAGTCCTTTAACGACCGTTTGCAGCAAACAGTTGCACCATTAGTCTTTTATACACGTTTTTATACACATGTTAGTCTCAGGGACCAAAAACGTTATGGGGCGCAACCACAGGAACCAAATCCATTAAAAAAAGTTTAGGGACTAAACCCGTAAACCTGACAAACCACAGGGACCATTTATGAAATTAACTCTAAAATTAATTAAGCTATATGTACAATTACTTTATGCATCAATACTTAAATATATTGATTGTTCAACACTAGTAATTAACATAATAGATAATTCTCTATGTGCTCCGGTCGCTAAAAGTCTATACCTTTTGTAGACAAAAGAAAAAAAAAAAAAGAAAAAAAAAGTGACTTCTCAAAATGCGCTAAGAGACTTGAGCAACTTATCCCCATCCCTATATATTAACAAGTGTCCCATGCAAGTACAAGTCGCCCAAATCGCCCGGAGAAAGTTGTCAATATTATTGATGTTTGTTGTTTTATTATTTATTATTTTCAAATTTTGAATAATTCAATAAAAGGAAGGGTTCCTATACGCTATGGACAATTTGTGTCAACTTAATAGTAGGTCAAAAAGTCAATAGTCTACCACTAGTAAACTACCAGACCTCCATACATTAACTCACAAACTTATCCAAATCTTATGTATATCACCCAAACACTCTTTTGCTTATTTTTGTAAGTACAAATGTTTTAGAAAAGTATCATATATGACATTATTTGTTTTTTTGGTAGCGAACATTTTTTTTTTTTTTTTTTTGTGGCTTTTAGAGGTATTTTTCTTTCAAATTCGTCTTTCTTAAAGTACTTTACGACATTTTTATCCAATAACAGGAAACAAAAATCTTATTAGCTGCGAGGGGCAAAATTTCACAAAATACCTAAAATAATGTCAAATTTGAAAGAAATGTATCCGCATAAGCAAAAATATTGTTCGCTACTCAGAAAAACAAATAGTAGTATGGTATTTTTTTAAACATTTGCCCTTTTTTAACAACACACACCCTTTTTTTCTCAATAACACACACCCTTTTTTTTGCTCACTTAAAACATGTGCGGTAGGTCTGTGGGGTTTAGAATGTCTTATCAGGAAATCAAATACAATCTCAGTAGAATGTGGGGCAAATATGGTTTGAAAGACATTATAATGCAAAATGGGATATACATGTTCAAATTCAAGGATGAAATTGGCATGAACTTTGTACTGGAGAATGGGCCTTGGATGGTAAATAGCAAACCTTTATTTGTGCAAAAATGGGACCCTAGCATTATTATTGATAGAACTGATCCTAAAATATTACTACATGTGTGGATTAAGTTGTGTAATATGCCATTGGAAGCATGGAGTGTCAAAGGAGGGAGTGCTGTTGCAAGTGGTGTTGGAAAGCCTTTGATAATGGATAAAATGATTGCTAATGTTTGTCATGAAGGAGCTGGAAGATTGGGATATGCAAGGGTCTTAGTCTTAGTTGAGGTTAATGCTGATAGAGAGTTAAAAGACAAGGTTGAAATTTGCTATAAGAATGGTAAAAATGAAGTCAAATGCTCAAAATTTGTTAATGTGGAATATGACTAGAAACCACCCATTTGCAGCCATTGTAGTGTGTTTGGACATACCTTGTCTAAGTGCACTGAGAGGCCTAGAGAAGTGGGTGATGAGAATGGAAACAGGGGAGATAAGGTGAGGAATAATAATGATAAGGAAGGGTTTGCTGAAGTAGTGAAAAAGGGTGCTATGAGTAATACAGTAAATAATCATACAGATGCACAACACAGGCATGAACAAGCAAAAAAGAACTCAAGAATGGGTACTAATCAGACTAATAGAAATGTGACATTTGGAGGAGGTAATGTAATGAGAAAGAATAGGATGGAATTCAGACCAATAGAACAAACAAAAGAGAATGTGCAGTCATGCCCAAAAGAAGGTGATAAGGGTAAACAATCAACTCCTAAAAGTCCTAATAATGATGTAGAGTTGGAAACACAAAGCACCAATAAGAAAGATGTTGTTGATAAGTATGTGAAATTCAAAAGGCAGCCAACATTGGAGGAATCTCACAAATGGTCACAAGAAATGTTCAAATATTTTAAAGACCAATGGGAAGCTATGTGGAATAAAGAAGAAGTGTTTGGATTGCTATGAGCTTAAGCAATTATCACATTGGTAGGTGCTTATTTTGAAGTGCTTATAGAGCATAAGCTGAAAATGTGCAATCCACAACCACCCCTTTTAATATAATTTTGTGGCAATTATCAATTTGGAGTTGCGCATTGATACACTTTTTTGATGTTCAAAGTTTTAATTAGAGTTGCTGTTCTCAAATCATAGAAGATTGTTTATCATGATGTATATACCGATATACGTATAGAGGTATAAATGACTATTGGTATGTTTGGCTAGTTGCTTAGTGGCTAAAGATGTGTTTATTCTTTGTATCTTTTTGGTTATCTTGTTTTTGTTTATCTGATTCATGTTTTACAGAGTAAACAATAGAGGTCTTTAGTGTCTATTGAAAAGTCGTGTTTTATTCGCATGTATCACGTTTTAATATGTTGAGATGCAGTTGTTCAATCCTATCTGTTATGATTAGGTTGTTTGCGTCGAGGGCGAATCTATGGGTCTTCTTTACTGTTGATTGGTGGCATTTGTTCTTCTCGATGTTGATGGTAACATTCAGCTGCTTTCGATAAACAAATAAATATGTGGTTTTGCATGCTTATCTGCATATATTAGAGCTAAATTATCCATTTCAACTGTTTGTGTATCAGGTAGCAATCCCATTGATGTTACTGATCCCGACTGGTAGATGTATCTTCTAGTTGAGAAGAAATGTGATTCAGCAGGACATTCCAAAAAAAAAAACTACTTGGTTTTGCAGCCCTTTACCTGTTCTTCCATCATCCTGACAGCCACCGGTTGAGACTTGGTCAGGTATATTCCCTGTTTTATGTTCTCCTTCAGCCTTTCTGATCAATTCCATAATTGCCCGGGTAAAGGGGGGTGGGTCAGACAACGGGCTAAAATGAGTAACTTTATAGGAAGGGTGAAATGAGTTTGCTTGGGTAGGGCTTACACACCTAATAAAGCAGTTCTAAACTAACGACTCAGTTTGCTCTAATAAAGCAGTTCTATAGGCTGTAAACTAGAGGTGGCAATATCTACCCATTTATTTTTTATCTTTCCATTTGGCCGTCTGCGTTTTTTACTGATTTTTAGTTGTCGGTTGGGATTGTTTTGAAAGGTACGGTTTTGCAAGCTGGGTTGTCATTGTATAGTGATGAGTTTGCGTTTAAAGGGTGTGGTAAAGTGGTGATTGTTCGTGGTGAGGGGAGTGCTAATGTAACTGTGTTCTTGATGAGGATAGATTGAGGGGTGTGGCATTGATGAATTTGTTGTTTGTTGGGCATTCGATTGTGGTACTGATATTGTGTTTTGTGATAATGGGATTATTGAATCGTAATAAGTTGCCTCAGCCCTCTACTAGTTCAATCCGATGAGCTTATAATGAGTTATGTTTTCCAAATATCGTTATAATCGGATGGATTGTGTTTTCCAAATTTTGTCCAGTGGGAAATTAGCTTTCTTTGCTCAACTGCTTTTGTGTTCTTCCTAGAGAGCATTACGCACAACATTTTAGTAGAAATGATTTCCTGTTAACTTTTTAACATTTCTGTTATTTCTAGTCTTAATTGTGTATTTGTTTGATGTTGCAGAAAAATAGATGACTGAAGAAGACGTGTTGTGCTTCATCACGAACTGCAGATTTCTATCTAACCATTCGATCCCAAATTTTCATCATATGCCAGCATTAAATTTGCTACTCTATTTTAAACACTAAGACTCCCATATTGACTTCAATGGTCGAATGAGTCATTTTCATGTTATACAACGAGTTTTGCCAATAACAATCCTTTACTGGGACTTTAATGTACTATAATGAATCTATTCTCTAAGACGCAACTCCATAACCTAAGCTAATTACAACTATTTTGTTTGTTCACAGCATTTGAAGGAGATGATTTAAGACTTCTTCGAGAAACAAACAAAGGGATGCTGCACAAACTTGATTCTGAGCAGCATTTGGAAAAACAAAATGAAATTTCAGATTTTATCCATTTTACTACATTGCAGATGTAAATGAAATTTCAGATTTTATCATACATAGATTTGTAACAAACACGCTATGGGATGTCACCAATGCATTAGAGTAATAAGACATTCTGGTTAATCTTCTGGTTAATGAGTCTCACGCCTAACGTGATTATATAAGTCACAAAGATTCACAAAACGTCACACAAAAGAAATACTAACATTCACTTGATGCCGCAAAAAGAAACATACTACTATGACTAGTTTATCACACCAACTACAACCATTTGTGCCATACGGACTTTTCCATCCTCATCCAACTGATCAAATATCATAGAAAGTGGCTCACTCCTACCAACTAAGGACATCCCATGTCTCGTATTTGCCCTTACATTATATATATAGTAATAAGACATTAAACTACATGATGCTGCAGACCATAATCTTCGGGTTAATGAGTCTCATGCCTAACACGATTATATAAGTCACAAAGATTCACAAAATGTCAAACAAAAGAAATACTAACATTCACTTGATGCCACAAAATGAAACATATACTACGTACTATGACTAGCTTATCACACCGGCCAACTACAAACATTTGTGCCATAGGAAGTTTTCCATCTTCATCCAGCCGATCACAGAAAATGGCTCACTGCTACCAATCACGGACATCGCCACAAGACACTCATCCAGTGTAAGACCACGTAAATCTTTCATCTGAGTTGTTACTTTGCCCATAATGCCAATCACGTACTGCATTCTTTTGCCACTAGCAGCAGCCTTTAACGACCAGTTTAACATCTATGACAATTTGGTGAGAAGGTGCCATGATGTTTGTTGTTTTGTTATTTAATGTATTATTTTCAAACTTCGAATTATTAAATAAAAGGAACGGTTCCTATACTCTATAGACAATTGGTGTGAACTTAATAGTAGGTCAAAAAGTCAATAGTCTACTACAATAATAATGCAAATACCAGACCTCCACACATTAAAGATAACAAGGAATATCACCCAAACACACACCCCTTTGCTTCTTTTTGTAACAACCCACACACCCTTTTTTGTTCAGATAAACAAACAGATACATACATTATGTCTTCACTCAATCATGACGACTTTGCTCACTTAAAAATACCCCTTGAAGATATACTATCCGCCACCAACAACTTTGATGAAGAAAATTCATGGGACAGCTCTTTGGTCAGGTGAGTTGATTGATATGCTTGCTCAGAGGTGGAATAAAGAATGGGATGAAAAAGAACAACAGTTTTGGACGGAGATTTCAATGCTTTCTAGTCTCAAGCATAAAAATGTGGTTTCACTTGTTGGGTTTTGTGACGAGAATGAAGAGAAGATCATCATTATCAAGCGTGAGATGAGGGGAAGTCTTGATAACTATTTAAGTGACACGATGATGTTGACATGGGTGTGAAGATTTGAGATATGTGTCGGCCTTGCGCATGCATTGAGCTACATTCATTATGACGAGCACCGCGATAGCAGAAAGAGCGCCTACATAGTCTGCATTACAGCCATACAATGTCCCATCATTTGGTCTCCTTATGGCGCAGTTGACTGCTCCTATTGATTTGAGAGGAATGGTACAACTGCATCAAGAAAAGATACATTTTTCTAAACTGAATAATTAGAAAAACGGGTTTTTTTCCATAAAATTCAACGTATTTTCACATTTTTGCCCTTTTAGCCATTCTACTTTTTTATAACATTTGGGGGAAAAGTGGAGGGAAATTGAATTGGTTTTGGGGGATTTGATGAAATTTTGGGGTTTTTTGACTGTAAGTTTGTAGTGAACAATGTGCAGGTAGCAAAGAAATTTGTTGGGAGGGACGTTTATTTCACTTTGCTAACAGCCTTATACTTGTCATCTTTCTTCACCCACATTGTCGATCGAGTTTTTTTCACATGTTCCACAAAGAGGCGATGCCTACCATGAAAAATAAGACCAATTAAACCAATCATTCCACTAAGGACTCATTGTTGGCCAATAGATAAATATATGGATATCAGGCGTGGCATAGCAGGCACGCTTGGTGATGGGTCAGTATGGGTAAATTTTATGTGTGGGCCAAACTAGTAGGGTCAGGTTAGACCAACCCGTCAATGCTCTTTTGCCTATTTTGTATTTGTAAATAAGAAATACAATTTTAAATTTCAAATGATAAGATAAATACTTTTAGTTAAACACTTTAGTTATGCATTTCAAAATAGATTATGCAAGTTTTGACCCGTTATCAACAACCAGCGGGTAGTCACCCATTTTCTAATAAATGCCTTATATTTGCCACTTGCACTAAATAAAGTTGAAGGACCCACCTTTCGTATTCCAGTCTCTGGGTAACAATGCCATTGAGGAGAAGCTCTGAACTATAAATTGCTGCTTCTGCATAAAGATGACATTAAACGGTTCAACAAATGATAACATAACTCTGTATTGCTGCTTCTGCATAAAGATGACATTAAACGGTTCAACAAATGATAACATAACTCTGTATTTACCGAAAGTATTTCAGAAAAATAATAAAGACCTTTTTCAAGGAAGGGCGCACAGACTCCATAATCTTCTTCACATGAGAGAATCAATAATCCCATAGAAATTTTATCATCATTCATGGCAGTTCTGCCCATTCGCTCAACCACCTGAAAATAAATTTACACGTCACCCTTGTTGCTCTATATATAACAGCAGAAAAAGTTTATACCAAAGGAAAAAAAAAGTAAATAAATAAAATTTTCTATAAGATATCAACATACTTTTCTTGTACATGAGTCATTCAAAGATGGTTATGTGTCATGTTTGGGTCATTGTGTAGCTCTCAATGTTGGTGACAACAATTCACATATATACACCTATCATTGATATACATCAATCTAACGGTTTTTATATAAGAAAATGACCCAAACCGGACACAAACCGTCTCTTTACCGACTCAAGATGTACATAAAGATGGTTTTGTGTCATTTTGTAACCCTTATCAGCGTTTTTATTCATAAAATGACATTATAAATTGATGTGCCACTTTTATAGATAAATGTAAGAGTAAAATACAGAAATTGTCCATGTGGTTTGGTGACCATTTATGCAAACTGTATCAACAAGAAACTATTTCGGTTCTTTTGACCAACCACAGGGATTCTTTCTGTAATTTACTATATATTTGACATTTTTACAAAGTCACATTTTGGAAGCCAGGTTTTACAGGTTATTGGTAAAAAATTATCTAAATGGGACACAAAATACCATATCACAAGGTACTTAAAGATTTGCTCAGGTGGGCGAGTCTAAAAATAGAAACCTTTTTTTGCTGCTTGATGATATCGCCATCTAAGTGGCGACTAAACAAAACACGAATCAAAGATATATCTCGTCTCTCACATGTATCTTTGTTTGGAGACAGAATCGATGTTCCCACAGGAGATAAGCTACGGACTTCTTGTATAAGTGACACCCGTATACGACTCTTCCTCCATGACTGCTTAAGATATTCATCTCCCATACAAACCGGAGATGAATCCTTAACAGGCGTTGCACGGTTGACAGGTGTAGTACACGTTGAAGAAATTGGTTCACATCTTTCTTTTAGTGAGCCTTTTTCTTGCTTACTAGAAATAGCAGCTTTTGACCTTGTTAATCTCGTGGATGACAATTTTGGGCTACTTCTTTTGCCTTTCGGATGGAATCCAGTTGGAATACTGATCGTCTCTGTGGGACAACTAGGAGCAATTTCGACTTTGTTTGACTCGTTTACAATGGACTTTCTAGTTCGACGAGCTACTGGCGTAACATTTTGTATACACTGTTTCTTGACCGATGTTTGGTCAACAACAGTTTCAGGTGCAACAGCTGCGCGTCTTTTCAAAGACAAATTTCCTTTTCTTTTCGCCATGTCAGATTTGTCAAGATTCTTGCTTTCACTGACAGCAACTTTCCTTTTAGCAGTTGACTTGGTCCACTTCTTCATTTCCTTTGGCTGATCACTGGTCAACTTTAACTTTGACTTTGACTTTGAACGTGTTGTTCTGGTTCCCTCGTTAGGCAAAGGTGGGGCCCGAGTTTGAATTGTGCATAGGTCTTCCATTGCTTCGGCAGCCATTTGTGTGTCGAAACGAGCCTCTGTGTTTTTCTGAATATCCGTGCCACTTGGCAGTAATTTATCTGTTGATTGTTCATCCAACTCATTAATAAGATTTTTCCGCAATGTCAAATCCTTTATGTGTGTTTCTAAGCTTTTCTTTGGTTTATCACTTGATTTTGGAATACCCAAAACCACCTTCGAGTCAGAGCAAACTAAACCCGTCATGTTCTTGCGTCGTGGCTCTCCCACCTTCCGGCCTTTAGAAACGGACGATTTTGCCTTCCGACTTCCACTACCAAAAAACACTTCCTTCTTCTTTTTGAAAAATTCAGCTTCTCCGTCATCTTCACTGTTATCATCAAAATTAAAAATCGATCTTTTATTAACTGCACTAATAAGACTGGCACTTTTAGCAAAGACTTGAGTCCCTTTAGCAGTTAAAACCGGCTTTGACTTTCCTCCAGTTGACTTACTGCTGTCACATTTTTCACCAGACTCGATATTGACTTTCAAAAAGTTATCCACAAAGTCAAGGGCGTTTGCTTGTGATGCGTCACCAGGCTCTTGAGAATCCATGTAACTCAAGCCACCAAGGGCAATATCGTCATTTGTATTATCAAATGAGTCATCAGAAAACAGTTTCCTTGCAGTTGACCTACCAAATCCAGACTTACTTCTGTTTCCAGGTCGATCGATTAACTAGTCATGCTTCTCAAGTAGTATTCTTTGATGTTCAATGTCTGGTTCCGAACTTAATTTAAGACATGGACTCTTACTTTCTTGAGAAGCCTTTTTAAGTGCTGCGAGGCCAGATGCCCTTAGGGATGTTGCACGAATCGAGGTAAATGTTTTCAAGCCACCTCCTGTCACTTGAATACCATAAAACTCATGTCAGAAATACACAGGTATGAAAAAGTACAGTGACTCCAATCGAACAAATTAAAAAGTACGTAAGTATTTTATGCAAATAATCCTTTAACAAACTACCTGATGTAAGTTGTTCACTGTTCTGCCATTTGTTTCCGACTCATTTTCCTTTCTATCATTCTTGCATAGGTGACTTGCGGAATCATCATCAGTCTCCTCATCAGAGACACCCAATACTTCAGTTCCTTCATTATCAGTATCTGCAACTTCTTCAGTATCACAATCATTAAATAGCTGTGTCTCGTTGTTTTCAATAGTGTCAGCAATATCCATCTCTTCAATGTCGTCATCAAAGTTCACCACTTGGGTATCACCTGCAAGGGTAAACAGTTGGGTTTCACCCTCGACGTCCAACACTTGAGTTGCTAACTCATCTTCACACCCGACAGTGTCCTCAAACGGAAGAGTGCTTTGTAGCGTATGAAACGGGTCAGCCTCATCACCAATAAATTTATTACCTAGTTCAAGAGGAAAAAAAATCAATCATAAAGTGTTGTTCCAACTACTAAGTTGAATAATATACTAATGAGCCAATCAAGTAGCACTAATGCCCTGATCTTGACAAAACTAGGGGGATGTTTGGAACAGCTTATTTTAACTGCTTATTGCTTTTTTATACAACTAATAAACAGTTTTGAGGGGTGTTTGCGATAAAAAAATGTTCATTGCAAGTGAAATGAGCAGATAAGTAGTTTTAATAAGCAATACCAAACACCGGATAGATGAACATTTAACTTTTACTGTTATGTTTTGCAATAACTGAATCAGAAATAAGACTATTCATACATATTTTAAAGCAGCAAACTACTGAAGAACAAATAATATTCCCTTCATAAATCATATAACCAATCAAATTGCATACCATAGACACATCCAGACCACAAAATGCACAAAATAAAATATGTTGCAGGAAATGGATATGTTTATGTATACTGGTCAAATAAACGTTTCCGTAGACTGTAATATCCAATCTCCATTAAAAGTACCCCGAATCTTACTATGTTCATTGTGCACGAGTTACTTTTAGAGTTCTTATATTGGTAGAAACTAATCAATATTTTGAATTCAAATGATACAAGTTGTCATTTCACTATATAGGGTTTAAGTCATAAAAAAGACACGTACTTTCAGTAATGTCCCATCTCTCAGTATCTGAAATTCTGAACTAAAAAGTGTCCCATCTAAGTTAGCATATTCACAAATTAATAACTATGTATCTCGTCAAAAGTGGTTGATACAGCTTCAAAGCATTATCCATACAAAAAGTCGAAAGATTCAATCTGCGGATTGTGCTCCAAAGTTTTATCAAACACTACAAATGGAAATATGAAAGTGTAAACTTTGCATTTGTCGACTTATATGATTCAAATTCAAACATTATATTAGCCTTGTAGTTCTTATTTGATCATGATTTTGTACTTAACTACAACTAACATTCTCATTTGCATACAAACACATTTTCACTTTTTTCATGTTACAGTATAGTCATTTCACTGTATAGGGTTTAGGCCGTATAATAGACACGCACTTTAAGTAATGTCCCATCTCTGAGTATCTGAACTAAAAAGTGTCCCGTTAAATGTTACAAACTTTCAAAAAGCGTTCCAATATGCACATTCTGGTGACATGTCATACCCCCAAACAGTGCCGCGCCACTTTTCTTTTACATGACACGTCATCAGAACGTGCATATTGAAACACTTTTTGAAAATTTGTAACATTTAACATGACACTTTTTAGTTCAGATACTCAGATAGGACATTAGGTAAAGTAAGCGTCTATTTCACGGCCTGAACCCTATACAGTGAAATGACAACATTGTAACATAAAGTTTTAAAAAAGTGGAAATGTGCTTGTACGCCGGTATCGATATCGGACATTAATAAATAAAAAAAGGCGAAATTTTAATACCAAAAGATGAATCAGGCGAATCAAAGATCTGGGTTTCTTCAACGCCAAAATCCCAAGTAGTACTACTATCCGATTCATCTTCACCACCCATATTATCAATCTCACCTGCACCCAAAAAAACAATAAAACTCAATATTTTTTTAACAAATTGATGGAATTGATGGAAATAAGAGATGGGTTTTGTGAAAAGATTGGATATATTACATAAAAATGTGAACTTTTTATGAATTGAAGGTTGATTTTTGTGGGATTGAAAAGTTAGGGTTTGGGTTTTGACTTTGGGGGGAAATTGAATTTGGTTTTGGGGGGTCTTTTTTGAGCGGAAATTGATTTTAGTTTTTGCACGTGTTTTTGGGGATTTTTTTTTGAGTTAACTACATTTTTGGTCCTTGTGGTTTGGTGCGGATATCACTTTTGGTCCATTTTTTTCAAAAAGTTGCGGTTTTAGTCCAAAATTGATAAGTTTCATTCCACTTTTTGTCCAATTTTCTACGATAGTTAAGTCTAATTGTAAAGTGGCAACATTAGTCCTTTAACCTAATGATCATTTGAAACGTTAGTCCTATATATCAAAGATCGTTTGCAACGTTAGTCCTTTAAAGAAAATTTTCTAAAAAAAAATCGAAAAAAATTCTAAACAAATGCTTTTTTTTTGAATTTTTTTTCCAAAAAAAAAATCGAAAAAATTTTTGAAAGTTTTTTCGCATTTTTTAGAATTTTATTTTAGAAAAAAAATTTAGAAGTTTTTTTCCGAATTATTTTTTAGGAAAAAGAGCTTTTGGGCAAAAACTTTTTTTATAATTTTTTTCGGATTTTTTATTAGAAAAAAAAAATTAGAATTTTTTTTTTCTTAAAAAATTAGATTCGAATTATTTTTTGTGGAAAAAAATTTAAAAAAAAAACATTTTTTTCGAATTTTTTTTAAAGGACTAACGTTGCAAATGATCTTTGGTATAAAGGACTAACGTTGCAAATGATCATTAGGTTAAATGACTAGTGTTGCCACTTTACAATTAGACTTAACTAACTGAACTAACTTTATTAAAAAATTGGACCAAAAGTGGAATGAAACTATCGACTTTGGACTAAAACCACAACTTTTTGAAAAAATAGACGAAAAGTGAAATCCGCACCAAAACACAAGGACCAAAAATGTAGTTAACTCTATTTTTTTTACTATTTGTAACTTTGTAAGTATAGTTTCTAGCAAAGATTTCAACATTGGGGTTTTATTCATCACTTTTTTCGATTTTGCAATATTGAGATTGTAAGATTGGATTGGATTTTAAAATACTACTATAATGTTTTTAATCATTTGCCCTTTTTTAAATAACCTCCTACTAGTATTATTTCTTTATCATTGTTGTTTTACGGACTGGCGACTGCGGATTCAAGGACGATGAGTTATATTGCGAAAGATACAAAAACGTTAAGCTGATAAATATTGAGAAAGTTATGGTAATAAAGAAATGAGAAGTTATGACTTTTATTTTTGTCAAATATTTTGTTATAATGTTAGAATATTAGTCTGACTTTATCAAATATAAGTAGATTTAATGGAAATAACTCTTGGTACTCGAATCAAGCCTCATTTTGGTTCGGGAATGCTTTTACGTATTTGTTTACATCGTCGTTTTGAAAGTGAAACTAGCAAGAAAATGGTAATTATTGGACAAATATGTATGTTTTAATAAACAATATTTATTTTCTTCTCGTTTCAAAAGGAAGAAATATAAGCTCGATATCCATTTATAATTTACCAACTTTTAAACCAAAAATGGTTATAATAGCTTAAGTTCGTTTTTTATATCGTTCGTAAGAGTAAACTCCAAAAGCCGTTCATTTAGTTTTTCCGTTTTCAAATAAACCATGCATGTTAAAAGATATCACCATGACTCATCCATAAGAGACAAAAGTCTAAAGAAACTATCTTTTTAAAGGATGATTTATGCAAAAAGTCTTTCTCGGAGATGATTTTTGTGGAATTCTTTGCATCGTAAGGATAATTCAATACAATGTCACGGTTTCTTGCTCAAATAGTTCACAAAATAAACATACTAAAATACATGTCTTTGGTTATTGAACTAATCTACTGTACGTCCATCTTATCTGTACACAACTCAACTCATACAAACAGTTGCATAAATTAGCTACCATTACTAAACCAGAACTTGAAGTCACGCGATTCATAAAACATTAGTACAGTAACAACATAATGTTGCGCAAAAAAAAAAGAAAAAGAAAAAACTATTTTCCTTAGGTTATGTAACCATTAGTAACCATTTGCGCCATACGAATCTTTCCCTCATCCTCCAGCCGTTCAAACATTAGGAAAAGTGGTGCACTCCTACCAACCACATACATCGCTAAAAGACTTTCATCAAGAGTAAGACCATGTAAATCTTTCATTTGAGTCGTTACTATGCCCATAATCTCATTCGCTGCATTGAGTCATTGCTTAGCCACTTTTGTTTCCACACAAGTTTCATATAGCTCACTTTTGGTACATTTTTAACTTGGTAACGCAAGTTATGACCATTTCCTGACTTCTCACGTTACTCCCACGTTACAACTCAAGTTGGTATATCAACTCAAGTTATAACTTGAGTTATGCCAAGTTATGACTCCCTTGCCAAATTATAACTTGAGTTATACCAAGTTATTATGGTTTGCATTATTTTTTTTAAGTGGTCCAAAAATGTGGTGTTATTGGGTGTTATGATTTCCTGGTGTTTTTTGGTGTTATGTTATTTGGTGTTGCGCTGACATGGCGCTGAATTATTTCATAACTCAAGTTATGATTCCTCATGGTCTTCTTAGCTTCTAAACTCGTGTTTATATGGATTTCTTCAATGTTGTCTTCACCTTCAACAATGTCTTCTGCTTCAAAACTTGTGTTTATTTTGATTTATCCGACGTTCTCTTCACCTTCAACAATGTCTTATGTATTTCTTAAAGAAAAAACACTAGTTACCTCATTATAGCCCATTTGCTATAAAATATCACATTATCACAAACTAATTGTAATAATTAACTATAAATCTTATGAAATTCCAACACTATAAAATTAATAATTTAACCAACATATGCTATAAAATATCATTATTTAGTAAACTGATAAAAATGAGTTTTTTTTTTTTTTTTTTTTTTTTTTTTTTTTTTTTGTATTGAATCGGTGAATTAAAAATGAGTTTTTTTTTAACTACAATATAAACATCTTTATTTTTTTAATCTTTCAAGAATAGTTTAATGGCAAAAAACTTGTGATCCTAGTCACTAAAATATGGGAAGTGTCATGTTCATTTTTTGCTAAGTACAAATACTTTAAAACCGGCTACGCCAAACTCATAAAAAAAGAAAGGTTTATCTTATTTAAGTCGGTTTGACGAAGTATTCAATCTCCTTAAATTAGTCACTTGAAAACGAAAAACTGTTGTAACACATAAAGAATAAAAATAACAGAAATGATAAATGAGCCAAAATAGATAGACCTAAAAATGGGCCTAAGAATAATATAACGACACATGTTATATATTTATTTCATTTCAAAAATATTTTTGTTATTCCTAAATTACCCTAATGAAAGGTTTTACTGTTTTTTTTTTTTTTTCTCTCTCTCATGAACCAATTTGTGCAGTCATTTTTCTACCCTTGTTTGGTGATTGTGTTCCTGCCATTGAGTTCATAGTTTGGAACCCCTTAGATCTCAATACTCTAAATTGAAAAACAATCCTTATTTGTACCAAGATCGTGTATCTATTCATCCATATTAGTTTATGGTGAATTCATGATTTTATTGGATCGTATGAGTGTGTGTTGTTATTAAAAAGTAAAACTGATTTTGTAACATTCAGGGATTACTATTATTCTTCATGTTTTTGCCGGTTGCTATCCATTTACGCTTATATTACCACCAATGAATTAGTGATATAATTGATCATATTATTTTGAAGAGGAAAGGAAACTCCATCCATCAAACTACTTCCATATGATGTCTTTACACAAAGGACATTAGATCCCTAATTTATGTGTTTATATACAGACTATTTATTTGTTTGAGATGCCTCATATGATGTACCAACGTTTAGCCGCTTTTCTTTGTGTTTAAACTTTAAATATGCATGGCAGGTAAGTGACAAAACAAAGAAAAAGGTTTAAAAGTTTTTCGAAGAACCATATCGTTATATGAGTGTTTTTGTTCGTAAATAAATCTATACTACATATAATACACAAAACACACACTCTCTCTCTCTCTCTCTCTCTCTCTCTCTCTCTCTCTCTCTCTCTTTCTCTCACAAAATTAAGACGTACAACTTTTAAAGCATATGGTACAAAACTTTAAAACACAAAAACACTTTTTATTTTAGTTTTAAATGAGCAATTAATGTGATTCAGATTTTTTAATGAATACAAATTCTAAAGCAAAAGGTACAATTTCCTTTTGCACAATTACACTCATAAATTAACTGGTAAATAAATATAATTATGCAATTATTAAAACACCCTTTACATAAGAAATACAGATTATCAATCATATTGTACAACCAATTTAAACACAATTTTGCTTTAAATGTCACTAATACAAATAATAAAACACATTATATAAATATTGAAGCTCGAACGTGCAAGGGCCAAACAGAATCATATTATATGAATTGCTTTAAAAAAGACGACGAAATAAATTCTTTAGTTACATAAGATAGTACTTTTACATAAACTATGTTTTTTTTTTTTGTTTTTTTTTAATCTTTTCTTCTAATTTTGTTCGGGGAAATGTTACATGCTTTGTGATTAGGGCTGGCAATTTTGACACGAAACCTGTTAACACGACACGACACGACCTGTTCTTAACAGGTTTCGTGTTTAACCTTAACAGGTTTCGTGTCTTAACAGGTCAGACCTGTTAAGACCTGTTAATTTTCGTGTCTTAACAGGTCAGACCTGTTAAAACCTGTTATGACCTGTTAACATTATAATATATATATAAAGTACCACCCACTACCAACCAGTAAATAATATACTCCCTCCTCACATCTTATCCTCATTTTCTCATCCCCAACAAATAACTCCATCCTCTCACTAAACCATAGCCGCCACCGCCACTTGTGTCTCGCCAGTCGCCACTCGCCACCACCACTACCAAAATACTCACCGCGACCTCCTCTTCAACTATCTCTACCACACATGCCGTCAAAATGAACCCCACCATCATTTCGCTATTAGCGTGCCTTCACTCCCACACCTAACCACCCTCAGTTATTAGATCGAGAAGAAAAGAAAAGCTTAAGCTCACGGTTGTAGTTTGTAACCTTGTAATCGTTTTTTTTTTTTTTTTTTTTTTTTTTTTTTATTTATTTATTTTTTTTATTCGAATTTAGCTTAAGCTCACGGTTGTAATCTGTAAATTTGTAATCGTTATTGTGGTTGTTTTTTTTTTTTTTTTTTTTTTTTTTTTTTATTCGAATTTAGCTTGGTTTGTGAAGCACATGCCGAGTTCTTGTTGGTTTGATTCTTGTTGTAGTTAGTATTATTGATGTCATTGTTGTTGTTGTTTCCTGTTGTTGATTTCTGTTGTTGTTGTTCTGTTGAAGATGAGAGATAGGGTCTTCTTGGTTTGTGGTGTGTTGCCGAGGCTCGAGAGTGTGGTTGGGTTTGTGTTAACAGGTGTGGTTGGGTTTGTGTTAACAGGTGTGTTGAAGATGAGAGATTGGTTAAGTGTAAATTGGTTAAGTGGTAAATTGTTAGCTTCGAAAAGGATCTATGATGATCTGTGTTGAAGACCTTATAAAAGGTTGTTAATCATTTGAAGTGAAAACACAAACTGAGTTCCTTTTTTTTTGGCTTTTGGGTTGAGATCTTGTGTGAAAGTTGGGAGTGGAATGAGATAGGATTTTTTTTAAAGTTTTAGTCAAGTGCACGTTAACAGGTTTTTTAACAGGTCTTAACAGGTGCACCTGTTAATTTTCGTGTCGTGTTCGTGTTTGAGAAAAATGACACGATTAGTTAACAGGTCGTGTTCGTGTTTGACCTTAACAGGTTCGTGTCTTAACAGGTTCGTGTGACCTGTTATGCCAGCCCTATTTGTGATGTAGGCAATTGCCTACTTTTTTTTAACAAAAAAAGAACAACACTTTTACAAACACTACAATTACACCCTTTACAAAACACTCCTCATTTCCATCTTTTATCACTAACATATCTTCTTCAATACTCTTTACCACCATCAGTCATTTTTTGAGCGCCAAAATCTCCCGCCAAAAAAAACTTGCAAGAGCATATTATATATGGCTGTATTCTTGTATGTGGTTCCAATTTTAGACTAATCAAAGGACCGATCCAAATCACTAACAAAAAATTAATAAGTTTTTCAAGAACCGATCCATATCAAGAAGAGGAAATCATATCAGGTTTGATTATATTATTCATCATATTCTTCATTGTTGAATTTATTCTTTTTTCTTCTCTTTGAAATATTTTTTAACTAGGTTATTTATCTTAATTTTCTTAGTTTTTATTCTTAATAGATGAAAATAATGATGAATTTGAGCATACGCTAATCGATGATATTAACAACAATGGTATCTCATGCAAGAAGATTTTACACATATTTACAATCGATCTTTAAGGTATACAATACTAGGAAGAACATTTTCCACTTTAGATGATGCATATGATTTTTACAACCGGTATGGTCTATCCAAGGGTTTTGGTATTTGAAAGCATCAACTTTATAGATACAATGACACAAACAAAAGTTTATCGACGAATATTCTCATGTAACAAGGAAGGTTTTAAGGATATGAATGATAAGAGACAGTTACGCGATGATGTAAAACGTTGTTATGTTATGCGAACCGGTTGTAAGGCACTAATGCAAGTGACATTATCAAGTCAAGGTGAGTGGGTTGTAGACAAGTTTAGTGATGAACACAATCATCCTTTTGATTCTCCATCAAAAGTAATCAAGCAAAGGTCTCATAGCATCTTTCATCGTTCCAGTGAATGCAAAGATGTTGTAACATTATTGTCAAAAGCAGGGATGAAACATTCTTAAATCACTAAAATAGTTAATGCGTTTAGAGGTGGTGAAGAGGATCAACTCACTTGAGCTCAATGTTCTGCTATTGTTAGTGAAGAGAGAAAAGGTAACTTAGGCAAAGAATGTCATGGAATTATTATGCATTTTAAAGAAAAGGCTGAGGTGGATAAAGATTTTTTCTTTGCAATGGACATAAATGAAGATGGCGTAGTACAAAATGTGTTTTTTAAAATGGCCCACATAGCATAACAGTATATTGGACAAAAATTTGAGGCCCCTTATGGACTATGGGCCCTGTGCAGTTGCCCACCTTGCACAGGCCCATATCTGCCCCGCTTATATTTCCTAAGTTCATTTTTCAGGCTTATTTTCCAACTTATGGGCTTATTTTTCATCTTTAAGCCATAATAAGCTCATTAGTCAAAAAAATAAGCGTGGAAAAATAGACTTACAAAATAAGGAGAGTTAAATAAGCTCATTGACCAAAGCTATCCTTGGGACGGTACCATGGAACCAGAACTACAAATGACCCGGTGCGAAAAGTGTATAGATAGGCTTCTACAGTAACAAAAACAGATAATCAGATATTGCATTTGTTTAAGTTTTAGGCAATCAGCTAATTAGGGATTTAAGACGTAAAATAATCAGAATCGGATATGCCGTATGAATAGGCAACTCCGAAACTGTTACTTATAGCTGCTGCTTAGTTCACCATCAAATGAGCCTATAATCATATCCAAACACTTATTACTGCTGATCTACTGTATCAAAACATAACAAAGGGTGTTTGGCATTACTAAGTTAAACAGCTTATGCTCATAGCCAGAAGATCAACTTATCCAAAATAGCTCATTTCACCCGTACTTATGATTTTGAATACACCAACAATAACTAGTTCAAACTAAACAATCTGAAACTTCTTACTGAAAAGACCTTATTTCACCCCTAAGCTAAGTAGATAAGCATAGTCAAATTTATGCATTTGCTCAAAAAACACAATAAGCAAATAATCAAGTACGAATACTAGGAATGGTAACATGAACGGTAGTAGAATCTAACCGTAGGTCCCATTGTGTATCACAATCCTTGCAACCTTCGCTTCTGCTCCATAAGCAAGAGCTTTTCCAGCATCACCTGCACCAATAACCACAAACAGAGGCACCCATTTGTGTTATAAGTAAATCTCAAACGGGTCAAATGGTTAGAACGGGTTGAAGCCTACATAGTCTGTATTGCAACCATATAACGTCCCATCATTTGGTCTCCTGAAGGCGCAATTGACTGTAGCATACAATCAGTAACAGAATACATAAAAATCCCAAGTAGTACTACTATCTGATTCATCCTCACTACCCATAATTATCAATTTCACCTGCAACCAAAAAAACAATAAAAATCAGTTATTTTTTTTAAGAAATTTATGAAATTGATGGAAATAAAAGATGGGTTTTGTGAAAAGATTGGAGTTATTACATTAAAATGTGAAATTTTTGTGAAATGAAGGTTGATTTTTGTGGGATTGAAAAGTTAGGGTTAGGGTTTTGATTTAGGGAAAAGTGGAGGGAAATTGATTAATTTGGGGGATTTGATTGATTTTGGCACCTGTTTTTGGGATTTTTTTCCCCTTCTACTATTTGTAACTTTGTAAGTGGTTTAGTACTTTGGTTGCATTATTCAACAACATCTATGTGACACTCTAAACAAAAGCAAACACATAATAGTTGTGCATCTTATAAATTTATTTTGTGAAGTGTTATTGGTACCCCTCTTGACTCATTAATAAATACAATAAAGTATAACTTTCATATTTTTGACCTTTTATAAGTTTCATTGTTCCATACTTTTTGTCAGTTTAATACTTTTGACTTGTTAAACTTTATATTTTTTGTTATGCACTTTTCGTTTTATAGTTTTATAATATAAACATGGAGAGGTATCACTTATAGTTTTAGAGGGTCTAAGAGATGAGATCAATATAGAACTTATATTTGCCATAGAACCAATGAACCAATCATAGCCACCCGTTTTTATTTTCCATTTTTTTTTTAAAACAACATATCTTGCAAACAGTAAATCTTCACGCTACAAAAAAATACCATCGCGACGAGACCAATACGGAAATAAACGGATTAGGATTAGTTGTAAACAAGTTTAGACCATGTTCGGGGTGGGTAGGATAAACGGGTCAACTTGCCAACTCATTTAACCTATTTAACCCGTGTAACTCGCTATTAAGGAAGAAATGGTGAAAAAAATAGATGCAGAGATCGAAGAGATGTTTCCTCAATATACACATCAGCCTCCTGTTAACTCTCTAACTCGTAACAGTGAGGTGGATAGAATGCTTTTGATAACGTTTATTATTTTTTGGATAGCCGGATGATTACTATTTTCTGTTTGATTTACGTATTTAGAGATATTTTGTTTTAATTATTGTGCATTATTGGATAAAACTGGAAGGCCGAAGGGCTAAGTAATGCTATATAAAAAAATCGTGTATGTTTTAGCAACAGATTTGCAACTGAACTAACGAATTTTAATTATCGATTTTGCAATTAGAAATTTCTGTTGCAAAAAATTTTACTGATGCAAACACAACTACAAATTTTGTTGTTAAAATATTGCGGTTGCCAAAGCTACCATTGCAAAACCCGTAGCAAAATATAACCGTTGCAAATTAAATGTTAACGGAAAAATATTCGTTGCAAAATTGTGTGAAAAGGTCTTCGTTGCAAAAAGAGTGTATTTCTAACGAATTATCTTTTGTTGCAAAACGATTGCAAAAAGTTTTCTGCCTGTTGCAATTCGGTTGCAAGTTAAATTTGCATGGAGCCTTTTTGCAATAGTCGAAATCCGTTGCATTTCCTTTGCAAATAGCCTTTTACAACGGATTTGCATCATATTTTAACGGTTGCATTAGGCCAGTTTTGTTGTAGTGCGCCAACAAAAGTTACAAGTCTGACCCAATTATTCAACATGTCAAGTTCGGGTTGGGGTATCCTGACCCACCAACCCGAACCCCACATGGATTTCTGGTCCTACCTTTAACTGGTAAACTTTTTTGTTTGTGTAACCAAAAATGTGGACGTCACACAAAAAACTAGATTTCTAGCTCAATGTTTTTTGTTTTATGGTTAACAATTAAAAATTCATGAATAAATGGTTGAAAAAAGTTTACTTCTTGGATTTAGTTTCGAGTCTTCGTCCTTAATCCATCCTACATGCAGATTTCAAGAGGTGATTGAGCTTTTACCAAAACAAGTATTTCATCTCAATTGCACAATCAAAACTCAAATGTTGTCACCACATACAGAATACGTGTGTTACCTTGTATTCAAGCTTTCAGGGAAATGTGAGGGGCTGCATTGTCCAGTAGAAGTACGAGATGTGATCCACAATGAAAACAATGAGGCTGGATTTGTTTATTTTATAACCCCAAGCCCATTGAACATAAATGGTATCACTCGGGTTCCAAAACAAAGAGAAGATGGATGGATGGAGATTCAATTGTGGAAGTTTAACTCAGGTCATGAATTCAAGGATGACTCTCTTTCTATGAATATGAAATTTACAAGCCATGAAGGAACTATGTCTGGCCTCATTGTATGTGGCCTCGAGTTTCGACCAGTGTAAAAGATTTTTCCCTGTTCTCATTAACATTCCTTTTTTACTATGAGTATTGGAAAGATGCTCAGTGAAACCTGGATAGATATAAAATCATGTATTTGTGAAGGTTCATGTTCTTTATGCGTGTGGTGATTTATATTGATACGTTATTTCTTTTATCTATTCATGTTTCATGACAAATATAACGGAAGATGATTTGCACATGTAACTTTTTGATTGATTCACAACAACTTATGCATTAAAAGGTTGTGCTATATCTATACCCTACTTTCTATGTTTGTACATTGATGTGTTGTAAACACAAAAAAAGTGTGCAAGTCATTTTCAAATATAATGGGATCATCAAAATGAGTGTAGATTCCTGATATGAATGCTAACAAGCTCATTTTGACAATGGAGTAATGCCTAGCCTCTTTTTGGAAAGCTCATCTTCTATTGGGAAAAATTTTAAAAAGAAAAAAAAATTTAGACGAAGGGATTATTGGGCTTATCGAGTTGACGAATTCGATAACGACCCGACATCTCGTTCGGGTAATTTATTAAACTTTAACTAATATTACTTGACCCCGACCTAGTCTTTTGATTCGTCTATGTTTTGGTCGTTGTTTTGGCGTGAGTTCACTTGAGTCATTGTCGTGTCTCCACCGCACACACAAATGATACCAAACGTTAATAAAAGAAATAACGAGAGATTTTAGATATAATAATGGGTATTAATTGGGAGTAGTTAAATTTTAGAAGTTTATACATTTTCGGAATAGACATTAAAACGAGTTTATTATATTAGGTTGTGTCGGGTCCGCAGTGCAGTGACATTCTAGCTACAGTTGTCTTTTCTACTATTTTCTTCATTTGCTCATCTTCTGCTTGAGGTGAGTTCATGACCCCTACTTTTACCACTTTTTTAAATATTTTGGGGGATAATACATGCTCGTCGTCACTTTATTTTTTTATTGGTCAATCATTTAGATATTTGCGGTGTTTATTTGAATTATTACTTTGATTTATCGATTGTATATGGGTCTTGTTTAATTCATAGTCTCGTTGTCGTTTATAACATTGCTTGGATTGAGGATTTGATTTGAGGGCTGCAAGTGTAGTATTATTATATTCGGTCTACTCCTGTGTAGAGGTATATTTTGAATGAGGCGATATTTTGAAAGTGTGAGTATTGAAATGATGTGGCATCCAGCAAGACCCAAATAAAGAGCAAACCCTCTTCCAAGCACCTAAATCCTAATAAAAAAAAAGGGTTAATGACATGTAATAGCAACGAACTTTCCCACTTGTGCCATTATCAGATACGAACCCAAAAAAATACCACAATACCCATCAAATTTTGTTTCATTATCCGAACTTTAAAAAAATACCACAATAACCATCCAACGTTGATTTTTTTTTCCCATTATCGTACGCAACGAGATGAGATTTTTACATTGATAAAACAAAATTTGAAAGTTTGATAGGTATTGTGGTAATTTTTTGGGTTCGTATCTGATAATAACACAAATAAAAAAGTTCGTTGCTATTATATGTCATTAACCGAAAAAAAAAATCACCAAATCAAGGCTATTAAACAAAAAGCAACAAGAAAATATAAAAGGGCAATTTTATAGCTATTAAAAAATAATAATAATAATAAAGTCAACAAAATATAAAAGTAAAGACTGTCCCTCTCTTCTTCTAATCACTCCACCACCGTTAATCATTCTCGACCACCACCACCACCATCACCACCGTTATTTTGCCAATCGAAACCCTAACTCCGTCATCAACCTAATCATCTCCATTCTCCACCGTCGTTCGTTATCCACCACCACCCAAACCCTAACTCCGGCACCATCGTCACCGTAACCGTCTTCAATCATTTGCGCCATTATCAAATTAGGTATAATACAACTGATTATGTGTTGTTTACATATCATTTTGATTTTTCTGCTGATTAGATACTCATGTTGTTTACAGCTCTGTATGCCCTTATTAATACTTGAATTTTAGTAACAAAAATTTGGCCGTAGAATTATAGGTCTAAGTTGGTTGAATCCGGAGGAAAATGAGTTTATAGAGTAGATGTAATATTACATAATTATCATTACCAACTATATATAAAACCAGTAATTGTTTCGGATAATACTATACAGAGTGTTTGGATGTGCTGTAAATTATTCTCCAAGTTGGAATAGTTAGTAGTCTTTCAAAATGTATATTTTGTATTCAGGTTTTGATATATTATATTAGGACTAAGAAGACACTTAAATTTAAAGAAAATTTACTTTCTAGAGTTGATATAAAGTTAGATTGATTATAGGGTGTTTGGGAATGCATATTGTGTTGTTAAAAGTGAAAAATACATCTCCAAGTGTTTGGGTTGCTATGAGCTTATGCAATTATCACATTGGTAGGTGCTTATTTTGAAGTGCTTATAGAGCGTAAGCTGAAATTTTGCAGTCCACAACCACTCCTAATATAATTTTGTGGCAATTATCAATTTGGAGTTGGGCATTGATACAGTTTTTTGATGTTCAATGTTTTAATTAGAGTTGTTGTTTTCAAATAATGGAAGTTTGTTTATCATGATGTATATACGTATAGAGGTATAAATGACTATTGGTATGTTTGGCTAGTTGATTAGTGGCTAAAGATGTGTTTATTCTTTGTATATATCTTTTTGTTTATCTTGTTTTTAAGTGGATTTCGTAGTTTGTAACTCTGTCTGAGCTTGTCTTAGCCCTGATGATGTCTTTGTATATTAAATTCCAGTCTCTAAAGAAGAGGAAGAGGGATCTCCGGAAAGCTTCCCCATTGGATCTATTGACCCAAGTATCTTTTTTGAAGAAGATGGAAAAATATACGGCTACCAAGGCTTAAAGGTATATATCATTATTATCCAACTAATCGATATTTAAGTTATTTGATAAGTGGTTTCTGGCATATGCTACTCATATGTTATTGGGGGTCTTTGCACTTGTATAAACGTCAAAGCTACTGGATCGTCATTGTTCATAATCTTTCTATCATGCGAAGAAATCCTGTTTTGGTTTTTAGTATTAATGTGTAAAAAATTAATGCAGATCACTGTCTGGATCAGCAGCATATCATATAAAGCATATGCTGATATTTCTTTTGAGAGCACATATGATGTAAGTACACATTGCGTATTATATTTTTTTGAATCGTGTTTACATTCTTTAATGACTGATTTCTGTACGTATAAATCTGACTTCGTGTTTTTCCAATGGTTGATATTGTATGTCACTGGTAAAGGCTGGGAAAGGAGTCATGGATCTTAAAACTTCTCTTCAGGTGATCATCCTACACATTTTGCATGTTGGTTGTTAGTTGTGTGCAGCAGCGCAATGCTGATGACCGTCTCATTTCTTCGGTGCAGAATATTTTTGTAGATAATCTTGCTGAGACAAAAGATGACTTCCACAAAACGTTTTCCACAGAAAATCAGTATATCAAGTATGTAAAGTGTCTCCGTGGGTTCATTAATTTGATTCCTATCACCCTTTTTATTTTGATATCTTGGTTGATTTTTTATGCTTTTCGATGTACAGATCTATGATTTCAGATGGGAAAATACTCCAGCCATCTGTGAATAGCAAGGGGTTAAGGGATTCGAAAGCAGATGAGGTTGAGGTGCGTGTTACACTTACCATTTACATGAAAGGTCATGTCATGTTTACCACCATTTCTGATTCACGTCTTATAGAGTAAATAATAGAGGTCTTTTGTGTCTATTGAAAAATCGTGTTTTATTTGCATGCATCACGTTTTAATATGTTGAGAACTTGAGATGCAGTTGCTCAATCCTATCTGTTATGATTAGGTTGTCTGCATCGAGGGCGAATCTATGGGTCTTCATTACTGTAGATTGGTACCACTTGTTCTTCTTGTTGATGGTAACATTCAGCTGCTCACGATTAATAAATAAATATGTGGTTATACATGCTTATCTGCATATATTAGATCTAAATTCCCTATTTCAACTGTTTCTGTATCAGGTAGCAATCCCATTGATGTTACTGATCCCGACTGGCAGATGTATCTTCTAGTTGAGAAGAAAAGTGATCAGCAGGACATTCCACAAAAAACTGCTTGGTTTTGCAGCCCTTTACCGGTTCTTCCATTACTCTGACAGGCACCGGTTGAGACTTGGTCAGGTACATTCCCTGTTTTATGTTCTCCTTCAGCCTTTCTGATCAATTCCATAACTGCCCTGGCAAAGGGGGTAGGTCAGACAACGGCTAAAATGGGTAACTTTATAGGAAGGGTGAAATGAGTTGGGTTGGGCAGGGCTCACACACACACACCTAATAAAGCAGTTCTAAACTAACGACTCACTTTGCTCTAATAGAGCAGTTCTATAGGCTGTAAACTAGAGGTGGCAATAGGGGTGTCATAAATCCTGACCCGACCCGGACCCGAACCCGAATAAGGATAATCGGGTCGGGTTACTCGGGTCCAAAATCTAACTCGGGTCAATCGGGTCAACCCGATTAACCCGAGTACGAAGTAGGGTCGGGTACCGGGTTCAAAATACTTTGTCAATTCGGGTTCGGGTCAACCCGACTGACCCGACTTTTTTTTTTTTTTTTTTTTTTCTTCCTGTGGTTTTATAACTGTACTCGATCTTTAATTATTAAAGGCCTACTGTCATTGTTAGTATTGTATTTTGTGATGTTGCCTGCTGACTGATGTTGCATATTAAACTGAAGTACTTATGTTGTTTAAGTATTGTAATATGAATGGATATATTTTCCAATTATTACATGTTGTTTTATTATTTGCATACTGATGTTGTTCTAGTACTTGTATCTTTGGTTTTTTACATATATTGCATCATATTCATTGTGTATGTTACATGGTCTGTAGGTCTGCAAGTCTGCAAGTTGTATCATTGTGTTTGTTACATGTGGTAAAAGTGTAATTGAGTAAATTCATGTTAGATATATGTTGTTTGATTGAGTCCTTTCATAAGACTATATTTTTAAGTTATATTGTAGATGGTAAAAGTGAGTCACTGCCATACATTTATACTAGTATGCTACAAGCCTACAAGTGAAATGCAATCCAATTCTGCACGTTGTTTCATTGAAACTAAGCCTATGGCTATATAAGTTTGGTTACCAAATTTGATAGTGAGATGATCATTAGAAGTGTGTATGATTGGGCATGATGAATTGATGATACCTGAACATGTGCATCATGTTGAACCTGTATCTACTATGTCAGCAACAGGATCTCTTTCGTAGTCTAAAATGTATGTTAATATAGTAGTCACGAAAACAACAATATGCTCTATTATTCGTTGTAAGCAGGCTAGTTGGCTTATCTCATAGGCTTTGGTTAATTTCATAAGCATTTTAGCTACCAAGTTAAAAAAAAAATGTGATTTTGTAAATGGCACATACCCGAACCCGACCCAACCCGATTTGACCCAAACCCGACTAACCCGACCTTAAATAGGGTCGGGTTCGGGTATATTATCTTTAGTCTCGATCCGACTTGGACCCGACCCGTTTGACCCGAACCCGACCAACCCGACCCGATTAACACCCCTAGGTGGCAATATCAACCTATTTATTTTTTATCTTTCCATTTGGCCGTCTGCGTCTTTTGCTGATTTTTAGTAGTTGGGTGGGATTGTTTTGAAAGGTACTTGGGTTTTGCAAGTTGGGTTGTCATTGTATAGTGACGAGGGGAGTGCTGATGTTAACTGTGTTCTTGATGAGGGTAGAGATTGAGGGGTGTGGTGTTGATGAATTTGTTGTTTGTTGGGCATCCGATTGTAGTACTGATATTGTGTTATGTGATAATTAGATTATTGAATCGTAATAAGTTGCCTCAGCCCTCTACTAGTTCAATCCGATGAGCTTATAATGAGTTATGTTTTCCAAATATCCTGATAATGGGATGGATTGTGTTTTCCAAATTTTGTCCAGTGGAAATTAGCTTTCTTTGCTCAACTGCTTTTGTGTTCTTTCTAGAGAGCATTACATACTGCATTTTAGTAGAAATGATTTTCTGTTAACTTATTAACATTTCTGTTATATATAGTCTTAATTTTGTATTTGTTTGATGTTGCAGAAAAATAGACGACGGAAGACTGTTGTGGTTCATCATGAAGGTTTCTATCTAACCACTAGATCCCGAATTTTCATCATACGCCAGCGTTAAATTTGCTACTCTATTTTAAACACTATACTCCCATATTGACTTCAATTGTCGAATGAGTCATTTTCATGTTATAAAACGAGCTTTGCCAAAAACAATGCTTTAGTGGGACTTTAATGTACTATAATGAATCTATTCTCTAAGACACGACTCCATATCCTAAGCTAATTACAACTACTTTGTTCATACACATCATTTGAAGGAGACGATTAAAGACTTCGTCGAGAAACAAACAAAAGGATGATGCACAAACTTGATTCTGAGCAGCATTTGGAAAAACAGGAAAACATAGTGAAACTACTTTGATGTTTTGACTTTTGAGGCAAGTGTAAATTTACATGTTCTAAAGGGTGATGTTTCATGAGTTTGTGTAAGAGCTGTGTTTTGCTTAGTAAAATTGGAAGATTTTATTTTCTTGAGTTTCATTTTTTTTTTTTCACATTACAAGAAAAATAAAGTGAATGAATCCTCTTCCTACTTCAAGAAAATAAATAGAGTTAATTGCATTTTTGGTCCTTGTGGTTTGGTCAAACTGCAGGTTTGATCCTCAAAACTTTAAAAGTGCAGTGATAGTCCTCATTTTGATGTTTGGGTTGCATTTTTGGTCTTTATTAGTGTGAAATGACCAAATTACCCTTGTCTTTTACTGAAGAAGGCAAAAGTATTTTAGTCATTTAACTTTATCCAGGGACCAGAAATGCAATCCAAACTTCAAAATGAGGACTACCACTCCACTTTCAAAATTTTGAGGACCAATCCTGCAATTTGGGCAAACCATAGGGACCAAAAATGCAATTAACTCAAATAAATATGTATTTTTATATCTTTGTGCATTGGTAAAACTTTTCCAGTATTATTTTGAGAACGATTGAAATTTGAAAATCAACATCCTTTGAAAACCAAAATCCTTTCATAAAGGCTGTCATCCCTAGAATTTTAACGCATATCCAAAGGTGATTTTAGTGTTTCAGGTAGAAGTAATAAAGCATAAATGTGGAAAAAGTAAATGTTGCATATGTATTTTATTATACCTTCAAAAATATAAGTCTAAAATGTCTAGCTGTTGATATCTCTAAAATGACTCGATGACCATAGTACCAGGCCAAAACAAAATATGAGTAGCTTTTAAAAGAAAATGATACTCAAGATATTGGTAACTATTAAAAAAAATATATATAAAATGACTCGATGACCATAGTACCAGGCCAAAACAAAATATGAGTAGCTTTTAAAAGAAAATGATACTCAAGATATTGGTAACTATTAAAAAAAATATGAATTGACGTCCATCAAAAAATTAAGTATATAACACGAAAATTGATAGACATTAAGTATATAACACGAAAATTGATAGACAAATACTTTTCATACGGGAATTTATTTAAAAGAAAGTTGGTAGGTTGGAATGTTGGATTGGAATATATAATATCACTAGTTATACTGCCCGTGCACGCACGGGGTTTTTTCTTAGTTTATGAATAAAATATTTTTATTTATTAAAAAAGAAATTATTTAATTTTTGTTTTTTTAATTATGGTTTTTAATTTTGTATTATACGAAGAAGAGAGCTCGACTATGTGTATTATACAAAGATTTTCAATATGGGTCGAAATGTTGAAATGTTTGGATCGGGTTCGGTGGAATCAAATGGGTTTGCTTTTCAAAAATTGTAAAAGAAGCACAAAAGGGTCTCAGATATGCTCACACAATAACATAAAAAATAAACATTTTTCAGCACGGTTAATTTTCTGTAAAAGAAACATTTTCATTTTTTGCATTTGACCCACTTAAAAAAAAACTTGTATTGATCCATTCATAAGTTACCATGATTCCTATCCCTAACCCACATAATACGAACTTTATCTCAAACTGTGCAAGATTGTATGAGGGAAGTGATAATAAGATTCAGAGGTTTGTGGTCCAAAATACTTTTCATTAAAAAATGGAATTGAAATAATGTGTCAAAATTATAAGTACATGTCATTTTGTAAAAACCAAGAAATAAAGATTAACACATTTTATTTTAAACAAAGGTTTGGTAAAAGGTATAAATGGAGTCATTGTTCACCATATTAGCAAACATGCAATGCATATAATAGTTAAAATTTATTACATATAACAATAAGGCCAACGACAAGTAAAAATCAAGTAAACCATTGAGCTGGAAAATACAATTGTTTGTCCACGATTTCAAACAGCTCCACTGTCCTGGACATGTAATCAGGTTGACCTTCTTCGGCCTACAAAAATCAAGTAAACGAAATATCCAAATGAATTTCATGACCAATATTTAAGCTTTTGAGCTTGTATTATACAGTAATAGACTAATCACTTGCCATATATTTAACTAAATGAACTTATAGTACACTTTCAATGACTAACTTACAGTACATTTTCAATAACTAAATTTTAAAAAGTGGTAAAAATGAATAAGGGTGTTGACATGTAGTCCGGATATATAAACTAATATGGCAATGCATTAATAAGTGACCATCAAAAGCCATTTTTTATTTGTCATGTGCTACTTTATATATATACGATCAGCAAGTCAATATTATTATACACGAAGTTTCTTAACTTAAAGTGTGTTAGCAATTCATCATAGTCTCATTAATGTGCTATTAAACCAATGACCCAAACATTAGAAATTGATTATTTGCAACCAGATGTGTATGATCACATAATCCTTCTAAACACAGATCCTAAACACCCTCCTTTTAAAATAAAATAATATTCTTAGATAGAAGTAGAATATTATTTTTCAAGTTTTTATCAAATTACTTAAAAGCAATTAAAGTATACCAAGAATTTGAAAATGAGTGCAGGTATTGATGCATACTTGAATAAGCATTGACCACATCTTAACTGTAAATCTGATTGTTGATGAACCAACTCGCCGACTAATCCCATTCACTTTTTCCTTCCATATATGGACAGCCTATACTCTGCTACCTCGTAATTACTTGCATCAATATCTGATAGAACTTGTTTCGTCAATTCTCCCAGGAAACAACCTGACACGTTCATTTAAAATTAAGATTGTATATGTCATAATTCAGTTAAGTGGGTCGAACTTATATTACTTTTGAAATTGACGAACCTTGAATCAAGTTGTCTTGCTTTGGAAAGATTTCTCTAAGTCTACTCTGTCCACAAGGATTGTACTTGAGATTGTATTTTTCCATATATGAACTACAGGATGATCACTGGTCTCTCATCTTTCACACATTTCTTTCGCAATCTAAAAATTTAATATGACAAAGATATTAGGAAATAACTACTAAATTAGCATTAGACAATTGCTAGAAAAAAGAGATGATTAATGAAAATTGCAAGTAACTTTACCTCCTGGCTCTTTGTCACAACAGGTTCACTAAGGCGCAGTTGAGCTAGGCATTGCGGTGGCGCAAAGTTCTTCATTAATTCTTGAGGGGAGACTGCTGGGAGGTGGGGTAAGGGGTAAAACCTGGGGGCGCCAGCCGCCATAGTGGTAGCTGCTCCTCGGTTTCAATGATGAGCTTGATGGGGCTGTTTTAAGTTCATGATTAAGAGCGTTGATCTTTTGAAGAAGCTCCTTTGGATACCTAATGGCATCTCCAAGAATTGAAGCTACATCCAACTGAAATAAAAACATTTATGGTGGTCACGAAGGTTATAATGATTAAATTAATACACTTATTGAAATCTATGAAGATATTCATAATAAAAACATGTTCCATCATAAGCTTCATATATTAAATATAAAACTTTTTAACTTAATGATGTTGTATTGGAATAAGTATTACCTTTATAGCTGTTTTAAGTTTGAACAATTCGATCACGTTATAGCCCAAATTTTACATTTCTTTGTTCCTAATTTCTACAAACCGAAGCATCTATAGCAATTCTTCACCATCTAAAGTCACTTTCACCAATTTACGTGTTCCAAGTTCCAACCATAGGGTTATACTTCCTAAGTATCTAGGTTGAGAAGGCAAGAACAGGCTCAATCAATCACAACGCTAATAATTCTCTTCCTCATATACCACCTATCCTATCAAATCATATCCAATTATTCCAAAAATCAACTATTAAACGAAGCAGTACCTCAAAATACATAGTAACCTTAAACAATCATTCAAGGCAACAACTTAATACATCAGTTTCATATTATGACTTTTTAGTAAATTATTCAAAAAACTAAAATTGACTCGACTTAAGATCATGTTAGATACCGTAAAGTTAAGAAAGATCATAATTCCCCAATTATACAACATTGAACTGCATAGTTTTAGACGCGCACGCACAAGGTACTGACATAATTGTCTTGAAGCTTATTTTAGCTAAATACAATGAACTAATTACTTTACCTACCATGGAAATAAGTTTTCTTATCTTGTTTTAATATTGAGGTACAGTCCTATTCTACTCAAATGAAACTCATTGATTCTACTATTCTAGGAAGCCGTAAAAACCTATAATTGATTGTCAAAAGCAAGCATTATCTTGCTAAAACAATGAAAATCAATTTAATTTTAAATTGTCATAAGTATAACATCTTACACTATGTTGTAGGAGGCATGAAACTCAGTTAATTAGCAGAGTCTCTTTGTACAAACATTTATAATGGCAGGTTTCAAAACCCTATTTTAGTGTTTTTTTATGCGGCTTTTGGTTATGCATGATTGAGCTAAGTGTTTTGTATGAGAGTGTGAATTTAAGGAATGGGTATTCCACCAATGAGTTTTGAAATTTGACAGGAAACAACCAAATAACCCCGTTTTTTACAGCAAACAACCACCGACCAGCCCATCCCATTTTTGACATCAGACGACACCCAACGTTCCCAAATTTTGAGTTTGACAGCAAACAACAACTAAACAACCTCTTTTTTGATAGCAAACAATAACCAAATAGCCAGCCAGATTTTTTTGACAGCAAACAATAACCAAATAACCCAAGTTTGGGCAACATACAGCAGGTCCAAACATCGCATTCAAAACACAGTTTAAGTTAAACTCCCACCCATTCAAAACACAAACATGATTTTTTTTACACTATGCACACCCCACCAAATGCATGTATAGAGTGCTTAAATAGATGTAACACATACGGAGTGGTTAAAATGTGTATATTAGCTTAGAAAGTTAGATAACCTCTGTGAGAAAAAGACACCCCATACATAAGTTGACACCTGAAGGAACATAGAAAAAGTTTAAAGTTATTAAGTAATTCGTCAAATAAGCTTTACCCATCTGATGAGGGACATAATCTATAATACCTCGAACAATAAACCCCAACTTCAAAAACTCCCTGCATAAATATTCATTTAGTTAAAGGTTTTAAGAACCAAATCAAATGTTCGATAATTATTTATTGGGAAGTATCATTGACCTTGTTGTATATGTATTAGTATAAAACTGACAAGAGAAACACATACTGCGTTAAGCTCCTAGAAATGTAGAGTAAAGCGACATATAATATAAGCACACTGTTCCAACATTCGTCTTTGATAGTTTGACGTCATGTAAAACCTCTATGTGGTAATCATTATTTACCTAAACATCCTTAAAGCTATTACTAAAACTCCAGTAAGAACACTTAGGGTCCTCGAACAATGCAAACTATTTTATATCCTTAAAAAAACAATTATGATATGTCAAGTCTGTGTAAACATTACCTGCTGCAGCAGATGTTCTTCACTCGAGTATGGTGACCACCGAGCCACTATGTCCATGTTCTTTTTCCCATCATCAGCAGAAGATCGCGCATCATTCCCCACTTTTCTTCTCTTTTCTCAAAATCAATCTAAATTCAACATAAACAAAACATTTGAGTGACATTATACAGAGTTAATCAAATCTTGTACTTATATAAACCTAAAACATAAGTTAGTGGTACTTTTTCAAAACTGGTACTTATATAATCTTATATTAATACATAAACAAAAGTCGTATTTATTACCATTGGAACAACAATATCTCGCTTTTGAGTTTCCATTAAAAATGTGTATGATAGCATCATGATACTTTGTGTATCACCTATGACCTAGATCATTGTTATTGTCTATCACCACCAACCACTATTATACTAACGCAAACTTAGGGCAAATCACCCAAATAATTGCATCTGATTGAGCTTTGAAGTCTCGTAAAACCAAACTATATGCTTCTTGCTCGAGGAGATGAATTTCTGCAGTATACAGAACCCGTAATGTCGGGTCTTCCATTACCTTCAACATGCCCACCTCTTGGAATTCTTTTTTGGTGAGAAGGCAGATGATCATCATGCAATATACACAACCCAAGCGCGGCTATAAAATGGAGTATGCACTGAATGGTAAAACTAAATAGGGAAAAGGAGGCAGCAAGCAATATATTGTTACCTAACATAACTAACATTAACCTTTGCATAAACATTTAATCTATACATACAAAAAAACATATCCATACCTTCTTTCATCTTTTCCAACTGTAAGGGTGTTTGGCGGCATCAGATTCTTCCACAACTTCCATCAGATGTGGCCTACAAAATTATAGAGTTATAATATCGATTGGAATTCAAGCTTTTCTATGATATATGTATTACGATAAAGCATTTTTCTCTTTATAGTTAAGGATAACGGCTTAAAAAAGATAAGTGCAAGTATATGACGACGTTGTAGGACCTTTTACAGGTTGTCTACACTCTACATAAAGGAACTATTTGTGATAAAAAAAATTCAGCAAACTCTTGCTTTAATTGTATATCAGCTACTTCTTTCACGATCGTTAATAAACCACATAATTAATTAACACTTTCTTCTTTTTCCAAAATTTATAAGGAAAAATTCTTCTTAATAAGCACATAAAAATTACACATTTGGATTATCAGTTTTCCGAGACATTTGAAACCAAAAATGCATAATTTTAAGCCCTGCAATTAAGCACCTATTCGCACATGCGGTCCACCGCGAACACTAACACAACATTCTTGGAACCCATCCCTTCCGCATCGACTACACACTAAGGTTGTAAAAACATAGTTTTAGGGTACATTTGCCTTATCATTTATAACATTATCATCACAACTAACACCATCAGAATGACCCATTTTGTAAAGAACATTTTCTACTTGAGTGACATTCTATTCAAACAAAAACTCTGCATGTATAAATTATTTATTCCCATACAAATTCACAACAGCTAAAATTGATTTAACAATAGCAACTAATACAAAACACAAATTATATAGTGATGACAAATTAAAAAATGATAAACTTAATCAAGATGGAAGAATAACCAACAAATTAATCTTTAAACAAAGTATTTAAAACATAATTTTTTAGTGTCCCTAAATAAGCAAATTCATACAACTAAACCTTAACCTATATTTAAAACATATTTAAAACATGATTGATTTTTATATTTATAACCTTTCGATAACTCAATCATATAACTAAACCTTAACCTATATCAAATTCATACATAAATATAACAATAATTTTATATTGAAAGCTAAAAATTAACGAAATTAATAGCAAAATCAAAAACCCTTTTGAAAAATCATTAAAAGCCCTATATCAAATTTACATAAAATTCAAGAAACTAAACATTAAAAATCGTACCTTTAGTTCAATGAAAGAGTTTTTGTTTTTATCAAGACTAATTTCAGAATCACTAAAACAACAATCAGATTGAAGCATAGTTTCTTCAATTTATCTTCAAATCATCGTAGTTTGTGTTTATGGTTCCAACTGTAAGATCAAAAATTGGGTTACAATTGTGAGTGGTATTCGTGTGTGTTAATTTCAGTTTTGACCCTTGAACTTTTCTAAATTAACCCGCCTTCCCAAAGTTTTGTTTTTTTATATTTTTGACACATATATCTTTTACTTATTTTTTTTCAAAAAACGAAACTGACCAACAATTTAACCGAATTTAGAAATATTTAACGATTTTTTTTATTAAACATAATTTTCTAAAACACTAATAATAATAAAAATATTACCAAATAAAGTATGATTTGATTTTTTTAAAATGAAAAAGTCCTCACTAGGGGTTTTATTTTATTAGGAAAAAGATTTGTGGATGTTGTAATATGTGACAGTCCGCTAAATATTGAGTTTATTTCAATTTAGTATTTTGTATACGTCGATAATTTTTAACCACGGCATATTTTGTATACATCGATAATTTATAACCATGACTAGAAACTATACATAAACCACAGTAGTAGAACTCACATGAACCGTCGCACCAGACACAAATCAACGCATCAAACTTATGTTGAAAACTAAATTGCCACCATCGGAATTATGTCTGAAACTAGGCACTGCCGCTGTTCGGCGCGAATAATAGCTCGGCTATAAAACTATTAATGTTGAAAAGTTGAAAAATGAAATGTTGAAATGCATTGTAGTCAATTACTATTGCAGGCAACTAAGGCAACTATTAACTAGCCATGCATTTGAAAATATAGTCAACTTTATTTGAAAATTTCAAAAACCTCAAAATCAATTTAAAGATATTGCAAATGGTGAAAATCAAGGAAAATAGTACATTTAATTTTTCAATTAGTGTGTTACCGTTTTCCATATGGTCTTAAAATGGGCTGAGAAAGGAAATTTGTTAACCGAAAATTGTCAATTAATGACTTACCATTTTGCATTTACTATTTGGAGCAATAATTACGAAAAATGTGTAATATAAATTATCCTTCTCTTCTCCATTGGAAACCGGGTTGAACCAGGACTCTTCAAACCCAGCGGGTTGACCCGGTATAAATTGACCCGTTTTTTGACCGGAACGGTTCAACTGGTTGTACCACCCGGGTCGAACCGGGTTTCAAAATATTATGTTTAATCCTTAAATCCTCAAACTTTTATTATTTTTCGTTTATAACCCGTAAACCTTTTTTATTATTAAAACTATCTGCCGCTATAAAATCACGTTGCTGTGTACGAGTACTCGTCTAGAGTTGAATTATCACATGTTATAACAGTTTGAAATTACATTTCGATCTTTTTACGTTCTATTTTGAACGTTATACAAAACACTTATCACAATATCGCATATCGTTAATTGTATGCGCACTGCTAGAAACCGCTACCGCTAGGTGTGGGTACTCGTCTGGTCTCCCCATATAGCATTACCATGATACCTCATAATGCCAAGTCACCATAAAAAAAGCCAAGTAGCAAAAATAATACGTCATCATTGTTGACTCAGCAAAAACACGATGCATACACACCGCCATCCTCATTTCATAGTTTAAAAATACAGATCCTCAAATCCCAACTTTCCTAAACAAATCAACTGGATTATTTTAGATTTTTTGTTAAAGATTTGTGCGGATTAAAAAAAACCCCTAATTCATGAAAATTGAACCAAGGTGTTTGATGGAGGTCAATCAATCGGCTAACCCAGTCATGGTAAGAGCCAGTCGAACTGCTATTTTTCAATTAAAAAATGAAACTCATTAATTGCTTTTCTTATGAAAATAGTTATTTGTTGATGTGTCAATGAGCTCTTTAATTGGTGAGGGAAATGCATACCTACAACTAAGTCCACAAACTTACAGCTCTGTATTTGGAGTTGCTATTTTGGAAGGCAAACATGAAGAAACCCCAATCTTGACTACATTTCCAACATACGAACACCTTACCTGTGCTCACTCGCAGAGCCACAGAGGCTGTTATATGTGGCATCATCAAAAATTGAGTAAAACTTCGGTTCCATTGGATATCCACACATTAAGCTACATTTCCATCTTAATAGCAACTTAAAGTATACAGTCAATGCAGTTTCCATCCTCACATGCATGACTGTGTACCTATAGTTACTACAGATGGCTTCAATTAAATGTTTGGATGGATCCAAGGATACTTCCCCACCATGATTACATTTCCCATTAAGCATTCCATAAGCTCTCATATCCAGCCTTCACTCATAACAGAACTTAAGGAATATAACAGGCATCATCATGGTTGGCTCCTCCAATCATACTCATAAGGAAACTACCTTATGGCCTTACTAACTCATACTAAACATATCAACATTCAAACTGTTCTGCAGCTTCATCCTCACGTGAAACAGCTGAAAGTGAAGTTGTTTAGAACAAGCTTTCAGACCAATGTTATACCAGCATTCACAATTGCATCAGCAATGTTATACCAGCATTCAAGTCTTGATCTTATTCATCTTTATTTGCCTGCAGTCCTCAACCATTCTAACATGACTTGAGTCTTTTGTTGTTAAACTGGTAAGCTTGAGTCTTACTGAGTTTATAATGATCCCCAACACAGTTTGCCATTCTCTATTTTCTTCTGCAACAAGTCTTTTATTCCTTTCTTGCCACAAGAAATACACAGTAGCAGCAAGACCCAACCTTCTAACCACACTTCTGATTGACTTATTCCATGGCATATTACTCATTCTGTGTATTATATCTTTCCATTCATCATTACAGCTTTCAAGCCATATTAATTTCTTTATCTCCTTCCATATCTTCCCAGCATATGAACATTTGAAGAAAAGGTGTTCATGTGAGTCAGGGCAATCCTCACATAAAGCACATTTATCCTCCCTTCCAGGATACCATCTTGCAAGCATGTCTTGAGTAGAGAGCCTTCCCAAGATGGCTAACCACAGAATAAAAGCATGACTTGGAATGCAATGATTGTGCCAAACAGTCCTATTCCAAATCACGCTTTCTTTATTCAGCCTTAGCTCTATCCAAACATTGTTCACAGAAAATTTGGTTAGAACATTATCACTAGTCTTCCACATCACCATATCTTTTCTTTCACTGTTTAGAACAGGCACAACCATGTTATTGATACCAGGAACATCATATTCCCAGTTTGAAGGCCATTTCCAAACACCCTGATCTATCATATCAGCCACTTTCACATTATTGCATATGAGTTGGTTGTTTGCATTTACAATGTTCTTCGAGGTGTATACCATGGATACTATGTCGATACATTGAAAAAGTTGTAGATGGGAGTATAAAAGTACAGGTTGGAGGGTGTAATAGCAATACAACATAGGAAGGTATAATTTGTATCGCCAACACCTACAAGCACCTACTCCTTGGGCTGTCTTTACTTCAAATCTGATATGTGAGGCTAACATATAGTTCATGTTAGCGTTGAAGAAGGTAAGGAGTGGCGAATCTAATTGCAGTATTTTTTTAGTAATCATACATTTTGACCTTAATTGTAGGCATGAGTTGCAAGTAAAATATACTTCTTTACACCATTTTGTTTCACTCATTTTACACAATGATAATTGTAATGACGTACTTGATACCTTCATAATAAGGTCTTATCTTTTTTGTGGCTTAAAACTGATAGAAAGGCGAACTTGTGAATATTCTTTAGAAAAATTGGGACGTGGTAGGTGAAAGTGTTACAGGACGAAAGATAAATGCTTCAGATTGATCAAAAATGTTTGGATGTGTATAAAAGGAAAGTTGACAAGGCCACAAAATCAACATCACGCCTTTTTGCATCCCTTGGGGGAAAATTTTAAATGGAATTGTGAGTAACTCGCCACATTGTGTGTATGTATTTTAGGTGTAGATGGAATCATTAAATGCATTTTTTGTTTCTTATGATTTGGTATGCAGCCTGAAAAAAGGTTCATGAATCAACTTGCTGCCAGCTCTAGAATTATTGTGGAAGCAGAATGATGACAGGCACAGGCATAACAAAGAAATCGCATGGAGGAGCGAACTTGCAGGAAACCAAGTCGTCATGTGCCTGATCTTATCCGTGAAATAGATTCCTTGGTCATAGCAAAGATGGATGGAAGTACAAATGAACATCCAAGTGCAAAGGTAAAATAAACATATCAAATCTCAATAGCGTCAGTTCAAGTTGTTTGGATATACTGATAAACTCTATATGTAAACGGTTTATGTTCATTAGTTTTCTATGGCAGCTAAGTCCAAACGTATTTTATGATTTTGGATTTTGCAGGCTGATGGGTACCCGACTATTTTTTTCTACCCAGCAGGAAACAAAAGCTCCAATCCTGTAAGTCATATTTACAGAGATGACTTATGCTTTTAGCTCTTAGATACCAACTCTATTCTACCTTCTTTTCACTTTAATACACATGTTTATACATACAAGTAAACCTTAATATTACAATTTTAATCAATATAAAATGAGAAGAAAACACATATCGTCTAGTGCAAATGTTAAACAAATTCCATTTTCAAGGGGTTTCCTTGGCATATCATTTGATTATGTACCGTCTATGGATGGCAGATAACTGTAGATGTCGATCGAACAGTAGTGGATTTTTACAAATTCCTCAAAAACCAAGCTTCAGTCCCCTTCAAGCTCCAAAAACTTACTTACACTGATGCTAAATAAAGCACCAAAATTGACCCGAATGATGAACCATGAATATAATTTGTACATGTTGTTTGAATGAAGAGCAATTATTTAGACGTTGCGTTACCATTTTTAATATATAGAATAGAGGTTGAATATAGAATATGAGAGATAACTTGGTGGACCGAACTCAGGTGCATATACTTGTATACGGATGCTGTATTGCTAATTTATGAGTTTCAACAACTTGTCATGTTGGCAGGTGGTGGCCGCGATAGAGTGAGTCATGGCTGCTCTTATATTAGTAACCTAAATGAATATACTTTTTGACTCGCCTGTTATCGTATTATTGTTGTAGTCCTCATGTCCAATAGACTAGTGACATAGGTTTGCAAGATCTTATATTATAGTAGTTTGTTTAAATTGCTAGACAAAATAACGATGGTCTTAAAGTGTTTAGATAATTAGATTTTGTCTGATTTGTTGGTTGTTCTATCAGGAAACATGTGAGCCTGAATATTGCAGGAGCCAGCAGAATGGAATAAAGAAGAGGTGCGGAATATGATCTTACAGGACCAAAGACTACGAGATAGGCGAAAATTCGGAAATTCTTTATAAGCTAGAATCCTATGTACGTGTATATATACGTGTAATATCTTATAATGCTAGTCTTGGTTGGTAATATCTTATAATCATATGTACTATAAGAATCCTATGATTTATTTATATGTAATAAACTCATGAAGCTAGTACTTGTATATGTACGTGTAATACACCTTAAAGATAAGACTTCAAATATTTTAATTTTTGCACGTATCTTAAAATGTAAAATATCTTATAGTACTCCATCCGTCCTAAAAAGAATGTACAAAAAAAGAAAAAAAAAATATGATATTTGTAATTAATGCTAGTTTTGATTGGTAAAAAACTAAAAAGTCTTTTTTAACCTCATAGTTAATATAGAAATTAAGAATGAGTAATTAATGCATGTTTTAATTATAAGGGTAAAGTAGGAAAATATGTCATAATTACTATCCAAAAATAAAATACACTTTTTTGGGATAAACATAAATAGTAAGGTGGACACTTTATATGAAACGGAGGGAGTATAATGTAACGCACTCTAAAGTAATACGATAAACATTGTCTCGTTTGCATCTTTAAATAGTGCACCCATTTTGTCTCAATTAAAAGTCGTGTGAATATGAAATTAGTGGTTATCTTATTGTGTCCGCTTTTGATTTGTATATTATTTTAATTTTAATAAAATTTATCATTATTGGAGATTACTATATGGTTTAAATGAGGCTTAAATTTTTAAATTTTATATTTTTTTTGGAAAAGAAATTTTCTAATTTTCTTTTTATAGTAATGTTTTTTGTCTTAAAATTTTAAAACTTTTTTTTATAAGAAGTCTCAAATGCGTTATAATGTATTATAGATTAAAATCCGTGTAAATATGAAATTAGTGGTTATCTTATTAGGTCCTTTTGATTTGTATTTTATTATTTTTTTTAATTATTATTTTTTTCTTTTTCTTTAGCGGTAGGTGAGTAGCTTTCATTAGTGATGTTTGCTTTACAATTTTATAAGAAATGCCTTTTTTTTACTAGTGGGAAAAATCATGGGTTAGGTTTGGACTCATATCTTTTACCATTAAAATATTTATTGCTTTATAAAAAGAAGTAATATTTTACTACTAGTGTCATGCTATTCGATATAGAGGGATCATTGCATTTCGTATGTGATGTTCACACAAGTCGGTGGAGTTGAGTTATTAATGATTGATACTAATCATACTTGATTCTATACGATACACTATATACTATATTGTGATAAATATGAATTGCCACGACTTTTTGAGTTTTAGCTCATGACTTTGGGTCATGGAAAAAAGGCTCTATTCTTGAAGTATAGTGTTTTTGAGGAAAAAGGAAATGAAGGCGATTAGAAATTACTAGCAATGGGTCCAAAGCTACCTCGTTAGCTTGGTTTCGAAAAACCAATATATTAGGATTTTATACTAATATGTGATTCCCGTATAATGTACCACACGTTCTTATCATTCCAATAATCATTTTCTGTACCAAAATACTATACACGCCCTAAGTGTATGTACTTTTAAATCTATTCCAATTACTTTTTCGATTCGAAGAATGCTATATCCACGTAAATTTAATAAAAATATTTTCACTAAAGGATATGTCATTGTAACTATTAGATCTATTGGGCAATTAAAAAAAGAGAGGGAATATTTTTAAGTTAGGTTTATCATGCCACGTCATTTTGTGAAAATGTTTTTGTAAAATTTATATGGATGTAAAATTTCTTCATAAAATCATAGTACTTTTAATACCAAGTTCTCACAAAAAACTTTGAATTATTTATCTACTTTTATATGTAAAATGCTTCGTGTTTTTTAATACCAGTATTCTCACTGACTAAGAGAAATAAAACAGTTATATATTTAGATTTGGCAACATAAAACTCAAAACAAATCACAGCCTGATGGTTGATGGCTGTTGAATGGTCTAGGAGACCAAGGTTCAAAGTTTGATCTGTATTTTTATTTTTATGTTATTTTATTTTTATTTTTATTTTATCATTATTATTTTTTTGTATAATAACTTTTGGTCTATATATATGTTTCCAACTGAATATGAAATGGTACCTATCACGATAATTGAGTTTACTGTTATTGTTAAATATAGCACTCCCTTATAAAATTTTGATATAGAACCATGTCTTCTTCGTATTTATTTGAACTACACAAGTTTACATTTTTTTAGTATATTATAATCTGAGATATGTCATATATTATATTTGTTAAATATATATAGCTAAAATGCTAAATACATAGATAGCAAGGTAGCACCACAACAAGAAGTCAACGACAATAGCTTGCAAATAAACTGAAACACTTTATACTTTTAACTTATACAAAATATAGAACCCGTAACAAAGCACGGACGTAACTATACTTGTTTATCTACATTTTTCTGCAAAAAGCCCATTTTTTTCACGTTGCGGCTCCAAGATATAAGCAACCAATAATGATGGACTACTCCTCTCCTTACTTGAAAGTTGAAGATACAGCCTATCGTTATCTTTTATTGTCCACTATACTCGTTTTGCCAGTCTTTTTTGTCTAAAACACACATTGTCCCCTTTTATAGTTCATACCACATATCTCATTTATGCATATTTTTTTGTTGTGTTCGGGATTGTTCATATGCATTATTTCATAAAATTTTGTCAATATGTTGATATATTTGCTAAGTATTAGTGATGTTTTATTTTCAAAGTACGAGTAATACGTATACATGTTAACTAAAAAGCATTTCTTTTTACCATTTCCAGATTAACTAGTATATAAGAAATAAAGGAAGTTTCCTATGAAAAGAAGTCAATATAGTCTTTTTTTTATTAGAATATAATAGAAATATGCAAAGATATATAGATACTCATCCACAACCTGACAACCACATATCTACAAACACACGCTAAACACATTCATATTCACCACCACCTACCTCACTCCTTTTTGACTATTGGCTACCAGTCCACCAGTAGCTACTCTCTGTATTTCTTCTTTCAGATCTCGTGAGCAAGTACTCCTTCAATTCGTATCATTTTGTAACCCACACACTTACTCACATCTACAATATATACAAACACAAACCCAACAGATTTGTGTATATCCCCCAAACACACACTCCTTCGCTTCTTTTTATAACAACCCATTTTTTGTTCAGATTAACAAACAGATACATACATGATGTCTTCACTCAATCATGACGACCTTGCTCACTTAAAAATCCCCCTTGAAAATATAGTATCAGCTACCAACAACTTTGATGAAAAAAATAGCTGGGAAATAAATGAATTTGAAAAGGGATACTGTGGACAGCTTTTGTGGTCGGGTGAGTTGATTAATATCCATGCTCGGAGGTGGTTAAATAAAGAAAGGGATGATGAAAAAGAACAACAGTTTTGGATGGAGATTTTCATGCTTTCTACTCTTAAGCATAAGAATCTTGTTTCTCTTGTCGGGTTTTGTGATGACTTTGATGAGAAGATCATCGTTATCAGGCGTGAGATGAGGGGAGGTCTCAGCTACTATCTAAGTGACACGATATTGTTGACATGGGTGCGAAGATTGGAGATATCTGTCGGTATTGCGCGAGCGTTGAGTTATATTCATTATGACGATCAACGTGACTTCAGCGTAATACACCGGCAAATCAACAGTGGCTCAGTTTATTTAAATGATGAATGGGAACCCAAGTTATCTGATTTTGAACGTTCCATGAAGATTGAAGTATCTAAAAGGCACCATTCTTTCAATAATGGTGCATGTACATATACAACTGGGTATGTAGACTCAACATTTTTAAAGGCTTACACTGTGAACCACAAGTCAGATTTGTACTCCTTTGGGATAGTACTGTTTGAAGTGCTCTGTGGTAGAAAAGCAGTAATCGACAGCGATAGTAACAAGTATTTGGCTCCGCTGGCCGTTACCCATTATAGAGAGAAAAGACTCGATGAAATAATTGATTGTAATCTTTGGAATCAAATGGACTCACAATCATTCCACATTTTCGCGGAGACAGCGTATGATTGCTTGAACGAAGAACGTTCACAGCGCCCAAATATTGATGAGATTGTCACGAGACTTGAGAGAGCGTTGGAACTTCAACTCGAGCATCAAAATGAGGTAAGGCGGTTTTTCCTCTTCCATCTTTCTATCATAATAAGTACTACTACTATCTGTTTCTTTGAGTGCAAATTGACTAATATGTATGGTTATACTATGTGAGTTAGTGACAAGTTTTATGAATTTCTTTTATTTACCACTTTCTGTGACTTTACGTAATTTTTTTTTTCTTGTAATTAAATATATATCCATAACAGTTATATTATGTAACTTAATATTGACAATTTTTTCATATGAATTTAAAATAATAATAATTAGTCGTATTCTATTACTGAATTATTATATATATTTTCGTGTAATTATCATTTTATATTGTATGAAAAAAATAGTTGTTGCGAAGATTACCATTATGAATTATTATAATTATTTTTAAAATAAAAATGCCCAAAAACCGGTTAAAACCCCTTTACTGTGACTTATGTCACAACAGTGTGCACACATGAAGGTTTAAAACTAGCATATGAAGAATAAGAAAGAGAATATGAATATGGATGGTTAACGTAATCCAAACCCATATTATTTGACCCACCGCCCACACCAAAGCTTATTTGTTTACATAAACAACCGGCTTAGCAACTTGCTAGGCCAACACACGTATCAGTTAAAGCAACAACTAATTGTTTTTGGTTTGTGAGAGTCTTAAACCAAAGTCACCTACAAACATGATTGCCGTAAAAACTGTGTCAGAACAGCATGTAAAAGCTGTAATTGCTGCAAAAAACCAACATACAAATATGTAATTGCTTTTAAAAAAAAGAGCATTTAATTGTTGCGAAAACTTGTTTCCAAACAGCCATGTAAAGGCTATGTCCAAACAACATATAGAAGTTGTTAAAACAGCATATAAGCCTGTCCGAACAGCCCATCTTTCTGCTGTCCAAATAGCATATAGAAAGTGTTTAAAACACCATAAAAACCTGTCTAAACAGCTTTTAAAGCGTTTAAAAACTTGTAAAAAGCAGTGTGGAACACATATAAGAGATTTAATGACAAACCCAGCTGGAATAATAGAAACGGGTAAAATCCAGCGGGTCACACTGGGTTTTGAATTCTTAAAAACCGGTTTCTTTTGACCCGTTATCTAAGCCAGAACCGGTTCGACCGGACGAACCAGCGGTGTTCAACCAGTTTCAGACCATTGAAAAAAGAAAAGTGGTATAGTAAAAGCACTTGTTGATGTCTGCAAACATTTGTGAACTATGACCACCCATACGAGATTTTGATGGGACTTCCTGCAAACCTTTATATGAAACTGGGGGAGTGTCCCTGGTAGACAATTAAAATTAGAAAAAAGGGGATTGCTGAGTTATAAAGTAAAATCAAAATTTTAAAAGTAGTATAGTTATAAAATCTACCTGTAGTTTAGCAAGTTCATTACGATATACACAAGGTAGTATAGAAGCAACTTCCCTTATACGGGTTCAACTCATTTAGTTGTAAATTTGTCTGTCCAGGTTATGATTTGGCTCTATATGGCGATAAAAAAACGAATAACTGAATGGTCAATTAGGTCACTGGTTAAGACTTGCTAGTCACCCACAGTGTATTTTTAGTGAATAAAACTTTCTAAATCCATTTTTATTAAAAAAAAATTAATAATAATAATAAAAAATAAAAAAAACATTATTATTGTGCACACTGAAGTTAATGTTAGAGATTAAACACAACATACCTAGAAACATCAGCCAATATAAGCAACATTAATATCCCATAAGCACCATGAAACACCAAAAACCGACATGTTAAAAAGACAAAAAAGGTAGCTAAATGATAGCCAATAAACAAAACATCTCGAAAACGAAACAACTACCTTCTCAATACAACAGCATATTAGTTTTGACCCATCAAGTTTCTTTTTTCCCATAAACTACAAACTTTAATCATTGTATAATAGTATATAATATCCATGAATTTAATTCGAGTCAAGAAACTACTTTATATTCTTTGTGTAACTCGTTTTATGTGACATCATTCATTGGTCAGTAATTGGTCATTTGGGCTTGAGGTGCTCTGTTGAGCTCTTGCATGACATTTGATGCTGAGAAATCATCAAAGCTCATGTTTAATCATTGATATTTGGTGATTTTTTATGTTTACATCGACCATTTGAATTTCATTTGTTCCGTAGACCCATCAAGTTTCTTTTTTCCCATAAACTACAAAGTTTTCTCCTTTGGCCCAAAGAATCGTATTTAATATATCGCAAACTCAATATTACCCATAATCCTTTTGACCTTGGTTATCTTAGCCTTCAGTTTTGACAGTATACTTATTTAATATGATCCCTTGGCCTCTTTATTCCGCCTAACAGAGTAACAGAGGCATAAACAGAAAACATAAGACACATATTAGTTTCAGACTAGAATACTCAATGAAGTAACTTATGACATCTACACTCAACACGCACCGAACTCCTTATTAATTTTGTATGCAAGCAATGGATAACAAACTTTTGGGATTGCTGATCTGCTTTGAAAGTGGAAACAATGCTACGGGTCAAATGGGTAACAGCCTTCTAATTTCAGCGTTTATTCTTTTATTGTATTATATAAGCAGTTATTAGTTGACTTTTTGGTTTTATTGATCTGCTTTGAAACATTACATTGCCACTTTTCAAGCCTTTCCATATATAGTCCTTCAATTGGTCCTTTGAATTATGGGTCCTCTTCTCATATGTTTTCGAAAAACCATTTTGTGCCTGAAACAAGAATGAGTAGCATATAAGAACTGGAATGAATGCAACAGATTTCTATATTTCGCTACATGATAAGATGGTAAAGGAAAAAATCATTCATAAATGAGTTCCATAGAGATGGAACTTATACAAGCTCTTGATCATCCTCAACAGTTTTATATTCAAGTTCCTCCTTTTCAGATTCATCAATCTATGATAAGACAAAATGGCCTATGACTTTATGAGATAAACAACATAACTTAAGTATATACAGTTAAATGGGATGAACAAATCTCAAATTATGAAACGAACATCATCAACCTGGAATAGAATTATACTTTCCAACATATTCATGTGTCTCACTGCTCTCCAGTTTCATATACGCTCATCTTGATATTAAACTTGCAAACCTTGAATATACACTCAATTTTAGATTACCAAATACCAGCCTCTTACTGCTAGTTTTTCTTTCCACAGCAGGAGAGTTCTTCCATTTCAAAATCAGCAACTTGGCTTTTAAAGTTTCCATTATTTAATAATGTCTCTCTCCATTCCTTTCAATATCCTGGAAAATCCTCCAATTCCACTATTGTCAAATAAAGTATCTTGCAACAGCTACGAAAACATGTCACTGGAAGCAACTTCAAACATCAAATGACAACATCAACACTAAACAAAAGTATACAATTTACTGTTAGACAAAGCACATGCCATCATTTTTTTCCTTCTGAATACCACTTTATGAACTTATCTTATGTAAACAATAACATGTCTTTGAATGCAATGAGGGAACCAAACAAGACAATTCGAATCCATATTCAAAACTGCATCAGGTTGACAAAGTATGCCGCCCATAGTCCATGCTTACACCATCAGGAGCAAATATTGACTACATTGACCAAGACTATATCTCAACATGAAGTCACTAACCAAAACAATGCAGCTTAATAAGACCTTTCACTTGATCACTTCCTAAACTTCTAAAGAATGTTAAGAGTATTTTAATTACTATCCACAAACATAATAACTAAAAACTACAAGATATACGCAGGATTACACCTAACATGTCTTAGACATGGTTCAGGAATTTTATCAAACACTTTGTAGGCATTACCATACTCCCTGTTTCTCACTCAAATTTTAACTTGACTATTTTACAGATAAGGAATGAATTTGCTCACCTCAGAGTCCCCCTTCAAAATATCCTATCTGCCACCAACAACTTCGCTCTTCAAAATTTATGGGGAGAAGATAGGACTGAACAGAGATACAAGGGACAGCTCTTGTGGTCCGGTGAGTTGATTGATATCGATGCTCAGAGGAGGAATAAAGAATGGGTAGGAGTAGAACAAGAGTTTTGGACGGAGATTTCAATGCTTTCAAGTCTCAAGCATAAAAATGTGGTTTCTCTTGTTGGGTTTTGTGATGATAATGACGAGAAAATCATCATTTTCAGACTTGAGACCAGGGGAAGTCTCGGCAACCATCTAAGTGACCCGATGTTGTTGACATGGGTGCGAAGATTGGAGATATCTGTCGGTATTGCGCATGCATTCAGCTACATTCATTATGACGAGCCACGCGATTTCAGCGTAATACACCGGAGGATCAGCAGCAACACATTTCTATTAAATGATGAATGGGAACCCATGTTAACTGGTTTTCAACGTTCCATGAAGATTAAAGAATCTAAAAGGCACCATTCATTTCATACTAATAGACTTGTGGGTGTGAATGGGTATGGAGACCCAACATATATTGAGACTAAAAGTGTGAACCATAAGTCTGATATCTACTCCTTTGGGATAGTATTGTTTGAACTACTGTGTGGTAGGACATCAATAAGTGAGCATCCAGATAACAAGTATTTGGCTACATTGGTCTTTTTTCATTATAAAAAGAAAACACTAGATGAAATAATTGATCCAGTTCTACGGAAACAAATGAATCCGCAATCATTCAATGTTTTCGCGAAGATAGCATATGACTGCTTGAATGAAGAAAGATCTCAGCGCCCGGATATAAGTGAGGTTGTCACAAGACTTGAGAACGCATTGAAACTTCAAATAGAACGTCAAAATGCCGTAAGACGGTTTTTTCTCTTTCATTTTTCTTTTATAAATAATCTCTATTTATTGATAATGTTAACACAAGTAAAATTATTTACTTATTACGTTATTTATGATATTAAAGGAACATTCAATAGTTGCGGCCAAAGTTGAAGATGCATCATCCAATCATGACAAGGTAATTATTTACTTAAGGGTGTTTGGGATTACTTATTGAAAATAGATTATTTGTTTTGAAAACCATAATCAGATAATCCACTGTTGCAAAACGCGTGTTTTGATCTTATCATGTTGTATAATAACGCAATAATCAAATAATCAGTTTTTTTAAGTGTTTGGCAAATTAGATTATTTATGACTTAACATGCTAATTAATGACTAAAATAGACATTTACACTATTAAGTTATTTTAATTTAACTTATAAGAAAGTCAACGAGATTGTTTTATCAAATAAGTTATACATATTAAATAACCATATAAATTATATGTACGAAATAATAATTTAACAAAAGTAATTGTTGTAACGTACACGGTATGTAACTTAAATGTATCTTTTATAACCATTCTCATCCACATATTGATGAGTCAGCCATCAGCGTAGGAACAAAATATTAAAGAAAAGTGATATAAGAGGGGTAACTTTGTAATATTGCCATCAAAAGAGAATTGCGTTTCACAATAGCAGGTCTCTACCTGCTGCCACAAAACGCCGTTTTGAAGTCATACAAACGCAAAAAATCATTTATCAATTTCTCTTTGCCAAACACTTCAAATGAATTATTTGCATTTTCATAACGCGATAATCAAATAATCTGACCGAAACGCAATCCTAAACACCCTCTTATTCCTATTGTTGCAAGTCACTGGATTTTAGATAAGTGCAACTCCATATCTATAGGTGTCATTTATGGGACAATTGGTAATGTTGTCTTGTTTGGTACATATAGGGATCATTGACCTCCGTATCTACACGTGTTGAGTCCCATGTCAACAAAAAGCCAAAGTCTTTCCTCAACGATCTTTCTCACTTAAAACTCAACTATCAAGATATAGCATCAGCAACCAACAATTATGCTCGTGAGAATTTTATCGAAAAAACTAAGCGATATTGCTATTACAAAGGCTGTCTCTTACGTTCTGAACAAATCATCGATATTATTGTAAAGTGGTTCTATCGAGAATACGTAAAAGATGAGAGCAAAAAGTTTTGGACAGAAGTTTCGATGCTTTCTAGTCTCAAACATAAAAATCTAGTGTCTCTTATTGGGTTTTATGTTGATAAGGAGCATAAGATTATCATATACAAGAAGGATGCCAACCGAAGTCTCGAAACATATCTAAGTGACCCAACCCTCACATGGATGCAAAGATTGAAGATATGCGTTGGTGTTGCAAAGACATTGAGTTACCTCCATTATGATTCTGAACGAGATTTTAGTGTCATACATTGCAACATCGTGAGCTCGAATATTTTACTAGACGACAAATGGGAACCCAAGTTATCTGGGTTTCAACTTTCGTTGAAAAATACAGTAGCTCGGAGGCACCGTCTTCTTCTTACTCGTGATATTGTTAAGAATGTATACACGGACCCAAAATATGAAAAGACTGGCGGGGTGACCCACAAGTCAGATGTGTTTTCATTTGGTGTTGTGTTACTAGAAGTCTTGTGCGGAAGGAGTGCAAACGATGACAAAGACGAAGGCAAAAATGAACTTGAAGATGAGTTGAGAGAGGGATTATTAAGTCTGGCAAAATCTCATTTGGAGGATATGATCGATCCGCATTTACGAAAGCAGATGGACCCAAAATCATTAGAGATCTTCTCAGAAACAGCATATTGCTGCATAAAAGAGGAAAGAGCAGATCGCCCATATATAGATCAGGTTGTCCAAAGACTTGAGAAAGCGTTTGAGCTTCAATGGAAACACGAAAATCCCGTAAGAACGTTAACTTTTTTATCAACTTTATGTAATAATAACTGTTATATTATCAACTCATTTACTATTCTCTCGCAAATATTATTATTATAGGATCTTTCGAGGAATGTAGTTGGCGGTACATCATCCAATCACTTGAAGGTAATTAAACTCCAAACTTTTTTATATAGATGTGGATAGGAGTTACTTTATACGTTTTCTTTTTACTTTACAATCTTTTTAACATTGATATTATATTAAAACTACAAATATTACATAAAACTATCTTATATTAAAACTATAAATATTACATAAAACTAACTTTTTTTTTTATAATTAATGTGGTGAATATGAAAGTATTTAATAATTTTGTTTTATTAAATGTATATGTTTGACAAATTAGCAATTTGTAAGTACTAGCGTTTAGAAGTAGCTGTAAGCAACATCATTGTACCAGCTATAGCTGCATAAATTTAATGTGTGAAATGTATGAAAAGTAACGTTATAATTCTAAATCTTGTTTACAAACAAGCTTTTTATCAAAAACGCTTACTAAGACTAAAGGTATGCTTGGTAAAACTAGTTGTGTGATTGTAACTACAAACTGTGTTTTTTATTTTTATTTTTATATTAGTCTTTGATAAGTTAGTTATGGTTGTCACTATAAAATGTAAAATGACACTAAAAGACATTTGCATGATTGAAAAAAAAGCAATTATGTGGAAAATTAATTAAATGTTATTAAAAAAGTAGCTCGTAACGGTCATTTACGTCATACATCAATATTGATGTAGCAATATCAATGATGAATCATTTTATCTGAATAGATGTTTCTTCGAAGATGTTTTGGCGTCAACTGATATAAAATTTGGATGTTGCTCAAATTATATGTAATAAAAGATATTTAAAGTTTCATTTTGCAATATTAATTGTAGTCTAAAACAAAATATGAGAGATTAAGATTCTCTCAAATTCACTTTCAAATTGATAGATAAAGTTAGTGTTGTATGTGAGATTTGAATTAAAATAAAATAAAAGTCTCACTTTAGAGGGTTCACTTTTTTTTCCTCCTCGCAAAAACCTCAACTTGATCTATCAAGTTGGAAGTGAACTTGAGAGGATCTTGATTCCAAAATGAGACCGCTATTATAACAAATGTTAAAACCACATTCTCCACACTAGATTGCCATACAATTGTCAAGTATGCATACATGTAACTTTATTAAGTGACGTAGGTATATCCATATTAATTCGGGGGGGGGGGGGGGGGGATATGTACACCACTAAATTACACTGATAATGCACACAGTACAACATCCAGGATTATATTAATAGTATTTTCATCGTACCGACAATATTTAATATTTTTCTTAATCATCAGACATAAATTATAGCAGAATCAATTAACTTTTACCATTGTTCAAGACTTGGTAAGTGTATATTAATAATGAACACTGTTGCCATTAATATATTTGTTTGGAATATATATTTTAACTATTACTTACTGCTTGTTTATTAAGAGGTTCTGAGTCTTAATCTGATTTGCATATTTGAATCTAAATATGAGATAGAAAAGTCTGAATCTAATTTCCATCTTAATCTGAATAAATGGTTGAGAAATCTGAATCTGACTCAAATAAAGTAGTTTGTTTTTGTAAAAGTGTCTAAATATGTTAAACTATTGTTTTTTACACTTTAAATATAATACGATTGCATTCGCACGAGAAATAAACTTTATTAAATATAAAAAAGAAAATTTTATAATATAATCAATTAAAAGTTAAAAGTATTTTAAACAAATATGCAATCTCATGTTTATTTGACAAAATAAGCGTGTCAATGTTTAAATTGAACTTTTTAAACAATTAACTAGATGAGTCGCGTTAGAGGTAAGATATATGAGTTCGAAACCGAACCCTTTAATTTGAACAGAATATGAATTGTCACAAATCATCTTATACATTTTTTATCTACAAATATATGCAATGATTCTATTTAATACTTTTAATACGAAAGACAAAGTGCAATAAGACAAAAAATTAACAAAAAAAAAAAAAAAAAAAAAAAAAATCACTCAAATAAAAAAAACGACAAAAGAAAAAAACAAGAAAAAAATTAAGAAAAAAAAAGTAACATTAAAAGGTGTTAAGACATTCCATCCCCATCTAGTTGAGTAAGATGTCCATGCCTCTAACTGCCTTTTAATGATTAAAAAAAAATGCTCTTAATACTAATTGACTCTTACTCCCTCTTAATGACTTGAAAAAAACAAACACTCTGAATGACCGTGAGACCACTTCTGAATGAGTTAGATTAAGATGTTGTTAAGAGGTATTTAAAAAAAAAAAACAAATACCGCTTTACTCCCTTTGATTCTACACGAATTTTAGACCCTTGACAAAAAACCATAATTTCGCAATTAAAAGGTCAAAACAAATATCATATTAAATATAATGAATGTGACATACATTTTTCTAAAATATAAAATAACTATATACATCTTTATTATATATGAAAAGAAAACAAGATTTTTTTAAATATATAAAAATTGAGAAAAGTGGTTTGACCAAAAAAAAAAAAAAAAAAAAAACTTATACCGTTTATGTTTAAATAGTGGTTTTTAATAAGAGGGTTGGCAACACACCACTCACCCCAAATACCTTCACTCACTTACAACCAATCATCTTATGCCACATCATTCTCCCACTTTTTCCTTCACTCACCCATTTTTTGTTGGCATCACACCCCTCACCCTTCACTCACTCACTCATTTTTTTTTAATTCCATTAAAATTATTAAAAGACTAAAATTTCATTAAAATTAAATAAACATTACGTAATATTACTAAATTGGACTAGTTTTAACAACTTCTCTAAACATGGGCTGAAAGTTTAACATATGTGAATCTATTTGTACTTATTTAGAGAAAAACAAACAACTAGGATAAAAAATAAAAAGTTCATAAAATTTAGGGTGCAAAGTGTGAATGCTACCCTTATTTATCATCTTCCTCAACAATTATTTATCTTCCATTTTTTTTGCAGCAACAACATATTTATCTTCCATTTTTTTTTTGCCCCAACAACAACAATTATAGCTCCCCAACGGTCCAATTTGTGGGTCTCCAACGTTCACTTTTGTTCATTTCTCGTGCGGTAATCTTCCCCGCAAAACCTCCCTCCTGTGCGGTAACATGTGATCGGCGGCGGTGTTCCCGCACGGGAAACACCCCGCACCGTGCCTCCCCGCACCCATTGCCAACCCCCTACGAATTATTTGTTTACCTAAAAAGTTTGACCTATATTCGCATGATTAGGAAGGATCCATCATTGATGGTAATATGTTTAATGAGTCACATTTAATTTATGTTTTTGAATTTTAAATTTGAAATTTGAAATATTTGTTTTACTTGACAACAAAAAATTGTTCAGTGTTCACTTATGTGTCACACGATTTCATTTTTAAGCACTCCATCACATTTAATCAAATTTTCATATATAGTGCACATATTTTATTACTATATATAACAAAACTATTTTCACCATCCAATATTTGTAGAGAAGATAGAAAAAAAATAATTGTAGAAGAAGAAGAGCAAGATGAATGCTCCAATTAATATTGATGACTGATATGTACTACTAGAAATCACTATGAAAATGAAGTAGAACTTTCAAGATAATAGGCAATTCCAAGAGATAAGAATAGAATCACAAATTATAATGAAAAAAGCTTTGTTATTGATAGATGAAGGTTTACAGTAGAGAAGAAGATTACAATTCATAGACTAAGTGCTAAACGATTACAAGTAGTGTATTTATACAATAGAAATGGGTAAAAGTAATTGGGCGGGAAAAACTGTTTGGTTGTTGTTTGACTTTTTGATCTTTGACTATCATCTTTGACTTTAATTGACTTTTCATTTTGGACACATATCAATGACGTTGAGCACACTCTTAGTAAAATGAGGTTAAGTAAGATTGTATTATAGTGTTTATTAACCAACACATTTACAATTATCGACCAATAATATATGTAAATTTAAAAACCTTCTATCATTATAAATTTAATATGCATCACCCATTAAAACATTCGGAGATAACAATATGTCATTAGAATTTAAATATATGTGTCCAATAATACATGTTCATATTCCAGCTTAGTAGTTACTATAAATTCTATATTTTCATCAATTTTCTTTGAAAAACCCGGCAAGTCGACGGGTCATTTAGCTAGTATTTTATAAATGTCAGTAAAAAAATTTCCCTCTTGTTCTTTCTTTTTGTAACTTCACCCCAATCCTTACTAGCATTAATTTGGTGCTCCATAACTCCATAATGTTGCAGGGGAAGAACTTGGAACACTTGAAGATTCGACTAAATGATATAATCCAGGCTACCAACAATTTTGATGAAGCATATTGCATCGGGTCAGGTGGATTCGGTAAAGTGTACAAAGCAGATCTTGAACATTTTGATAGCAGTAATTCCTCGTTGATAGAAGGTGTGAATAAATGCGACTTACCCAAAACACGAAGCACGGTAGCCATAAAGCTCATTCACAATCAAAAAGGAGAACAAGGGTTCATTGCAGAAATTGAGATTCTGACTAGCTGTAAACATGAGAATATAATCTCTCTTCTTGGTTTTTGTGATGAAGATCGTGATCACATGATCCTTGTCTATGAGCTTGCTTCTAAAGGGAGTCTTGAGGATTATCTGGGGAACAGTGATAAGATGACTAATCTTACTTGGATGCAACGCTTGAGAATATGTCTTGGTATCGCACATGGCTTGAATTACATTCACACTAACACAGATCAAGACAAGCAAAAGATAATACACCGGGACATCAAGAGCGCGAATATTCTATTGGACGATAATTGGATGGCTAAGATTGCCGATTTTGGGCTCTCCAAATTTCACCCATCAGATCAAGATGCCAGTACTTTCAATGCCAGTATGATTGCAGGTACACCTATGTACTTCGATCCAGAATATGAGAAGTCTGGCAAGCTAAATAAGAAATCAGACATTTACTCTTTTGGGGTGGTGTTATTTGAGATCTTGACCGGGAGGTTGGCATATGATCGTATTTTCACTGACATTGATGGGAAGGGGATTGCACCAATCGCACGACATCATTTTGAGAAGGGAACACTAATGGAAATTGTTGATCACAAGATAAAGGAAGAAACTGATGAAAATGTTTTTTCACTAACCAAAGCCCCCAATAAAGAGTCTTTGGATGTATTTTCAAAAATCGCATTTCAGTGTCTGGCGGTAACTCAAGCGCAACGTCCAACAATTGAAGTTGTCATCGACAAACTCCAAAAAGCGTTAAACTTTCAGGTAAGATAATGATTTAAAGACACATTTTTGAGTATATTACATAGATGGTCAATGTGGTATACGCCTAACAACACATAAGAACCTTATTCTGTTTCCATAACATTGGTAGTTCTAGTTTGTTTTTGGCTAATCAAATTAACTACTGTCTATGATTTGCAGGAAAATCACAAGGACAGCTTCAAACTCTCACTTCAAAGCATAAAGTTGGCCACGCAGGCGTTTAGTCAAGAGAATATCATTAGACATGGAGGTTTTTGGAACATATACAAAGGAGTTACTCAAGCTCATGGACCTAACATCATTGCAGCAAAGCGGTTGGAAAGGAAGTCTGCTGAAGGAGAAGCTGAATTTATGACAGAGCTGGAAATCCTTATGGAGTATAAACATGAGAATGTCATTAGTCTTGTAGGCTACTGTGATGAAGAGGATGAGAAAATTATTGTTTATAAGTATGCATCCAGAGGAAGTCTTGATAAGTACTTGAGTGATGATAGTCTTACGTGGGTGATGCGGCTTAAAATATGCATCGATATAGCAATCGGGTTGGAGTTCCTTCATGGTACTGTTTCAAGTCCAGAAATGGTAATACATAGGGACATCAGCAACAGCAACATTCTACTGTTTGATGATTGGAAAGCAAAAATTGGTGATTTTGGGATTTCTTTAGTATGTCCAACAAATCAGGATGTAGATTATGTCATCGACAATGTTACAGGCACAATTGGCTATCGTGACCCACTACACTCGAAAACAGGCTTCTTAACTAAAGAGTCTGATATATTCTCATTGGGTGCGGTCTTATTTGACATATTGTGTGGGAAACTATCATCTGAAAAGCTAGATGATGAGTATCTTTATTTACCTTTTTTGGCTAAACAACACTATTATTTAGAAAAACTTGATGAGTTAGTGTTTGAGGGTATCAAAGAACAAATTGTGCCACAGTCATATATTACATTTACAAGGATTGCCCTTCAGTGCTTACATCACAGGAGAGAAAGACGGCCATCAGCTGATGAAGTGGTCATACAGCTTAAGAAAGCATTGGAATTCCAAGTAAGTTTCTATATTTTGACAAAATTGGCTAACTTTTGATTCATATATATATCTAAACTATGGCCTATAACAAACTATAAGAAACTAACTGTATGAAACATGAGTTTATTAATTGATTAATGTATATACATGAGGAGAGCCCAAATTACTAAAAAGAAAGAGGAACTTTACAACATTTTTTATAAGGGAATCCTCCTTCAACAGGGCAAAGTGGTAACCGGTTCATTCTTGTATCTCCTTTGTTGGGTGTTTCCTGTTTCTATGTATCTTCTCCTTATTGAGAGATACTTCAAAATCACACATGCATTTATACATCATACACACTGAGTCTGATATGCATTTTGGTTGTTTAACAGTTGTTGTCATGCGTTCCAGCCACAATGTTTTCCTACATAAACAGTTGTCCACATGAGCAGAAATCTCTTTCAGAATCAAGGTTATTCTCTCTACATCTCCACCTTTGTTAGATTTTAATGATAAGCAAACATATGCATTATTGGTAGAAGTATGTTATGCTTTTTAATGTTAAAGTATAAGGTTATTCTCTTTACGGTTTAATGCATGAAAAGTTGTATACGGTAGCATGATATGATTATTAATTATATAATTATAATTAGGATCAAATAGGATAAAACTTAAGAATTAATCCCTTGGACTAAGTTCACATTTTCCCACTGTAATACACTTTCTTATCACACTGACTGCCTACACTTACACAAAACATATTTGAATCCCTTTGACTCTCTATTCTGCTAGAACATCCCCTGTGCTAATCAACAAAGGAATAGTGTTTCATCTTTAGGTTTTTTACACTTTAGACTTCATCTCATAAGGTTAATAACAAGATTAGTCCTGCATACATACATATATCAACAATGAGAACTGATGATGCACATGACAAAATAGATTTAATACTCACTATATGATTGGGAACTATAATTCTATAAACCTTCTAATAAGGTTGTTGAGGTTTGCCTCTATTTTGAACTATAATTCTATAAATTTTGCTAGCAGCTTGATAGTGTGTCTTTTTTTTTTTTTTTTTTTTTTTTTTTTTTTTTTTTTTTTTTTTTTTTTTACCCTAAATAAATATTTGTCTGGTACAATAAATTCTTATATAGAATTTAAACTCTTGTTCCAAAAATTACGAAACTCACCAGTAGAAGTGTATGGGAATAAAGGCTCTGACTGATTTAGACTTGGATGTTTATAATCTGCATAGGTTAGGGACAGTGGTGAAGATGTTAGATAATTCCGACTTGAACATCACAATCAAGACAAGAGCTCAATTTTTATCTCTAGATGTTGTCTATGGGGTCTATTTAGTCTTCAAATTTTGTGATTCAAGAAACTTTTCAAGTAAACCTGTGTATGTTAACCTAAAGTATAGAAAGGGACACGAAAGTCTACATGCATATTTCGCAACATGGAGAGATGAGCAGTGGATGATGATTGAGTTGCACCGTTTCTCGAATCAGAACAAAGAAGTCGTTTTTGAGTTTCTACTTGAGAGCTTTTCGTCGTACTGTTGTGGAGATGCTGCAGTTTATGTTGAAGGCATTGAATTTCGAGCCATTGAGAATGTAAGCAATAAAACTTTTCTTTATTCAATTATGTATTCTTTTGTTTATATTGTATGAAGGTGGTGGATGTATGGAAAAAAAAAGTTCACGTTCTATCTTCTAAGTTACATGTTTAATTGTTTATAACATGATTTTATACAGGTGAAACATGACGAAATTGAAAAGTTAAAGGAAGTCCCACGCGTCTTGAAATCAAACTTCATTTTGGATCAACTACAACAATTGCCAACTAAGTTCAAACAAATATTTAACTATACAAACTATGACAAGTTGTTCTGGTTGGGCAAAGTAAACGGAAAGAAACTTTTTATGATTTCAGCAAAGACTGCCTTACACAAATCTTCTAATGTGAATCTATTTAGTTCAATACCATCAGCCCATTACAGGTTCGCGTTTTCAAACTAACTTCATTACAGTTTTCATTAACTGCTTTCCTAATGTTACTCATCTATTGACACCCAAATAGTTCAAAATTTCTCATGAAAAACTATTAAACTAGGTTTGATAACTTTAAGTCCTAACCTTCTATTTTGGCATAATAATATTATATCAATCATGCAGATTTCGAAGGGTGATTGAGCTTTTACCACAACAAGTATTTTATATCAATTGCACGATCGAAAGTCAAATGTTGTCACCGGATACACAATATGTGTGTTACCTTGTATTCAAGCTTTCAGAAAATTGCCAGGGGCTGCATTGTCCGGTAAAAGTACAAGACATACTCCACCAAGAAAACAATGAGGCTGAATTTGTTTATTTTATAACCCCAAGCCCATTGAATGTACACGATATCACTCAGTTTCCAAAAGAGAGGGAAGATGGATGGATGGAGATTCAACTGTGTAGTTTTAACTCCACTCGTGAATTTAAGGATGGCTCTCTTTCTCTTAATATGAAATTTAGAAGTCTTGAAGGAATTATGTCTGGCCTCATTGTATGTGGGCTCGAGTTTCGGCCGTAAGAAATTTTTTAAAGTATACTCATTCTATACATGGTTATGATTTTACACGGACTTATTGTGCGGTTATCTAAATTTGTAGTGTTAAAGTCGAGCTTGCTGGACTTCAGCTTATTTCTGGATTCTTCAAAGACTGAAAGTGACAAGCTGAGGAAGTCTGGATGGCTGCAGAATCATTTTCTAATCTGTCCAAGTATATATCCATCGTATATATCTGTGTGTTTGTTTTGTCTTATGTGCGATTGTTCCAAGTCTTTTGAATAAAAAATGGTCGTAAATTAGATACGATGTTATTTGGTGTGATTATGTTTAATAATGGTTTTATAGTCATTATTTTCACAATGTGACATGGTTTATGATCTCTGTCCCGTGTGCGCAGCGGGGGATTGTTCGCTGGTCTCGTCGCCGAATCTTATTGATAGGTAAATTTTGTTATATTATATTGAAAAAGCGGTTAAATTTTTTTGATTGGTTTATGTACTTAAAAATTGAGCAGGATGAATATTAAATTCAGTGTGGGTTGGTTGGTTTGGCGAATGTTGCAACTTGGTTTTGCTTGTTTGTATTGTTTCGATCAAAAGAAATGTTCTTTGTTTGGTTGTTTTGTTTTGCACGCTTCCGTCTCAGTTCGTGAATATAGAGTAGTTAAAATTTGATCACTTTGGATACAAAGACTACGGTGTAGGAAATATGTTTTTGGGTTTCACTTGAGGTGTTATCCCGGTGTGATTGTTCGGGTTATAAAGATTAGTATATGTTATTGGTATTGGTCACTTGAAGGCTACTAATAACGTTTCACGCCACTAAACTTAGAAGGTAAGTAGGTAACTAAGCTTATAAATATGTGGTGTTTGTCTAAGCTTACTATATTGGATTAAGCCTATCTCCACAAAAATCCATGTGTGTCACGAGATCCTCAAGACCCACTCTTGTTCCGTCAACGAAGCTAAGTATTGGTATTGGTATTGGTCACTTGAAGGCTACTAATAACATTTCACGCCACTAAACTTAGAAGGTAAATAGCTAGGTAACTAAGCTTATAAATATGTGGTGTTTGTCTAAGCTTATTGTGTAGGCTTAAGCTTATCTCCACAAATATCCATATGTGCCACGAGACCCTCAAGACCCACCCTGGTTCCGTCAATGAAGCTTATACTAACAACCTCTTAAATCCTATCCAAACACGCTTACTTTATCTAAACAAGCTACTAAGCAAACAACATAAGGTAAAAATAAACAATTAAACAATTTAATAAAGTCATTAAAGAAACTTTTTAATCTATAGTCATTTATTTACAACACGGTGACTAAACTTATAGTAGTTTTTAAATTTGACATAGGTCCTTAAACGTACTTACCAATATTAAATGAAATGACCTAAACAACGGAGTGTTTCAAAAAAGTCACAATTCTTTTCTTTTTTTCTTTTTTAAAAAAAATATAAATAAATAAATAAAATCTTTTATGGTGATTGTTTCAAAAAGTCACATTTCTTAGAAACATGTGTTGAAATGGTGTTATCCACCACCCGCCCGCGATAAGCACTCTCCACACATGGTCCCCCATAATGGATGTACACTATCGCGCACGATGAAGAGAATTTTGTGTCGGTAGAAGGACACTTTTTTTTTGGGGGGGGGGGGGGGGGGAGGTATTGGTAGGGTATGTTTGTATTAAGTAGATTGTTTTCATGTGTTTGGTTAGGTGGTCACAACTACGGCTATTAGCTGATGTGCTAAAAAGCTGATGTGATGTTGAGATAAAAGTGATGAAAAATTAACCATTACACCCACCCAGCCTATGAGAATGTGCAGAGATTTGCATCATAGTTTTGTGCAACTTGCGAGACTAATATGACTTTAACACATGTTTAAAAATGGTACGAAACTTAATTTGTGCAATCACGTAATCAAATGATAAACACAGGTAACCGTAACGGTTGACCGAGTGACTTTTTATATTGATTTATAAAACAAATGTTTTATTTACGTTTAAGCGACATATGACCGGTCACACGATAAACTGGGTTTCCTAGTTTGCACAAAACTATGATACAAAATCCTTGACCCTTTTAATATATAGACTGGAAACAATATCTGCAAAGTCTTGATGCTTTTCATAAAGCCCAATTCACTTCAAAATAACCGTAACAACAATACACAATCCTGCCAAAGCGACATATGTGCGAGGTAGAACATTGTAGAAAAGATTGCTTCCGGAAAGAATTCTGGTAAGACATGCATTTACTATTATGACATTTTACTATAGTCCATCAAAATTCTCAAATCTTATCGATTTTTTCACAACATCATCATACATATACTCACAAGAGTTTTACTATCATGGCAGAAAAAACTACAAAGTCACAATTTATCCAGATAAATATGATGTCGTTTGTTTTCTAGGATTTATGAGTACTTCATTTATAAAAATAAATTTAAATTTAGTATCACATAACTGAGAATACAATGGCTGTCAAATATAAAATTCCTTGTTACGTCCGAACAAAAATACTAATGATACAATAACAAATGATGGAGAAACAAGAACTATAATCACCTCCTCCGTGTTTCCTGTGTGTACCATTTTGCACAACACATGTTACTCTCGAGCCTCCTGCTTCTGTATACAAAGTAACAAAATCTTTAGCTTTACGTAATTTTGCAGAAATTTTTATCCAAAGTCAAAGTCTGCAGTAGAAATTTTGACCATTTACATAGAAGTTGGCCTGATTTGGGTAATATCCTATCTCCAATGGGTCAAATGGGTAAAGTTTAATAATTTGATTAGATGCAAGACACCCAAAGTGTGTCAAAATACTAAATCATTTTGTTTAGCAATAATTAAATTATTATGTATGACTAATGATCAGATAAAAGCGGGTTTTTGTGTGAGAAGAGAACCAATGATTCAAAAAAAAAATCAAAAATTTCCACAACAGAAGAAGGTTGACTCATTACTTAACCCACACCTATCTTGGACAGACACTCTAGAAGCATTAAATCTATTTTCAGGATAACTGAAGTATAATATTTTTTTAACTTCATACTCTGAGCAAAAGTGGTCAATCAAATCAAATTTCTCAAAATTTAAACGAGTTACAGAACACAAGTGGTCAATTTGATCATGCCAAATAAACAATGGAGTAATCTAAGGTATTCCGACGAAGATTAACGATGTGACCGAGATAATAAGCATAATAATGCGAGCATGTGACAGTCATCAAATCTTTTCGTTTTTTCATAACTTCATACGATTGGACAAGGTATCGATGGCCATAACATTTCCAACTATTTTGCCTAGTTAATTGTTCCACGATACCCACAAACTCATAATTCAAGATAAAGGAAGATGGGATAAAAAAAAATATGCATACCTGCGGCAGTTCCCGAGACAATTAAGATTTTTCCACAATCTCCCTAAATAATTCTTTAGGTGCTGTAATTGGAAAGTATGCTAAAAACTCATAAGAAAAAAAGAGACGGTAAGATTTTAGGCATGATGAAGAGGCATAAAATATCATAACTTTGCATTTAAAACCTTACCAGGTAAATCTCTCATATTGTTCATACGCATGTCCTATAAACATCTCCACCCCTGTTACAATTATGGCTCCACATTCTCCTGCTTCCTGAAGTAATCTTGTAACTTTCGGTGTGTACACAGCATCAAATACCAATGCATATGACTTTAAAGCTTCCTGCCATAAAAAATATGAAAAACCATGACATAGTCACCTCATATTAACTTTCTAACTGCAAACCATTATTACAAAAACATATGACCGAAGAAAGGTATATAGCCGTACCTTAGAAATAGGAGTATCGTCTATATTTGGCTGCATACCAATTGATGTAGTGTTTGCAAGTATCATGCCACGGTGCCACCTGGACTGTAAGTGCTCAAATCGGCAAGAGATATAGCCTCTCCACCAATTATGTCAGCAAGTTCTCTAGCACGATCTTTGCAGTAACAGTAAGAGAAAATTTTAGTTGGTGTATTAACTATGCATAAAGGGTGTTTCGATTTCAATGTTGCAATTGATCATATGGTTACTCTGACTTGAAGTCGCAATAATCAATTTTTTATGTTTAGATGATTAACCCCCTAAACATGACGAGAACCATATAGTTGACTTCCACCCATACTGGAACTGATAAGAATTTAATGAAACTAGTGTAATGTTTTACTATTTGCAATCAAGTACGAGGACTAGGAATGGTAATGTGAACGCTAGTAGAATCTAACCATAAGTCCGATTGGCTATCACAATCCTTGCACCCTTCGCTTTTGCTCCATAAGCAAGTGCTTTTCCAGCACCAATAACCACAAATAGTCTACCAGCCAAGGTTGATCCTGTTGCACCATTTTGAACGCCTGAACCCGTAAACAGGTGTACCAATCTGTGTTGTAAGTATATCTCAAATGGGTCAAATGGGTCAAACGGGTAGAAAGTCACACATGAAATATGATATGAAACTTTTATAACTGGACAAGAGGCACTGTTTTGACCCAACGGCTCATAATATGAAAGTTTTTTAGTGGACAAAAGGCACGGTTTTTACCCAACCGCCCATATTATCACTTCTAATAGAGAGTATAGAAAGAAACCTCGTAGACTATCCTCGATAGCAAAAATAGCGCCTACATAGTCTGTATTACACCCATATAACTTCCCATCATTTGGTCTCCCGATGGCACAGTTGAATGCTCCTATTGACTGTAACATACAATAAATAACAGAATACATAAAAAAAGCCGTACTTTAATCATTATCTGCATCAGCTTTAGTAGTAAAGCTTTCCATAACAATGGAATTTACCATTGCAACTGGATCAACCTCATCACAACATTGAAGTAAAGATTCTTTGTGAGGAATGGTACAACTGTATCAGACAATGATACATTTTTCTAACCTGAATAAGTTGAAAAATTGGTTTTTTTTTTTCCATAAAATACCAACGTACTTTCACATTTTTGCCCTTTTAACCATTCTACTTTTTTTAGAACATTTGACTCGTTATAAGTTCACTCTGTAGACTGTTTTGGCATTCGGTAACTGTCAAAAATGGTCAACATTACAAAAAAAATGATAGCTTATTTCACCATCAAATGGTCAACATTACCTTTGCTGCTTAGTTCACCATCAAATGAGCCTATAATCATATGCTAACACTTATTTACGTTGATCTACTGTATCAAAACGCAACAAGGGGTGTTTGGCATTACTAAGTTAAACAGCTTATGCTCATAACCAGAAGATCAACTTATCCAAAATAGCTTATTTCACCCCTAAGGTCAAACTTACGATACTGAATCCACTAACAATAACCAGTTAAAACTAAACAATCTGAAACTTCTTACTGAAAAGACCTTATTTCACCCCTAAAATAAGTAGATAAGCATAGTCAAATTTATGCGTCTGCTCAAAAAACACAATTAGCAGATAATCTGTTACGGAGTATAAAAACAATTCTGAAACATCCCCATCACATGTCAGACATTCGCATTACAACAGTATCAAAAAGATCATAAACATAAGCACGGTTTTCATTCAAACAATCAGTTACGCAATTATATGAGTTTGGCAATTCCGCTAAGAGTACTTCAAAGATACAGAAGCAATACATTGTCTGAATAAGCAACTCCCAAACTGCGTATGTCACCCTCAAATAAAGATACAATCACATACAAACACTCAACTATGCTTATCTACTACGTTAAAACGCAATAAGGGGTGTTTAGGATTACTATTTTTAATAACTTATTCTCATAACCAGATAATCAACTCATTCAAACCAGTTAATATCAACATAAGGGTAACCTTATACTATCCACCACTATATGCATATATATTACCAAAAAAGCATTAAGCAGATAAACTATTCATTATTTCAAAACAACAGCAAATAAACAATCTGAATAAGCAAATGCCGATCAGCTTATTTAACCCCCAAATAAGCATATAATCATGTACAGAGCCCATACATTCAAAAATGCTTATCCACAATATCAAAGTGCAATAAGAGGTAATAAGCAGATGATCAGCTTATCAAAAACAGCTTATTTCACCCTAACAGAAAATTTGTAATATCAAATCCACAAAAACTTATCGGTTCATAATAAGCAGGAGATGTTTATTTAAGCTTGTTTGTGGGCTTGTGAGCTTGTATGATTTCGGCTTACTTTATATAAGCTCAAATTGTTCAGCTAATTTTGATACCTTATGGGCTTATATTAAGTTATTATTGTACATCATAATAAGCTTATGTGAGCCCATAAGTCACAAAATAAAACGAAATCATATAAGCTCACAAATAAGGTTCCCAAGATCAATGGATTAGAAGGAGTATTTTGATATTGCGTTTTGTATAATATTTTTTTTTTTCAAATTGACGAAAATAAGAGATGGGTTTTGTGAAAAGATTGGAGATATTACATAAAAATGTGAACTTTTTGTGAAATGAAGGTTAATTTTGTGGGATTGAAAAGTTAGGGTTTGGGTTTGATTTTGGGGGAAAAGTGGAGGGAAATTGAATTGGGGGAAATTGAGGCATATTCACGGAAATTTTGCACGTTTTTTTTTTTTTTTTTTTTTTTTTTTTTTTTTTTTTTTTTTACTGTTTGTAATTTGTAGTGAAGAAGTAGTTTTAGGCTCATTCACATTATCACATACTGGGCTTAAATATGAAACTTTATTAAAGTACGGAATACGGAGTACTAATTTGGTTAGTGTCAAGTAGAGTATATAGTATATACTACTTTGTAGTATTTTTTAGGGGGTGTTTGTATCAACTTATATTTAGGCTTACGAGCTTATTTGATTTCGGCTTATATAATATAAGCCCTGCTTTTTCGGCTTATTTTGAGACTTGTAGGCTTATATAAGATTATTACGATATCATAAACTTTATATAAGCTCATAAGCTTAAAAACAAGTAACCTAACTTCTTTAACATTCCAGGCACACACAAACAAGATCAAAACCAAACACACATACTTCAACCAAAAATAAAAATAAAAATAAAAATAAGCATTTTCTTCAAAATCCTCACCATATTCATCATGCCCATCACGAACCCCCCGCCCCTGATTGCCACCACCACGAAACAAACATCATAAATTAAGGCTATGTTGTTTGTGTGTGAATTACTTATTTACAAGGTTAATTTTGAGATTTCAGTTTCAAATCTAGGGTTAGGGTTTTCATTTTTTTTAATAAAATTTGGGGATTTTGAGGTTTTTGTTGAAATTAAAGAAATTTGATAGAGGGTTAATGTTTGGTGTTGAAATTAAAGAAATTTTTTTTTTGGAAAAAAAATTTCGTAAAAAACATTTGTTTAGAATTTTTTTCGATTTTTTTAGAAAATTTTCTTTAAAGGACTAACGTTGCAAACGATCTTTGGTATAAAGGACTAACGTTGCAAATGATCATTAGGTTAAATGACTAATGTTGCCACTTTACAAATAGACTTAACTAACTAAATTAACTTCGTTAGAAAATTGGACCAAAAATGGAATGAAACTATCGACTTTGGACTAAAACCACAACTTTTTGAAAAAATAGACGAACAGTGAAATCCGCACCAAAACACAAGGACCAAAAATGTAGTTAACTCTATTTTTATTTTTATTTTTTACTATTTGTAACTTTGTAAGTATAGTTTCTAGCAAAGATTTCAACATTGGGGTTTTATTCATCACTTTTTTCGATTTTGCAATATTGAGATTGTAAGATTGGATTGGATTTTAAAATACTATTATAATGTTTTTAATCATTTGCCCTTTTTTAAATAACCTCCTACTAGTATTATTTCGTTATCATTGTTGTGTAATGGATTGGCGACTGCGGATACAAGGACGATGAGTTATATTGCGAAAGATACAAAAACGTTAAAGCTGATAAATATTGAGAAAGTTATGGTAATAAAGAAATGAGAAGTTATGACTTTTATTTTTGTCAAATATTTTGTTATAATGGTAGAATATTAGTATGACTTTATCAAATATAAGTAGATTTAATGGAAATAACTCTTGGTACTCGAATCAAGCATCATTTTGGTTCGGGAATGCTTTTACGTATTTGTTTACATCGTCGTTTTAAAAGTGAAACTAGCAAGAAAATGGTAATTATTGGACAAATATGTATATTTTAATAGACAATATTTATTTTCTTCTCGTTTCAAAAGGAAGAAATGTAAGCTCGATATCCATTTATGATTTACCAACTTTTAAACCAAAAATGGTTATAATAGCTTAAGTTCGTTTTTAATATCGTTCGTAAGAGTAAACTCCAAAAGCCGTTCATTTAGATTTTCCGTTTTCAAATAAACCATGCATGTTAAAAGATATCACCATGACTCATCCATAAGAGACAAAAGTCTAAAGAAACTACCTTTTTAAACGATGATTTATGCAAAAAGTCTTTCTCAGAGATGATTTTTGTGGAATTCTTTGCATCTTAAGGATAATTCAATACAATGTCACGGTTTCTTGCTCAAATAGTTCACAAAATAAACATACTAAAATACATGTCTTTGGTTATTGAACTAATCTACTGTACGTCCATCTTATCTGTACATAACTCAACTCATACAAACAGTTGCATAAATTAGCTACCATTACTAAACCAGAACTTGAAGTCACGCGATTCACAAAACATTAGTACAGTAACAACATAATCTTGCGCAAAAAAAAAAGAAAAAGAAAAAACTATTTTCCTTAGGTTATGTAACCATTAGTAACCATTTGCACCATATGAATCTTTCCCTCATCGTCTAGCCATTCAAACATTAGGAAAAGTGGTGCACTCTTACCAACTACATACATCACTAAAATACTTTCATCAAGAGTAAGACCATGTAAATCTTTCATTTGAGTCGTTACTATGCCTATAATCTCATTCGCTGCATTGAGTCATTGCTTAGCCACTTTTGTTTCCACACAAGTTTCATATAGCTCACTTTTGGCACATTTTTAACTTGGTGACGCAAGTTATGACCATTTCCTGAGTTCTCATGTTACTCCCACGTTACAACTCAAGTTGGTATATCAACTCAAGTTATAACTTGAGTTATGCCAAGTTATGACTCCCTTGCCAAATTATAACTTGAGTTATACCAAGTTATTATGGTTTGCGTTATTTTTTTAAGTGGGTACAAAAATGTGGTGTTATTGGGTGTTATGATTTCCTGGTGTTTTTTGGTGTTATGTTATTTGGTGTTGCGCTGACGTGGCGCTGAGTTATTTCATAACTCAAGTTATGATTCCCCATGGTCTTAGCTTATAAACTCGTGTTTATATGGATTTCTTCAATGCTCTCTTCACCTTCAACAATGTCTTCTGCTTCAAAACTCGTGTTTATTTTGATTTATCTGACGTTCTCTTCACCTTCAACAATGTCTTATGCGTTTCTTAAAGAAAAAACACTAGTTAGCTCATTATAGCCCATTTGCTATAAAATATCACATTATCACAAACTAATTGTAATAATTAACTATAAATCTTATGAAATTCCGACACTATAAAATTAATAATTTAACCAACATATGCTATAAAATATCATTATTTAGTAAACTGAAAAAAATGAGTTTTTTTTTTTTTTTTTTTTTTTTTTTTTTTTTTTTTTTTTTTTTTTTCTTTTGTATTGAATCGGTGAATTAAAAATGAGTTTTTTTTAACTACAATATAAACATCTTTATTTTTTAATCTTTCATGAATAGTTTAATGGCAAAAAAACTTGTGTTCCTAGTCACTAAAATATGGGAAGTGTCATGTTCAATTTTTGCTAAGCACAAATACTTTAAAACCGGCTACGCCAAACTCATAAAAAAAGAAAGGTTTATCTTATTTAAGTCGGTTTGACGATGTATTCAATCTCCTTAAATTAGTCACTTGAAAACGAAAAACTGTTGTAACACAAAAAGAATAAAAATAAGAGAAATGTTAAATGAGCCTAAATAGATAGACCTAAAAATGGGCCTAAGAATAATATAATGACATATGTTATATATTTATTTTGTTTCAAAAATATTTTTGTTATTCCTAAATTACCCTAATGAAAGGTTTTAATTGGGTCTTTTTCCTTCCTCATGAACTAATTTGTGCCGTCATTTTTCTACCCTTGTTTGGTGATCGTGTTCCTGCCATTGAATTCATAGTTTGGAATCCCTTAGATCTCAAAAACTCTAAATTGAAAAACAATCCTTATTTGTACCAAGATCATGTATCTATTCATCCATATTAGTTGATGGTGAATTCATGATTTTATTGGATCGTATGAGTGTGTGTTGCTATTAAAAAGTAAAACTGATTTTGTAACATTCAGGGATTACTATTATTTTTCATGAATACAGCTTGTCACATTTGTTGTTGGTGGTTTTTCCAGTTGCTATCCATTTACGCTTATATTACCACCAATGAATTAGTGATATAATTGATTATATTATTTCGAAGAGGAAAAGAAACTCCATCCATCAAACTACTTCCATATGAATGTCTTTACATAAAGGACATTAGATCCCTAATTTATGTGTTTATATACAGACTATTTATTTGTTTGAGATGCCTCATATGATGTACCAACGTTTAGCCGCTTTTCTTTGTCTTTACATAAAAACATTAGATCCCTAATTTATGTGTTTATATACAGACTATTTATTTTTAGATGAGTGTTTTTGTTCGTAAATAAATTTATACTACATATAATACACAAAACGCTCTATCTCTCTTAAAATAAAGATGTACAACTTTTAAAGCATAGGGTATAATACTTTAAACACACTCTTTATTTTAGTTTTAAATCAGCAATTAATGTGATCCAGATTTTTAAATGAATACAAATTCTAAAGCAAAATGTACAATTTACTTTTGCACAATTACACTCATTAACTGGTCAATAAATACAATTAATGCAATTATTATAACACCGTTACATAAGAAATACAAATTATCAATTATATTATACAACCAATTTAAACATAATTTATGCATTAAGTGTCACTAACACAAATAATAAAGCACATTATACAAATATTCAAGCCCGAACAGACAAGGACCAAATAGACTCATGTTATACGAATCGCTTTTAAAAAAGACGACAAAATAAATTCCTTAATTACATAAGATAGTACTTTTACATAAACTATTTTTTTTATAATCTTTTCTTCTAATTTTGTTTTAAGATGCATATTCACGTTCTATTATATGATCATTTAAACCATTATCAGTTTAATGAATTCTTGAGCTGAAGTGCATGAATTGAACACCAATAGTATGCATATTCTATAATCATTAAAATCAGAAGATGTAACAATATCTTCCACAAACATAACTCTTTGAAAAGGAACACTGTATTATTGAGATATTGACTAAATGAATCATAATTAAAGATACCAGCAACGTGGAACCTTTCATCTAGTTGTTTGAAGGGACCACGAGGCTTCCCAAGTGATTTTTCCCACCAATTTTCCTTTACTTTATTATATCGAAGTTCAAAAATTAGTAGCAACGTGGAACATGCAATGAAATCACAAACAAATAACATGACAATGATGATTTAATGATCATATAATAGTACGTGAATATGCATGCTAATTAAAATAAAAAATTACAAAAAATTATAGTTCACAAGATCGGGATCGTAGGATCGGATCGGGATCGTAAGATCCTATGAAAATGTATATATTATTGTATAAGATTTGTAGTTTTATACTTTTATAGAATATTTTATATAATAAATAAATTTAAATGAATGATAAAAGAAAAAACAATAAGAAACATGAGCTTCTAGTAGGATCGGATCGTTCACGATCCTACGATCCTGTGTGCGATCCTACGATCCTACAACGATCTTGCTCCTCTCAAGATAAAAACATGGGCTTGTAGTAGGATCGGATCGTTTACGATCCTACGATCCTGCGTGCGATCCTACGATCCTATACCGATCCTGATAGAATTAAGATCCTACTACGATCCTGCTCGTTTTTTATATGTAAGATCGTAGGATCGTACGATCCTACGATCAGGATCGCGATCCTGACAACCTTGCTATTTTTTGTTAAATAAACTTTAAAATAAAAAACTTTTAACTCTATTCCTCATGTGTCACTCCCTCACCCATGTGGGACCTTACATAACAATAAGTCTACTTTTTCTATCCTCTCTCCATACATATCATTAGGGGTGTTCATGGTTCGGGTAATAAACCGAATAAACTGAAAATCGAACCGAAAAAAACCGAATTCAACTTGTAACTGAACCGAATTTGACAAAATCGAACCGAATTAAAAATTCGGTTTTCAGTTTAGATATGGTTTTGGCTATCTAAACCAAAAACCGAACCGAAAACCGAATTTATATAATATATATATATATTTTTATATATTTATATTATTTTATGTATATAATTAAATTTAATTATATAGATTTTTGTACTTGAAATATATTTTTTTTTGGCCAAAAATCTATATAATTAAATTTAAAAAAATATAAATGGTGTAATTTAAGTACAAAATTCGGTTTTTGGTTTTGACCCATAACCAAACCGAACTTCGGTTCGGTTCTTGGTTCGGTTCGGTCACAAATATTTTCGGTTCGGTTCGGTTTTCGGTTATGACCCAATTTTTTTTAACCGAACAACCCGAACCGAATAAACCGATTAACCGAGAACCGAACCGATGAACACCCCTACATATCATGCTATCGCCTTTTTCCTCTGCCATGAAAAACCCATATCTTAGTCTTCATATTTTGTTCTTGTCCTCACAAAGTATAGAACATCGATTTAAAATATGATGCCCGTAAATACTTGATGTCCGGAACCGTCGCCAAGCTCGCCCGGTACCAGGGCCTACCATGGGTTAACTCCAATGGGTCAGTTTGGGATACATTTTACTGACAAGAGATCAAATGGGTAATAAGGGTGTTTGCTGAGAACTTATTTTAACGAGGTCGGCTGCAGACCGCCGCGTTGCGGCGGGACGCCTGTAATGCGTTTAAATGGGTAACAGTCTTTCATTGCTTGTTTAGGGTGCGAAGCGACCTGTGATATATGCTAAGCTTAATATACTTAATGATATAGCTGAATAACTGATACAATGCTCTTTAGGGCCTGTAATAGAATCATATAGTAATTTTAGGGCCTTGCACGAAACCAAACCGCCCCGTCAACATTTCCAGCATACCATCTTGTGTACATAGTTTGCTAAATTTGTATTAAACACTTGTGCCATCATTTCTTAATACTAATAAACAAAAGGACAGTTAAAAAATGCTTAACTTAAGTGGTTCAAATGTATCATTGCAGCGTCTTACACTCGTGAATATGCCATTTTCGGTTTACTCACTGCTCTTTTATTTTCTATCTTCGAATGCAAAGACTCGCTTTTATTAATGTTTAAGGTGCTTCAGGATGAACTCTTGAGCTCCCTCTTGTAAGTACCTATATTCATACAGTAGAATAGAAGCTTCAGTGTCATTGTAATTAAATGCCTAGAAATTAACATTGGATCTGTGTGTAATAAGTTTTGATGGTGATTACTTCTCTATTCGAGTGGAGGCGTTCTCAGAAGAGACGACGATCACTGGAATCTCTTTTATGCTACACGATTCTTGTTACGAAAAATTAAACTCATAAAATAAGAGAACTACCTGACATTGGTGTTTTAAAATGTGATTCTTTATATGGAACAAAATACACTACAGTACCTTAACCTTTTGATGAGATCGTATCCTTTCATTCTTGGCATACCACTAAAATTATTTGTGGGAGTAGTTACTTACTGAAGCAGCTGGGCCGACATTTACATTAACGATTTTTGGTTCCTCTTTCTCTATCGGACACAACAAATAACAACCTGTAACACACGACCGTTTACTGCATTCCTAAATAATAGACCTGCAAAACGCCAAGCATACCGTATTCAACTGAGATTGCAGTAGCTACAATCACAGAATTCAATGATACCATAAAGTTAGATTGGCCCAACCCAATATGTTAGTATCAAAGTTAGAAACTATAAAACTCATACAATAGATCATTAGGCTCAGATTTGTAAATGGAAAATGCTCAAAAAGGTATGAATTCGGCCATGGCTGCAAAGACACGGGAGTTGGCTTGTCTCATCAGTTCCAACAGCTGCTGCAAACACACTATATTTTTGGATATAAGTTTGATTCATAACCTGGCAACCACCTGGAAAAGAAGTGATTACGCTCTCAAACCAGCTAAAAATAGCTATTATTGCAGTTAACAAACCTAATACTCCTAAAATCAGTTTCGACTAATCATATGTAGCTTACATCGTTTGCAGCCGTCATTAATTATGTCAGCAATTGTAGCTGTATAAAGAGCCTGATTCTTTCTGCAAATAGCTACTGTAGCTGTCATTTATATGCAGCGTAGTGGAATGGCTATCAGCTGCAATATACATAAATTAGCAACAATGAGTATAAGCGAGCACAAATTTAAAAGTAAAGCGACTAACATTCGGGATTAATAATTGGCTAGCCACTACTTACATATATATATATGGTGCGTCGGCTGTTATCAACAGCAGAATGTTTGTGCGTATGATCTGATTCCGAGTTTTGATGCATTCCATTTACACATTGCAATAGCCCGCGTTGCCCCCGCTGCATTCCCATGGTAAACATTCCTCAATGATATAGTGTCTTGACAGCCGGTGTATGACCGTGCAATCGTCGTTGATAACTCGCTTGGCTATGTACCTGAAGATTAAACCAACAGTGCAATCGTCATACGCAAATAGTCCGAAGGGCAAATTTTATTAATATATACATACTTACACATTTACGTCAGTATTGAAAGACACACGTATTGTATTTACAACAACGCTGGGCGAGTTTATAAGACAACCAAACACCACTATACAACTGATAAATAGTTATCCAAGTAAAATAGTGAAAACTGTAACTGTTTAAAATATTAACATGCAAGGGACTGTTAATATGGGAAATCACATCAAAACTCATTGGTCGACCATGATTAGGAGCACAAACAGATTATAGAGGCAAATTACTGACCACATGAACTAAAAACCTTGATATTCGATCAGCTAGCTTCTGTACAGGAGCTTTTGTAACTTTAGCAGCCTTAACTATCCCAACAATTGCAGTTTCGGACATACTATAATTGGCCTTAAGAAGCTACCCGAGGAACATAAATCACTACCAATCTACATTGAAAAGATTATTATGTTCAATTGATAACTGTAATGAGGGAAATGTACAAAGTAACACATGAAGTTCACACAATTCATACAAAACCCCACATTCTCCATTTTACCCATACAACTTATATCATGAAATTAATAAATACAGTTACCTTGAACCGACCGAAAAGGTAAAAAACACCTCCCATTATATTTAACCTTTTATGTGCTTATCAGCTCCAATGCGGTAACCCACTATCAATTTATTTGTCAAGATGGTCTCGCAGCAAATGTCATTCGGACTCACTTTTTCATTCAGTATTTGTGCTAAGCTCCAATGCGGTAACCCACTATCAATTTATTTGTCAAGATGGTCTGGCAACAAATGTCATTCGGACTCACTTTTTCATTCAGTATTTATGCTAGATTTCTCTATTGCAGGTCCCATGGCAGATGCAACACCATTTTATAGTGGTCGGAGCAGACACTATTACATTTTTGTACATAACCGAGCTCTAAGAGCCCCAAATAATTCCATTGGAAAAATGACAAAAAAGTGAGTATTAAATAGGACGAATTCTATCCGATGCACATATCCTATTACAGCTACTTAGTGCAAACTATTACCAGTTCCATTAGGCTGAATACGCTTGTTAGCTTCTTCAATGATGTATCTAAAGAGCACATGTGATTCTGCAACTGTTTTGTGTATCCTTAAGAGCAGCTACACTAGTTACATAGAAGTTCTTACTGCAAGTTACCCTGGCACATCGGATGTGGCCGCTAGTTGTTCCTCACCCAGCTCCACTAATCTCCCAGCATCACTTGCAAAATGAAACCGTAACCCTAAACTATCAAATTTACACAAAACCGATTTCTTTATAACAAAAAAATTAAACCCAAAAATTCTACCTGGTATAATCGAGTTTTTCACATCAAACATACCAATCGCAGCTTCAACAACAAATCGGGATTAGAAGCGCTAGTGTGTGTAGAAAAACACATGGACAAAAAGCAACAGATACACATACGAATATGATACTAAAACAAAACCAAGAAAACCACCACCACCACCAGTAAAAGTAAACACCACAACACGCCGACAATGCAAAACGGCACGAGTTCCAGAAAAAGCGTAGGAAGAAGATAACTATGACAACAGCAATGGGCTGGGACAACAGCAATGGGCTGGGCTAAAAACATGTGGAGCCTAAACGACAGGTGGTGCATCGTTTTTGCCCGTACGTTATATATATAGTAATGTACTCGTCCCATACTCTTAGGGTCCCAATTAACCAAATCTGCTCATGTGTGTGCCGACCAAAATGCATGTCGTGCACTATGTTGAAGTTTTCCTTAAAAATACATCCTAGTCTTAATAGAGTTTTTTTGAATAAACCGAATTGCTACCCATCAAACGTTGCACTGTGCGAACATACTCAGGTTCGATATCAGCATATACATATTCCCCTGATAGATGTAATTTAATGAGTACGTCAAGTAGCAAATCCTCCTCTTTTGTCCAAAATGTTTTGGATTTTCCACCACCTAGTATACCTGCCATCTCTACAACATAGAGTAACATTTAGCATCACTAAACTTATATGTTACGAGTAATATTAAGCAAGTAAAGGTGGTCTAGGGTTCAAATCTCGCTAAGTAAACATTACGGGATGGCCAGGGAAAAGTCACAGCCACGAGAATACCCGTTAGGCCGCGTACATAAGTGCCAAAAAAAGGCTTGACTTTTTCAAGGTGGCGTCAACATGTCTATTTACCCGTTTTTTATCTACACATATGAGGTGCTTAGTTTAGCTTATTTTTTTGGCTTTCTGAATTTGAAAAGCTGGTATCTCACTTTTTATAAGTTTAACAATTTGGGCTTATGGACTTATATAAGCAACATAGGCTCAAGTTGATAACCTAATGACTCGTAAAAAATGAGCTTTGTCCGAACTGAGGATGGGTTTTTGAAGTTAGCTCACCCTTATCTTAACTACCTATAATGTAAAAATGGTCAACATTGAAAGTGAATTCTTGAATTTTGGTCAATCTTGAAATATTGAATCTTGAAATATTGAACTCTTGAATTGTTTAGTGATTAGTGATCGTATAAAACAATTCATACAATTCGAAAGTCAACTACCAATTCATGAAGGAAACTACTTATGGCATGGCTGGACATTTTGCATGGCTGGACATTTTGCATGAAGGAAACTACATATTGAAACAATTCATAAAGGAAACTTGAAATTTTGAATCAATTTGCATGGCTGGACATTTTGGTCAATCTTGAAATATTGAACGGTTTAGTGATTGGTCAATCTTGAATTGTTTAGTGATCGTATCTTACAATTCAAAAGTCAACTATCGTATAAAACAATTCATCTATACTATTTATAATGGAAAAATGGTCAAATGTGAGAGAAAATTAGTGTAATTAATACTCTAATTAAAACAACCCATTACTTAAAAGTACAATAATTTATTCACATTGTACAACCAATTAAAAGCATATCTATCAAATTAAATACAACCAATTAAAACACAAACCGGGTTGACCTGGTAATTTGACCCGTTTTCGACCCAACCTAGCAAGTTGACCCAGTTTAAATCGACCCATTTTTCGACCGGAGCGGTTCAACCGGTTGAACTACCCGGGTCGAACTGGGTTTCAAAACATTATTCATTACTTAAAAGTACAATGATTTATTCACATTGTACAACCAATTAAAAACATATCTACCAAATTAAATACAACCAATTAAAACACAAACCGGGTTGACCCGGGATGCTTCAAACCCGGCGGATTGACCCAGTTTAATTTGACCCGTTTTCGACCAAACCTAGCAAGTTGACCCAGTTTAAATCGACCCATTTTTTGACCGGAACGGTTCAACCGGTTGAACCACCCGGGTCGAACCGGGTTTCAAAACATTATCCTTTACTTAAATGTACAATGATTTACATTGTACAACCAATTAAAAAACATATCTACCAAATTAAATACAACCAATTAAAACACAAACCGGGTTGACCCGGGACGCTTCAAACCCGGCGGATTGACCCTATTTAATTTGACCCATTTTCGACCAAACCTAGCAAGTTGACCTGGTTTAAATCGACCTATTTTTCGACCGGAACGGTTCAACCGGTTGAACCACCCGGGTTGAACCGGGTTTCAAAACATTAATATTCTTTTATAACCTATAAACTTTTTTTATCAATAAACTATTTGTCGCTATAAAATCACGTTGCTATGCACGGGTACTCGTCTAGTCATATTGATATTGATATTGATGTTTGTTGTTTGTTGTTTTCATATTTATTGTTTTCAAACTTTGAATTATTCAATAAAAGCAACGGTTCCTATACGGCCATAGACAATAATACATGCAACTACCAGACCTCCATACATTAAAGATAACAAGGAACCCACACGCTTATCCACATCTTCAATATAACAAACATGCACTAAAGGACCAGATTTTGATGTATATCACCCAAACACTCCTTCACTTCTTTTATTAACAACCCACACCCTTTTTTGTTCAGATAAACAAACATGATGTCTTTAGTCAAAAAAAGTTGAACAATGAGTTTGCTTTATTTTGCGGTGCGGTTAATAATGAAACTTGTAAAAACATGTAGAGTATTAGATTAAAGTATTAAAGTATTATGTATGGTCACTGGTGGCAGACAATTGTCATTCAGTGACAGACAATTTTAGTAGAATCGTCCTTAAAATACTGGTATAACCAGAATATGTGCGGACAATCATGAAAATTTACTTCTGCAAGAAAAGTCCAATGTCAGATATGTTAAATGTTACGTATAAACATTAATAGGTAAATGTCTAGGATCGAACACGAGACCTCGGGATTGCACACTTTACAAACAAGAATAAAGTAAATAAATTTATATATTTATTAAATGTATGAAATATATATATTTATGTCACTTAATGGACTAAACGGTCGTTAGTTGTTAACCGTATGGACTAACTATCGTTAAATAAGAAAAACAAGGACTAGAATGTAACTTAGGTGACAAGGAGGTTCTAGAACCCCTTTGGGTTTGTCTAGGCCGGTCGACCCACACCTCAATGGGTCGATCCACCCTTGCTTGGTCACCAAGGAATCACCTAGTATAAATACAAGGCCTTGGGGTTAGACTTAACAATCTTTTGTGCACACACTCTAACCCTAAAACCTTTGTTTGTGTTTTCTTGTGCTTGGCCGATCGTACCACCCCCCACCATAGGGTTCTTGGTCGATTTTCTAAGTACCAAATTCATTAGTGATTTGTTTACTTGCAACAACCTTTATTCGTTGGAGTTTGTGTGTACAAGAACGAGGTAATTACTTACTTTAGTAATTATCAAGAGATCGATAAACAAAACGGTAAGGGGTTTATCATTGATCTATATTGTCCAAGAATCAAGGTGTTATTGAAGTGCATCGGGTACGTTTACTATTTACGTTTTGGTTAATATTTATATGTTATACTTGATCCTAGCTTCCGCAATACGTGTATTTGATTGTTAAACTCTAACAGTGGCATCACGAGCCATGTATAACATGTAATTGATTACTAAAACGTAATAAAAACCGGATCTTTAATTGTTTTAGATACATGTTTTTTTGATCTAGGGTTTTTCCTATTTTTTTTCTTTCTAAAAATTTCGAAACCCTAACCCTAATTTTGGGGGGGGGGGTCGATTTTCCCATGAAACCCTAATTAGGGTTTTGTGGTTTTCTTGATTATGTGTAATCACTAGAAACCCTAGGTCATTAACCGGTTAATTGAACGTATCTTGTGACCTAATTGCTAATTGTTAGGTTTTATCCGTGACTTACATGCATGTTTGTCATGGATCTTGTTTTGTTGTCACATGTTTAGATAGATCTTAAATTGGGGAAGACTCCAATAAATATATTAAAATCAATTTTATATGCTATGTGGTGTGTTTTTAGCTTTGGCCTACGCAATTGATTCGTCAATGTATGTGGCTCACCTCCATTAAGAGGTGAAGGCCTTAGTTGATTACATGCGGAATTATACCTAGAATTGATTTTATTAGGATCTTTTCTAATATGGTTTGCATGTGGCTAATTGTTTCACTTATATTATTATTGTTTGTTTGATTTTCTTTGCTACTTGTTTTATTGTTTTTTAGTTGGACTTGATGTAAGCAATAAAAGGGTGTTTTCATAAAGAAAATTAAAACGGACTAATAATTGTGAAACCCTAAAGTGATAAAGTAAGAATCTTGCAATGGTCTTATGACAATCGTGGTCCGATTCGCACGGTAATCAGCTCCCAGTCGAGACTAGCATTATTCGAACTTTATTACTATTTTGAGATTGAATCCATAAACTTTTGCTTGAATAATGTTTTGTGCAAATATGGTTTTAAAATTAAGTCTTTTAAGATGATATTCATAACCGTGATTTGAAGGCTTAGAAAAGAGCCTTAGAGTCTGCCTTGGTTATCACAATCTTGAATATATCTTAAACGAATTACTTTTAAAATTATATGTTGTAGAAAGTCATCTTAGGGTTTTGGCATAAACCTCAAGTAAAACTTTGTGTATTAATTTCAGGAATCGGATATAAAAAGTTTTATGAAAACTTATGTTATAAAGATGAGTGCATGCATCTTTGTACATAATTTTGATTGACATATCAAAAATTAATACCCTTAAAAATTTAAGTTACGTGCCATCTACCTATAAGAAACACTTGGAATTTTAATTTAGTAAACGTGAGACCTAGGCTAAATTACTATAACAAGGTAAAATTCTTTTAACGCGTGAGACCATAATTGTAATTTTACAGTTTCTAAGGTAGACGACTTAATTAAGTTGTGCGTGAGACCTAGAACTTAAGGCATGAGATGGGATGAAACATGCTTACAAAGGCAAATTGATGAATCAATTTGAGTAAATCCCATAATGATCTAGGAATTGGAAATCTTGTTTGCCAATTATTGTTCGACAGATTACTATCTTTTGTACTTTTACCACTAGCAGATCAACTGGTGTGGTGAAACTATGTAAAGATAGATCCTAGATTTTCAAGAAAATTAGTTGGTTATATGAATATAGCCTTGGGTATTATATTTTCTTGAAGATATTGATTATCGAAAATACTAATATTTGAACTTTATCTGTAGATATGGCTCAACCCGATAACCAAACTGTGATTAATGCTTTCAAGAGTCATCTTGAGAGAGAGAAACTCACAGGAAAGAATTTCAATGACTGGTACCGTTCGCTCAGAATTGTCTTGAGGGCGTCTGGTAAGATGGATTTCTTGACCGAAGAATGCCCACCTGAGCCTCCTGCTACTGCTACACCAGAAGCAAAGGCGGCTTGGAAGGTGGTACATGCTAAGTACAATGAGGTTGCTTGTCTAATGCTCACTAGCATGAATGCTCAATTACAAAAGAAGTATGAGTATGCGTTTCCTAAAGATATGCTTGAGATGCTTCAACAATCTTATGAGAAACCGGCTGCAGTTGAATTGTATGATGAACTTGACAAGCTACACAACTGCAAGCATGGTGATGGTAAACCAGTAGCCGATTATGTGGATGAGATGAAGGACTCCTTTGATCAACTTCACAGAATTGGTTTTGGTTACCCCGAGAATGTGCAAGTGCACTTGATCAACAGATCCCTTAACAAGGATTTTGCTGGTTTTGTGCAGAACTTCAACATGCATTGCTCGGGGAAGACAGTCTCAGAATTACTCGCATTGCTTGTTGATTATGAGAAAGGTCTACCAGCCAAGGTCAAGAATCCCACCCCGCAAGTGTTGGCAATTCATGGGGGAAGAATCCAGAAGAAATCGCATGTGAACAAAGGCAAAGGGAAGGTTAACAAAGGCAAGCAGGTCATGGCCTATCAACCTGAACCCAAGATGAAACAACATCAGCCTAAGCAGAACAAGGTGAATCCGCCAAACAGGAAGGATCAGGCTTGTCACCATTGTCATGAAAAGGGCCATTGGAAGCGCAATTGCCCTCTCTACATTCATGACTTGCGACTTAAGAAGCAGGGGAATGATGCTGGTAACCCCAGCTCATCAGGTGCGTTCTTTATGATTGAATTATTCACTCTTACTCCTAAATTGAATTCATGGGTATATGATACTGGATGTGGCATTCATATCTGCAATACCATGCAGGGGTTTAGAGTTGAGAGAAAGCTGGCCTATGGACAACAATTCTTGCACGTTGGTAACGGAGCGCATGCAGGAGTTGAAGCTATAGGAGTATTTAATTTAGTGTTGCCTTCGGGCCTAGTACTATCTTTAAATAATTGTCATTATGCACCGTCAATTGTTAGAGGTGTAATTTCATTTTCATGTTTGTTAAACCTTGGTTTTGAGCATACTATTTCAAGCAATGGAATTTCGGTTTCTTTAAATAATGTTTTTTATTTTAATGCTATTGCTGTGAATGGTGTATTTGAAATTGATATGAATGATAATGATAATGCTTTTGTTAAAAATAATTCAATGTATAGCATCAACAATAAGAGAATCAAGAAAGGTCTGGATTCGTCTTATCTTTGGCATTGTCGACTTGCTCACATTGGCAAAGATCGCATGAAAAAGCTGCAACATGATGGGCTTTTAAATAAGATCAATGATGAATCATTTGATAAATGCGAATCTTGCATTGCTGGGAAGATGACTAAGAAACCCTTTAAAAATAGGATTGAAAGGGCGAATGATCTACTTGGTCTTATTCACACAGATGTGTGTGGACCACTTAGACATGTGTCAAGGAGGGGTGCTAGCTACTTCTTAACATTTACGGATGATTACAGCCGTTATGGTTATGTTTATTTACTTAAACATAAACATGAGGTGTTTGAAACATTCAAAGTGTTTAAAGCAGAAGTAGAGTTGCAACTTGGAAAGAAGATTAAAGCTCTTCGATCCGATAGAGGTGGTGAATACCTGAGTCAGGAGTTCATAGATTATCTAGCAAAGGAGGGAATTGTCCAGCACCTTACTTCTCCATATACTCCACAACAAAATGGTGTATCTGAAAGAAGGAATCGTACATTGCAAGATATGATACGGTCTATGTTTAATCTAACAACTCTTCCTTTCTCGTTTTGGGATTATGCCTTAGAATCTGCGGTTCGCATTCTAAATATGGTTCCAACAAAGAAGGTTGATAAGACACCATATGAGGTATGGACTGGAAAAGCTCCTAACCTGTCTTATCTTAAGGTCTGGGGTTGTGAGGCGTATGTTAAACGTGACTCAGCAGACAAACTCCAACAAAGATCTGTGAAGTGCATCTTCGTAGGATACCCTAAGGAAACTATGGGATACTACTTTTATTACCCACCTGAAAACAAAGTATTTGTTGCAAGGTATGGAGACTTTCTTGAAAGAGAGCTCATATCTCAAGAATTCAGTGGGAGAGTATATGACCTGGAAGACGGTCATGAAGATGTAGAACCTTCTGAAAACACTAACGAACTTCCGGTAGAACCTGAAAGCTTAGGTCCTCCACCAGAAGTTGAAGTGATTCCCATTCGTAGGTCAACAAGACCAGTAAAAGCTCCTACTCGTCTATGTCTTAATGTAGAGAGTGATGAGTATATACTGGGTGATCTTGATGAGCCTACAAGTTATAAAGCTGACATGAATGGTCCTGAAAAGGCCAAATGGAAAGAAGCTATGGATGGGGAAATGCAATCCATGGAAGACAATGATGTCTGGGAAGAAGTAGACCTACCTCCGGGTGCCAAACTAGTTGGGAGTAAATGGCTCTACAAGAAAAAGACTGACATGGATGGCGTTGTACACACCTATAAGGCCCGTTGTGTAGCTAAAGGCTATACACAAACTTTTGGTGTTGACTATGAGGAGACCTTTTCTCCTGTAGCTGACATAAGGGCAATTAGGATTCTTATAGCCATAGCCGCTTACTATGACTATGAGATTTGGCAAATGGATGTTAAAACCGCCTTCTTAAATGGTCGCCTAGATGAGGACATCTATATGGCGCAGCCTGAGGGGTATGTAAATCCAGAATTCCCAAATCGTGTATGCAAGCTTAAAAGATCCATTTATGGATTAAAGCAAGCATCACGACAATGGAATAAAAGATTTGATGGTGAGATTAAAAAGTATGGATTCACTAAAAATCTTGATGAGCCATGTGTATATCACAAAGTTAGTGGGAGTAATGTGATTTTCCTTATATTATATGTCGATGACATATTGATCATGGGGAACGACATTCCAAGTTTACAAAAGGTTAAGGAATATCTTGGAAGTTGTTTTTCTATGAAAGATTTAGGGGAAGCTGCATTCATTCTGGGAATCAAGATATATAGAGATAGATCTCAGCGATTAATTGGATTAAGCCAAAGTGCTTACATTGATAAAATATTGAAGAGATTCAATATGCAAAATTCCAAGAAAGGATATTTGCCGATGCAAGAGCAACATGGCTTGAGCAACAAGGTTTGTGCTTCAACACCTGAAGAGGTGCAACGCATGAAAAGAGTCCTTTATGCTTCGGCTGTGGGATCTATAATGTATGCGGTGAAAAGTACAAGGCCTGATGTGGCGTTTGCTCAGAATTTAACCAGTCGATATCAGCAAAACCCAGGTGTAGCTCACTGGACTGCTGTTAAGAATATTCTTAAGTACCTTAGGGCAACTAAGGATATGTTTTTGGTTTATGGGGGAAATCCATCGGCAGAACTTGATGTTACAGGTTACTGCGATGCTTCTTGGAAAGGTGATAAGGATGATACGAAGTCTCAGACGGGTTATGTCTTTGTCATTAATGGAGGAGCAGTGGATTGGAGGAGCAGAAAGCAGAGTGTACTAGCGATGTCTGCTACAGAAAGTGAGTATATAGCTGCTTCGGAAGCTGCAATGGAAGCTGTTTGGATTAGGAAGTTTGTCTCAGGGCTTGGAGTCATGCCTTCGATTCAAAGACCTATTAAAATGTATTGTGACAATTCTGCTGCAATCACATTTGCCAATGAGCCTGGAATCATGAAAGGCACCAGACATTTCCCGATTAAGCATCACTATGTTCGAGAACAAGTCGAAATAGGTGAAATCGAAATGCTCAAAGTTCACACAGATGATAACTTGGCGGATCAATTAACAAAGCCTTTACCTGGCACTAAGCTTCACAAGCATGCTGCAGGTGTAGGACTTAGATTAGCTGAAAGTTTCATGCCCATTTGTGATTAGTGTTTGGATAAAGGATGTAATGTACAATTATTATTTTAATGGAATAAAATAAGTTTTATGTTTATTTATCATTGTCTTAATAATATATCCTATATTTGCATGTTTAAGATCCTTGAATAATTTATTATTCTAAAATGTCCATTGTCGATTAATGATATGGGAATATCATTAAACTAAGACAAATTTGAGTATTGGTTAAGAATATACTTGAAAGTATATTGATGCGTAGTCATACCAATTTCACATAATATTTGATGAATTGAATATTGGACTTATCCCAACAATATGATTTAATGTTTGATGTGAGAATCATATTTAAAGTTATCCTCAGACTTGAGATACCAGATAAGTGTCATGGATGTAGTGCATTTTTGTGAAGCAATCTACCGCTCACCGTAACAGGGAGTCATAAGGATTGTTTTCAGAAGTGTTGCAAAGTTCATGGGTTATTCTTGTAGTCAAGAAAGAATTCATTCCTTCTGATTTGTTCAGGAGTTTAATACTGCTGGGCCCCTCGTAGGGTTGACAAAATGTTTGCATGGCCATGCCCAAAGTCTATCTGGAATACGTTCAGATGTTTTGGTAATTTTGTTCAATCATAAAGAAACGAGAAACATAATTTTAATAAAGGAACTCACATCTTTATTAATGTGGTATTAGTAATGAAAGGATAATTATAATGATGAATCATTAAAGGTTTTTCCAGGAAACCTAGCTCGGTTTGAACTAGGGGCATTGGAGTGTTGCAAGACGCTAACCAATGTCATTTTACTATTAATGAATATACGAGTGGGAGCTGTTAAATGTTACGTATAAACATTAATAGGTAAATGTCTAGGATCGAACACGAGACCTCGGGATTGCACACTTTACAAACAAGAATAAAGTAAATAAATTTATATATTTATTAAATGTATGAAATATATATATTTATGTCACTTAATGGACTAAACGGTCGTTAGTTGTTAACCGTATGGACTAACTATCGTTAAATAAGAAAAACAAGGACTAGAATGTAACTTAGGTGACAAGGAGGTTCTAGAACCCCTTTGGGTTTGTCTAGGCCGGTCGACCCACACCTCAATGGGTCGATCCACCCTTGCTTGGTCACCAAGGAATCACCTAGTATAAATACAAGGCCTTGGGGTTAGACTTAACAATCTTTTGTGCACACACTCTAACCCTAAAACCTTTGTTTGTGTTTTCTTGTGCTTGGCCGATCGTACCACCCCCCACCATAGGGTTCTTGGTCGATTTTCTAAGTACCAAATTCATTAGTGATTTGTTTACTTGCAACAACCTTTATTCGTTGGAGTTTGTGTGTACAAGAACGAGGTAATTACTTACTTTAGTAATTATCAAGAGATCGATAAACAAAACGGTAAGGGGTTTATCATTGATCTATATTGTCCAAGAATCAAGGTGTTATTGAAGTGCATCGGGTACGTTTACTATTTACGTTTTGGTTAATATTTATATGTTATACTTGATCCTAGCTTCCGCAATACGTGTATTTGATTGTTAAACTCTAACAAGATATTGACTTGATCATCCATGAATATACTCATTCATAAGCAGGAAAACTCCTTATTATGCAGCTCTGAACCCAGGAGACAATGCTACTAACCCAATTTAGCTACTTGTCAAGTACACAGAAATAGGAGTTAAAGACATTAGAATCCTGAATTAAAACTGCATGCAATGTATAGGCCATCTGCTACAAATCCTTAAACCAAACACTCTGTTACATGCTAGCTGCACTACAAAGTGTAGGCAGAGCGGTCACCAATTTTTCCTTTTCCCATGTTAACCCCCATGTGTCAGCCACTTTTACAACAATTTACTAATACTAGTGATTGCCACCAGTAGTTCATCTTCAGTTCTCATGACATTTTCAAATGTTCTTTTGTTCCTTTCATTCCAAATATGGTACACAGTGGAGGATAGAATAAGCTTGTCAACAATTTGCCAAATGTTGTTCTTTAGAGGACTTGCTGCTAGATGATTTACCACACTGTTTAAGCTATTACCACCTCTGATGCATCTCCCCTTTCTATTTATCACATTCCATATATACTTTCCAAGAATAAGGACTGTTAGCCTTGTTAATGCTTTAATGATCAAAGTTAATGTTTAAGTTAAAGACATATTAGTTATATTTCTGTATTTTAGTTTGGTTATGTATTTGGGTCGTATTGTAAGTCTGTCTATGGGTCGAAATCTGTTAAGTCCAAACAGGCCCATAAGTCATGACAGTTAGTTATAGGTAGTTATTTAGTATGCAACGTTTAGTTAGGGTTGCAACGGTTATGATGAATCGACATGTCTTTTAGAGGCAGTGTTTCATCCAGTATAAATAGGTCTAGAATTCATTGTAAACCTTAACCTTTTCAGTTAATAAAATATCGTTATAAAGGTTCAAACCTTCTGTGTTGTTACTCCTTTCAATAATGCTTATACATGTTGTTGTTTGATCATATCGATCCTGGAATCATGCCCACAAAACCTGTGAAACATTGGTATCAGAGCTTCGAGGAATCAAGCAACACAACAATTCATGATTTTGATCATCACTCAAGATTCAAAAGGATTACAATTGAAGTCTGGTTTTTCGCCATGGTTTACAAGATTACTTGGCGATATGTTGTAGAACTTGAGAGTTCACAAGGATTTGGTAACCAGAAACAACAAGGACAACAACTTGTTGTTTACCGAGAATTTGCGAGTTCTTTGGAAGTAAAAGCCGAGACAAACAAAGTCGTCTAGGGCACGAATTGGTTTCAAATCGACACAAAAAGAAGAAGAGGGACATGAAGACCAGATTCAAACAAAGAAGGAAACGAGAAAAGGGTACACGTTGAATTGTTTTTGAGTGACAAGTGTGGAATGATTGCAAAACTTCAAGGCCTGGACATCAAAGATGGTTTAGCAATGAAGGAGTGTTACAAGAAGTTTGTGGACTTAGTTGTGATCTATCATGAGACTACTCGAGCACCATGGTTTGAGAAACCAATGGAGATAGGAGAAGCAAGCAAGACGTGCTTGGCCACGGACCTACAAAACCAGAGGATGTACGATGGAGCAACACACACAAGACAAGACCATTTTGGTGTCAAACTCGAAGGAAAAGATGAAGAGAAGGACGAACAACACAGCAGCCAAGAAAGCAATGATTTCGACATCATTGTTTGAAGTTTACAAGATAGCACATCAAGGAATTTGATCTTAAATCATTAAGGGGGGAAATGTTAGCCTTGTTAATGCTTTAATGATCAAAGTTAATGTTTAAGTTAAAGACATATTAGTTATATTTCTGTATTTTAGTTTGGTTATGTATTTGGGTCGTATTGTAAGTCTGTCTATGGGTCGAAATCTGTTAAGTCCAAACAGGCCCATAAGTCATGACAGTTAGTTATAGGTAGTTATTTAGTATGCAACGTTTAGTTAGGGTTGCAACGGTTATGATGAATCGACATGTCTTTTAGAGGCAGTGTTTCATCCAGTATGAATAGGTCTAGAATTCATTGTAAACCTTAACCTTTTCAGTTAATAAAATATCGTTATAAAGGTTCAAACCTTCGGTGTTGTTACTCCTTTCAATAATGCTTATACATGTTGTTGTTTGATCATATCGATCCTGGAATCATGCCCACAAAACCTGTGAAACAAGGACATTCAAAAAAAATGGCTATTATTATCAACACAACTTTTACATAGAGCACACCTCAAATCATTTCCTTGAGCCCATACCATTCTATCTTGAGTCAGTAGCTTAGAATTGTTCCTATAAGAAACTGACACTTTTTTTTAGTGGAGATCGGTTTTTAATTGAGTGATATCGTATAAACCAGCATCACTCTTGAAACCTCTTTATTAAAGAAAGGAGCATCAAATGTCATGATCATGCAAAATATTTTATTTAGTGTTTATATTTTAATCAACATTATTAGTGTAATCAAGATGACTAAATAACTGAATACTCGTAGAGTATAAGGTTTCAACGTGCTTATTGCATTATAAGAATTGGGTTGTATGCCAACTGTTTAACTTGTAACTCATATGAGGTCACACACTTACATTATTTTAATTAGTATACAAGTTGCTGAGAAGTTTCTTTCTCATCATGTACATTTAGTTTTCCAGTACTTGTGGTCTATTAATGTTTTAGTTACAAATTCAAATTAGTTACTTTCAGTGTTTGTTGTTTTGTTATTTATTAATTTTAAACTTTTTAAAGGAAGTTTCTTATACGCTCGAGACAATAGTCCACTACAATAATAATGCAACTACCAGACCTCCATAGTCCATACATTAAAGATAACACGGAACCCCACACGCTTATCCACATCTTCTCTATATACAAACACAAACCGAACAGATTTGTGTATATCACCCAAACACACACTCCTTCGCTTCTTTTTGTAACAACCCATACACCCTTTTTTTCAAACAAACAAAAAGATACATACATACATGATGTCTTCAGTCAATCATGAGGACTTTGCTCACTTAAAAATCCCCCTTGAAGATATACTCTCAGCCACCAACAACTTTGATGACGAAAATTTCTTGGGAGATGCTAATTTTGTAAATCATTACACGGGACAGCTTTTGTGGTCCGGCGAGTTGATAAATATCCATGCTCGGAGGTTGAATAAAGAATGGAAGGATGGAGAACAGCAGTTTTGGATGGAGATTTCAATGCTTTCAAGTCTCAAGCATAAAAATCTGGTTTCTCTTGTTGGGTTTTGTGATGATAATGATGAGAACATCATCATTATCAGGCGTGAGACCTGGGGAAGTCTCAGCCTATTTCTAAGTGACCCGATGTTGTTGACATGGGTGCGAAGATTGGAGATATCTGTCGGTGTTGCGCATGCATTGAGCTACATTCATTATGACGAGCCACGCGATTTCAGCGTAATACACCGGCAAATCAACAGTGGCACAGTTCTATTAAATGATGACCGGGAACCCAAGTTATCTGGTTTTGAACGTTCCATGAAGATTGAAGCGTCTCAAAGGCACCATTCTTTCAATAATGGTGCATGTATGTACATACCTGGGTATGTCGACTCAACATTTACGGAGACTAACACTGTGAACCATGAGTCAGATATATACTCGTTTGGGATAGTATTGTTTGAAGTACTCTGTGGTAGAAAATCAATAATCGACAGCGATAGTAACAAGTATTTGGCTCCGCTAGCCGTTACCCATTATAAAGAGAAAAGACTCGATGAAATAATTGATTGGGATCTGTGGAATCAAATGGACTCGCAGTCATTTGACATTTTCGCGGAAACAGCGTGTGACTGCTTGAATGAAGAACGATCGCAGCGCCCAAATATTGATGAGATTGTCACGAGACTTGAGAGAGCGTTGGAACTTCAACTCAAACATCAAAATAAGGTAAGACAGTTTTTCCTCTTCCATCTTTCTATAATAATAAATACTAATATCTATTTGTTTGAGTGTATACACCTTCACTCTATCAGTTTACACTTTAGCTAGACCCTATAAAACTGATTATACATAATTAGCTAGTCGCACTAAACCTTAAGACTCTTAACTCGTCACCCACTCTCCTAGTAGTCTAGTACCTTATTAGCCTTTGATCAGTTTCACAACTAGACCATTCGACTTGTAGAGAATATCCGAATCGAAGAGTATAATATCATGCTCTTGCTCTGTTTAACACACTAATAGTCTCATTCAGATTAAAGCATATATACATGTCCAAACATCCAACTTTTTGATGTCCAAACAACATGTAATTACTCTGAAAAGTAACTTCATTTAAAAAAAGAGCATGTAATAGCTGCAAAAACTTATTTCCAAACAGCCATGTAAAGGCTGTGTCCAAACGACATATAAAAGCTGTTAAAACAGCATATAAGCCTGTCCAAACAGCCCATCTTTCTGCTGTCCAAATAGCATATAGAAAGTGTTTAAAACACCATATATAAAAACCTGTCTGTAACAGCTTTTAAAACCTTTAAAAACTTGTAAAAAGCAATGTGGAACACATATAAAAGATTTAATGACAAACCCAGCCGGAATTATAGAAACGGGTAAACCCGGCGGGTCATACTGGGTTTAAATTCTTAAAAACCGGTTTCTTTTGACCCGTTATCTAAGCCGGAACCGGGTATCAAAACATTGAAAAAAAGAAAAGTAAGTAAGTAAGTAAGTAAGTAACTCCCAATACCGTCTTCCACGGGTTATGGGTCCCAATACCGTCTTCCACGGTGTATGGGGGAGGTTGAGACGTAGACAACCATACCCCTACCTAAGGTAGAGAGGTTGCTTCCGGTTCTACCTAAGGTAGAAAAGGACCTCCGGCCTTTTGTAGGGAGTGAGGATCATTGAAAAAAAAAAAGAAAAGTGATATAGTAAAAGTACTTGTTGATGTTTGCAAACATTTTTTAACTATGACCACCTAACCGAGATTTTGATAGGACATCCCGCGAACCTTTATATGAAACTGGGGGAGTGTCCCTGGTAGACGATTAAAATTAGAAACCAGGGGATTACTGAGTTACAAAGTAAAATTAAAATTTTTAAATTAGTATAGTTATAAAATCTACATGTAGTTTAGCAAGTTCATTACGATATACACAAGGTAGTTTATATAGCCTTGCACGGTAGCTTGTCCAAGTTGTAGATCAAAACTAATTTTCTTCAAAATTACATGTAAGCTAAAGATGAGTTGTTCATCCCCTTTTCGTTTGTGTCTTTAACCTCAAAACATAAACTTTTACGGACGCTAATCTTCAAGTATTTTACCGTTTCAAAATTACCTACGAAAGAAAACCACAAATATTAACAGACTTGTGACGCATTGGCTGGAAGAGAAGCAACTTCCCTTATACGGGTTCGACTCATTTAGTTGTAAATTTGTCTGTCCAGGTTATGGTTTGTCTCTATGTGGTGATAAAAAAACGAATAACTGATAAGAAAAAAGGTCAATTAGGTCACTGGTTGACCAGTTGACCTGATAGTCACCCATATTGTATTTTTAGTGAATAAAACTTTCTAAATCCTTTTTATATATATATAAAAAAAAAAAAAAAAAAAATAGATTGTTATTGTAATAATATGGCTATGAAACATATTTGACTAAAGTTAATGTAACAGATTAATCACAACATACCTAGTAACTCAGGCAATAAAAGCAACATTAATATCCCATAAGCACCATGAAACACCAAAAACCGACATGTTATAAAGATGAAAAATGTAGCTAAATGATGGCCAATAAACCAAACATCACGAAAACGAAATAACTACCTTCTCAAGATTACTCATAATAATACTTTTGACAGTATACTTATTTAATATGATCCCTTGGCCTCTTTATTCCACCTCTAAACGGAAAATATAAGACAGGTATTAGTTTCAGAAAAGAATACACAACCAAATAACATATGACATCTACACTCAACACGCATCTGAACTCCTATCAATATTGTATGCAAGCAATGGGTAACAACCTTTTGGGATTGCTGATCTGCTTTGAAAGTTGAAACAATACTACGGGTCAAATGGGTAACAACCTTCTAATTTGAGAATTTATTCTTTTACTGTATTAAATAAGTAGTTATCAGTTGACTTTTTGGGATTATTGATGTGCTTTGAAACATTACCTTGCCACTTTTCAAAGCCTTCCATATATAGTCCTTCAATTGGTCCTTGGTATGCTTTGCAATGAATGCAGCAATAGCATAATCATTTGATTTCAAAAAGTCCATAGAAAGATTACTCAAACTCAACAGATTTCGATATTTCGCTACAAGATATTCATAAATGTAGTCAATAACAAGACAAAAACATGTCTTTGAATGCAATGAGGGAACCAAACAAGACAATATAAAATAGGCAAGTTTTGGTGTCTACCCCATAATCCCAAATAGTTTATAAATAATTAAGGATAAGTTTTGAAATCTCAACTTTAAACAATGAGGTTTATGATTGTACACTCCGACACTTGACAAGAGTATAGTTAATTGTTTTCGGAAATTACGTTCAAGTATAGAAACCTTACAAAGTTTTACCATGACTCGACCGTTTATAAAGCATTTTCAAATCGAAAGACTTTCATTACAAAGAAATTTACTCAAGTCACCTTTTATAGTAAGACAACTTAATTATTGGGATAATGTATTTAGTGATTTATTGTCCAATAAACATTGTTTCCTTATTGCGTGCCCGTTACAAATCAAATATATCAAATTTGTGACGAGTCTAATACATTGTATTCGGTTCGGTCCAATAAGTCTAAGAATGTCTGCTGTCCAATATCAATTATCAAATCCCAATATATCCGTAACATACCAATCGGCACCATGTCCCTTAAAAGTAAACTAGTTAGTTAAATACATTTGACACCACAATATATAATCAAACATATTTCTAAATCCTAACCAAACACGAGATAGGAATACAAACCTCTTGCTATAATTCAATAATAAACTGGAAATAAGCTCAACCCATTTAAAGTAAGGCAAACCCAAACACCACCGAGACCATGGATGGTCTTGGCTCACCCCATGTGGTCACGAAACAACGAGCCCAGAACCCAACCGAGACAAACAAAGTTACCAAAGTCAAACCCGTGACTCGAAACGGGTTTCGCGACGCGATTCCATAACAACAATAGTCACTTCAATAACTTAACAACAACAAAAATAGCCATACAAATCCAAACTCAAAACTGCAAATCCTTGTGCAATGGGCCCCGAACCGAAAATCAACCGGGTATAACCCGACCCGATTCAAAATAAGCCAACAAACACCCTCTGATAAATAGTTTTCCTTACCATACGAAAACAATTCCAAAATCCACGAAAACTATATTAAGTTATAATCGGTTTACATCAAAACAAGCAAACCTTTGGTCTTCTCGATCTATTGGTGATGACGATGATGGAGTAAGGTAGGGTAGAGGACGGCGGCGGTGGCTGGTGGTGGCACCAGTGGTGGTGTCGGCCAAACCCTAGAGAGGGAGAAGTGAGATGGAGGCTATGACTAAATGAAATGAAACCCTATGTTGGCACCCCTTTTTATCACAAAAAAAAAATTATAAAACTTAGTATAAAGTTAATGAAAGTTTAGGGGAGGGTGTGGGTAAAATTACCACAGGGGCCAAATTGTAATTTTTGAATTCTTTCATAATAAGGGGTTTCTGGATATATTTAGGCGAGTAAATGGTGGATTCAGTACACGGGAATCGCGTCATTACGCTCAGAATATTATTTCCGATTAAAATGACCATAAATGTGTCTTATTTCTCATAAATAATATCAAACTCTAAATGAATGACCGTTTCTCAAAATAGAATCATGACGGGAAATTTTGCGAGTTGTTACATCTACAGTGACTAAAAACTATTTGATAACATGTAGGTTGTTGAATGAATTCTCAATGAAAATACGTGATAACATGTGAGTTTTTGGATACTTATCTTGTGAGTGATTATGTGATAATAATAAATTGAGTTGCACACAAACTATTTGATAAAATGAATGTTTCAATAGTGCTGTAAATTGGTCATGGTAATTAGCGAGACCATTGAGACTTGTTCACTACTACAAAAAACGTTAAAAAGATCAGTTGTAAACCCTCAAAAAGATCGGTTATGAACCACTCTATGTAAGGGTGATCTATTTGAGTGAAACACAAATAGATCAGTTGAGAACATACACCACCATATAACTAATCTAAAATTGTTTGTGGCGTTACTGTTGTCTGCGCAGCACTTGTTGTCGGAGTTTCAGTACATGAGTCCGAAATGCCTGTAATGACAATAACATAAGTGGTTTAATAAGGGTTAAATTGACGGTGGATAATCATTTTACAATGCGGGTTAAGTTGACAGCACTTGTGTATTGCCAATTTTAATTACCATGTTGTTGACTAAGTTAAGGAAAGTTAAGTTACTTACTAGTATGGAAATTATAAAAAGAGAAAGTGGCATCACTAAAGTTGGCGTAGCAGTGCTGGTACGTCTGATTGTACACGATCTGTTGTTGAAAACCGGCCTTGTAAACCATGCGGGCCTATAATGATGGGAACATGACATGATTAAGAAACTGCCAACCAAGGTTGCAATTAAATTTTAGAAATCTTGTGTGTTAACATTTCAAGCAACCTGTACACTGTTGGACCATTAATGTTATAGAAGCAAAGATAAGGATAGTTAGTGTATATTATGTTTTATGTAAAGCCTGTAAACACTTGGGTTATGGGCTGGGTTAATATGGGTCGATTAGTTTGTTAGTGTATAAACGGTTATTTAGTTTAGATAGGTTACAACGATTAGGAAAAGTCACAATGTTTACGTTTAGTGTACAGGTATGCCTCTTCATGTAGGCAACGATTCAATATGTATAAATAGGTCAGTTTCTGTAGACACTTAGTCAATACAATTATCAATAAAAAGTATCGTTAGTATATATCAAATTCTGTTGTTATTTTGTTACTTTAACATACAAAAACTTTGTTATTTTGTATTCAATCAAAGCCAATAATTGGCATCAGAGCGTGTGTTTGATTCAGGGAGGAAAAGAAAGATTAGAAGGGCACTGAAAATAGGGTAGTTTAAGATCAACAGCGGATTAGCGGGATTATCAACAGCGGAATAACGGGATTGATCAAGATCAACAGCGGAAAAGCGGGTTTGATTGTCAATAGTGGTGAAGCGGACAATAGGTGTCATTAGCAGGAAGCGGACGTGACAATTATTTGCTAGACGGATTTGACTTTCAACAGCGAGGCGGGTTTGATCACACACCCAGAAATCAAAGAAACTAGGCTTGTTTTTTTAAGAATCTTTTATAAATATAATCAGTTTCTTTTATTCTTATTATTGGGTTTGGAGGCATAAATAAAAGAAACCAGATAGTATTTGTGAAAGAAGGGAAATTTAATCAAGATTGGAAAAGGAAGGAAGAAAAAGATAATGGCAGGCGACGAATCCAGAAAAAATAAGAACGAAGTTACGAAGGATAGTGGAACATCAATGACGTTCCAATACCCGGTTCTCAATTCAATGAATTACACGACTTGGGCAGTAAAGATTAAAGCGTTATTCAATGTCCATGGAATCTGGGAAGCAGTTGAACCAACAACGGACGCTGAAGTTGATCAAAAGAAAAACAACCTGACAATTGCAATGTTATACCAAGCAATTCCAGAAAATATGGTTTTGCAAATTGCAAGCCTTACTTCGGCAAAAGAAATTTGGGAAGCATTAAAGGTTCGACACATGGGAGTTGAAAGGGTTAAGGAAGCACGCGCTCAGACACTTGAGTCAGAGTTTGAATTGTTAAAAATAGGTGCAAATGAACTACTAGATGTCTATGCGGGAAAGATTAGTGAGATTGCTTCACAAGCGAGCAATCTTGGACATACTTTGGATGAAAAGAGACAAGTTCAAAAACTTCTAGGATCGGTGCAAAAAAGTTTATTCAAATAGTAGCGGCGATTGAGCAATTTGCTGATTTGAATAAGATGTCATTTCAAGAAGCCGTGGGGAGATTAAAAGCTTTTGAAGACCGGACGAAAAAGGCAGTCAAAGAAGAAGACGGGTCCAGTAGCCTACTTTTCAGCAAAGTAGATGAAAAGGAGAAGACCAAGGAACACAAGTGTGAACATTGCGGTCATGAGAATGCAAGCCAGAAAGACTTTGGACATGGCCAAGGACGAGGTCGGGGGTCCGGGAGAAGTCAAGGCGATGGTTGAGCACAACGGGACAAGAGCAACATGAAGTGTTTCAAATGCAATGAACTTGGGCATTTTAGTAATGAATGTCCAAATGGGAAAATAAAAAGGATGAAGCAAATCTGATTCAGTACGAAGATGATGAACCATTGCTATAAAAGAACTTTGAAGAATCGAAGACTTTGCCGTCTATAACATTAGGGGGTGAATGTTGGACCATTAATGTTATAGAAGCAAAGATAAGGATAGTTAGTGTATATTATGTTTTATGTAAAGCCTGTAAACACTTGGGTTATGGGTTGGGTCAATATGGGTCGATTAGTTTGTTAGTGTATAAACGGTTATTTAGTTTAGATAGGTTACAACGATTAGGAAAAGTCAACGTTTACTTTTAGTGTACAGGTATGCCTCTTCATGTAGGCAACGATTCAATATGTATAAATAGGTCAGTTTCTGTAAACACTTAATCAATACAATTATAAATAAAAAGTATCGTTAGTATATATCAAATTATGTTGTTACTTTGTTACTTCAACATACAGAAACTTTGTTATTTTGTATTCAGTCAAAACCAATATACACATCTCGTTGAACCTCCTTTTGAAAGTATCGTGTGAATTCCGTTGAGTGCCTGTAATTTCAAAGTTACAATCATCATACAATGATACAGATGAATATATTAAAACTGACGGAAACTGCTAATGCCGACAGGCCTCATACCTGGACGTAAACTGACAGCAGTCTGCGTATTAGCAGGCCATCGGGCAGGAATTTGCAATGCTGAGGACTGCAATTACAACCTTGAGTGTGTCATCGAGACTAAAAATCGCACGCATTGTCTTCTTGAATCTCTGAGACCAAAAATAAAACACAATTTAGACAGAATTACTTTTTTATTTTTGAACACTTGATAAAGTCTTAAAAAAGAGTGCTTATGAACCGCTATAGGATTGGGGTCAGTCCACCGACCCGATAGGATAATTGAGATCATGACTGGAACATAAGTATATGAACTCCCAATAATAGCAGGTACCTAGTCCCAAACATAGTCTGCAGCAATGTGTTCAATCCAGCAACAAATAGCATAGTCTGAATCACATCTGCTTTCTCCGACCAGAAGAATAACAAACATTGTTCTGGTTAGACTTTCATAAACATAAACATTGTGTTCAATCCAGCAACAAATAGCATAGTCTTACATTACCTCCTCCCATTTGCGGAACAAGAGCCATTGGATTATTGGAATAATAACGATTGTGCCAAGCATTACTATATAATGCTGAAAACCGAGCAGTATAGCCTCAGCTGCAACAATATATGCAAGAGTTGAAACATGATTGGAAAACGGAGATATCAAAACATGATAGGAACTATGATTTTTGTTTTTCCTAGAGGCTGAAAATCACATTCCATATTGTATACTAAATCATGCCTGTGTATAAAAAGGTACAAACAAACTACGAAGCTAACATAACGTGTAAAAAAAATAACAGGATATATACCTCCACATAGCAGACTCCTTGTGGTTCGGATGTACCAAGTAAAATGAGATCACATGGAACCTCATCGTTTTCACGGAGCAACACTAGGTTACCAACGTAAATCTCTTGAGCTTGTATCTACATATATAAGTCGACCATGTTAATATGTAAGATGATGGCAAGTAATTGCTAAGGTAAAATTACACCAATCCAAACGGGCTAAAATGGATAAAATGAGCAACTAACAAAAAACCGCAATAGTAAATGATGTCATTACGATATATTGAAGTTATTCAAGTTATGCTACTTTAATGGCTCGTATGGAATGTTGCTTTGCATCTTTAAGATATTCAAATTGTATATTGCATTTTGTTGCTTTGCCTTTTTTTAAGATGTTCAACTTGTTTAGTTAGGAATCCTTGACATAACTAAAACTAAAAAGGCTACTGTAATACAATTTGTAATTCATATATACTAGTAGTATATTTTCAAATTAGTGCTTAACATATTTTACTCTCTACTTGCATTCTTGCATTGCCTGCTGTAACATACATCTTGCACTATCTAGTGTCTACTGTAATGTCTTCTACACGATTTTTGTAATTCATACATTTTGCACTGCCTTCTGTAAGATATTCGAATACAACATATTGTACTATTTTCCGTAACATATTGTTAATCATTTTTTAGCTATCAAAAATTAAATGTCAATGACCAACGTTTTAGCTAGAATAATTTTTTTTTTATCAAATTAAATAAACCAACCTGATTAACCTGAATCACCCGACCCGATAACACCGGACCCGACATAGCAGACTCCTTGTGGTTCGGATGTACCAAGTAAAATGACAGCCATAACACAAGTTTTTGCCATAATAAGCCATTACCCTTCCAACCAATTTTGTTTCCTAAGAAGTTGCAACAAAGCGTACTTCCGGAGCTGCTTCTACTCCATACTTTAATGCAACGTAATACAAATCGATATAAAATAGATCCGATTTCCTATTTCGCCTTCTCATTCAATTAGACAAATTCCATCATCCAAAAATATCAAAATCGAAGTCTAACAACGATCCAATTACCTTTTCAACTTCTCTTCCTAAAACAAATGCGTAACTAACAAAATTCAAGAATGTATATGTCACACAAGGACAAATATTCTTAAGCATGTAATCAGGTCATTTGGGCATTTTCACAAAATTAGGCAAACCAATGCAAGAAAATTTATTACAAGAAAAAATCTTAATAAAAAATTCATCAACAAACTTACATAGAGTGGAGGTAGGGGTTAGGGCTTCGACAACGATGGTGGTGGTGAATGGTGGAGGTGAGAAGCGACTATTGAAGAGGGTGATAGTAGTTAGGATTTTTTTGGTGAGAAGGGGAGGCGCTGGTGAGTGATTTTGGTGAGAGTGGAGGTGAGAAGCGACTATTGAATAGGGTTTGTGGTGTGTACAAATACGCACACCTTTTATTCACCAAAATCAGACTCAAAAATACCAAAAAACTAACAAATAAATGCCAAATATATGTGTTTTTGTGTTTTTATACATGCAGGTAAGAAAATATGAGAAAACGGCAAAAACCAAGCCAAAACCGGAAAAACGAGCACGAGAAATGGAAAGTGGTCAAGAACCGGAGCCGAGAATGCTTATAATGATCAAAGAAGCCCAAGAAGTCATAAATGATCCTTAAAGTTTGAAGAAATATCAAAGGAAGTCCCTATGAGCAAAGTTTGGAAAAATTGACAAATCTAGTCCTTGAAGTTCCAAATTTGGCAAGTTTGGTCCCTGAAAGCTTATATATGAGAAAATGCATCAAGGCCCTTTAAATATTCAAGAATGATCAAGTTTGGCCCTTGAAGAATGTTTGAAAAAATTGGCAGATTCAGTCCTTATATTTTCAGCAAATTACAAAACTTATGTTAACACAAAACCAAACCGGATCCTATCTTCAGAGGCGGAGCTACGGAGGGGGCACGGTGGGCAAGTGCCCCCTCTAAACTTTCCGGCGTAGTGTAATTATTTCATAGATTCTCGAGTTTTTCATCATTTTGCCCCCTTACAAGTAAGAAAATACAATCAGTAAAACATGAAAAAAAAAAATGGAAGAGCAGAAAAATGGAAAAAAAAGATCTTGCCGGAAAAATTCTCGATTGATGGTAAGAAAAAGAAGGATGAGAGATAAGAATGAAGATGACAGAACTTTCTCTATCTAACAATGTGATTTTAGTCACGTGAGGAATTAATCCATTTTTTTATTCCCAATGCTTTTATTATCTTGTACTACTACTTATCTTCTTTTGATATTTTTTTGTCTCTCTTTAGTGAGATTAGTGATAAAAATATTAATGTATAATTAGGAGATTCTATATGAAATTAAATTTTATAAATGAATCAGTGGTAAATTACATATTTCAAAAGTTTTTTACAACATGTTTGACATAACTTTATTTGAAATGTTAGTTACGTATTTATGTGATAAGTATTATTTGTCTAAAGCTTACGTTTCGTTTACTTGATATTTTTATTTGTGTGTTAAATCGCTAAAACGCTGTGCTTTTTTGTTTATAATATCTAGTCGGCGTATTATTTTTATCGTCTCATAATGTAAGATTCTCGGTTTGATTTGGTTTAATTTGAGGTATTTAGTTTACTTATTGGTTTGGATTAAGGATGAGCATTTCAACCCGAATCCCGAAATCGTACCGGAACCGTATCGATTCCCGATATATGATGCGGTACCGGGATTGCAAAATAAGGTGAAAAATCAGGACCACTAATTCGGTGCGGGACCGGTACCAAATCGGGAAATTCACAAAAAAACAGGGAAAACCCAATTTTTCGGTACCGGTATCCGAATCCCGTTCGGTACGGTACCGGTACCATACAGGAAAAAATCGGTACCACTAATTCGGTACGGGATCAATACGGGACCCGTACCGTGCTCATCCCTAGTTTGGACAAAGGTTTTTTCGACACTTCTGCACAAATTTGTTTCTTTTATGGCTCGTCACAAAAAAAATTTTGCCCCCTGTCGAAAATTATTCTGGCTCCGCCCCTGCCTATATTACACTTAACAATAAAACATTACAACCCAAAATAAACTAAACCCAACACCACTCACCCCTATCCCAAGCCCAAACTGCCAAGACGACCCGGTCAAAGAATAAAATTACCAGGGTTAAACCAACACCCCCAATTCACCAATTCCCTCCCCTTTTAACCCCGATTACCGTTCACCTCCTCCTTCCATTCACCCCTGGTTAACCCCAAGACTAGATAACCTCATAGCCCCTAGAACCTTCTGAGTTCTGACAACGTGTCAGTGATCAAGATGCTTCTGGGAGCTTCATTAGGGTAGTTATAGTGTAGAGTAGTGAGTAGTAATTAGGGTTTAATTTCAATGCTTTTGTAATATGTTCATGTTTTCTTAATGTATAACTGCTTTTAATTTAATAAAACTTATTGTTTTCTTGCAATTCCTCTTTAATCCGTTTTAAGCTTTCTTAGATATAAGCTCTTATTTTCTCTAAAGTCCTTAACTTTAAGCTATTCTAAGTTTCATTAAGCTCTTATAATCTGTTTATAAGCTTCTATTCTATTTAGTTAAAAAAATAAATAAATAAAAAATAAATAAATAAAAAAAAAAATCTTCATTATACTACATTTCCATTCTGCCATTCTAGTCAAGTAAGTTCCCTTTTAGTTTCTTTGCATTCTCAGCTTGTTACTGTTTCATAGTTTAACTTGCTTATTGCTATTTACATTAGTGGTTAATAGCTTATTGCATGCTTAAACTGTGTCTTTATATGCTCTAGTTTAAGATTTATGTTACTGCCCTTTATATAGCTTCACTTCCAAATCTGTGTCTTGGTGTTCTTAGTTGTGTTTGCTGGTTCACTGAGCTTTAATTAAGTCTAGGAAAATTTTTTAGATCATAAATTCAGTAGGGTAAAGGCTAAATATCACATTTTTAGTGTAAGTGAGCATATTAAAGGGTGTTTGGATCAGCTAGGATAGTTGTGTTCTTGTTGTTTTACTTTTGTTCTTGCTGCACCATTAGTTCATTTTAGGCCTATATAAGTTAGAACAAGCATAATATTGGTAGCTTTAATGTAAAAAGTCAAAATTAGCTTAAACAACCAAATCTGTCATAACCTTGTGTTCTAAGCTATATTGATCCTTATGTTTTGATAGATTTAGGGTTAAGTTAAGGTAATCTAGGATTAAAACAGCCTAATATTGCATCTCGGATTAGATTAGATCAATAGAATTTCAGTTTGGTCAACCTTAGTTTACAAATAAAAAGTCAAAATATCCTTAGAACTAGCTTAAGTAGATCTGATCTAGGGCTAGTTTAGGGTTCAATTGATGCAGTAAATTTAGGGATTTTTGCATTCTTGTGTTGTATCCTGGGTGGTCTAGCTTTTTCCCCCTTAATCTCCCAAAAATTGGCTTATTAGGTTGCTTATAATTAATCTCAAAGGTAGGAGGTTTAAGCATAGTTTCTGTCCAATAGCATCAACTGCATAAGTACTCGATTTGGCTACGGCCAGGGCTTATTTGAGTTTTTTGAGTTGAATCAAGTTTTTTTTAGTATATTACACCTTCCCTAAGCTTTTGGTGTAATTTGGTACTCAACTACTTATCACAAGTGCTTATTTAAAGCTGCATATTGCTTTCCTAGCTTATTCTGTGGGCTTATTTGGGTTTTTATTGTTCAGTTGTGCTTATTTAAGTTAGTTGAGCCTGTCCTAAGCTTTTGGTGGTCATTGGTGCATAAGTGCTTATTCTAATTGCTTATTGAAACTGCTTATTTGCCCAAATTAGCTTATTAGTGGGCTTATCTAACTTTTTATATTTTTTTATAGGTTTAGTATATTATTTTCGAATTTCCATAAAATTTTCAGATTTTTCTAAGCTTATTTAGTACTTTTCTTAATTAATATTAGTTTTTAAGTATTTTTAAATCAATTTTAAATTCAGAAAAATTAAATAAAAATCCAAAAAGAAAATATATTTTCAGTTTCAAAAATAGTTTTAGGTTATTTTAGATTTTTCAAAATTAGATTTTCGTTTTTCTCACTTAATTTCACTTTTATTTGTATTTTTATTACTTTTTTTTAATTAGTAAAAATAGTTTTTAATTAATAAAAATTAAATAAACAATCGAAAAAATATTTTTCTTTTTCTCAAAATTTTATTTTACCATTTAGAATGAAAGAAAATTGTTTTTGCACCCGTAGGATTGGTATTACCTTAATTTCACTTTTTATTTTGCGCTCGTACATAATTTTTAGATATTTCTCGCGTTTTTAGTTTAGATTGCGTTTTAGCTTATTTGTCCTCTACGTTATCATTTTGATTGCTTTATTTACTTTCCGTAGTTATAATTTCATATCAATTTCACTTTTATTACTATTCAAGACACGAATCATACAACCGAATCACGATTCCATTCATACCTTCGTTGGGACACGACCTGGGGAAATACTTTCACGAGTGTTTCTTCGGAAATACCTATACACCATAAATTACATCGAATCAGTTTGTGTGTCTAATTTTTGGTGAAGCCGGCAAATGAAAAGTTGGAATTTAGGTGGAAGCGGCAAGTGAAAATTGGTATCCCGCTAAAACTATTACAGATAAATAGATCGTTTATTTATTAATACCCGATCTATTTAGTTTCTCATTTAATGATGTTACAATTAGAAGTTACTTAGATCGGTCTTTATCCAAATAACCGATCTATTTATTACTCTTCCCTTTCTTTTTCATTTATTAGATCGGTTTTTAAGAAAACCACTCTATTTAAAGTGATCTATTTAAGCTTTTGTGTAGTAGTGGTTGCTGCTTATTTTTGTGGAGATGACCTGTCTTACTAGTCATTACATGTGACATCACAATGTGAGTATGTGATAGTGTCTGGTTGTTTGGCTGTGGGTTTTGCTACGGATTATGTGCTAATAAATTGAAACGATTTGCACACTAACTGTACGATAATATGTCTGCCTGTAAAATGATCACATTAGTGAGACAAAGGAACCTCCACTAAATGAAGAGATTGTTGCTCATATCATCGTGTAATCATTGTTCAAAAGGGCAGCAATCATTTTCCAAAAGGGCAGCAATGCAGGGTGGTACATGTCAGTAGACTAATTGGTTCCTGAAAACTTATTGTGATAAAGCATCAGATTTTGTGATGGGAAGCGATACGATGGATGTTTGGTTCGATTTCAGGTCTGTTAATTATTGTGAAAATTATTTTCCAATGTTCTCTCTGGGAAGAACCTTCCTATTGAGCGGGTTTCCTTAAGCTTTGGGTTTCAAGTGTTGATTATACAGCAGACGTGTTGATTGTATCTCAAGTTCTTCGACAAATATATAAAAAACGAGGAACTTTGCGGTTTCTTTTGGGAAATCATCATGATTGGAAAGTATGTTTTTTCATATATCATTTTTTTTGTAGACTGAAAATGCAATTTCATCCTGAGATCGATCAGCATGCTCTGCTTCAGTTGAATACATTGTGAAAAGCATCAAAGAAAGCTATAAAAGCTATTAGTTCTCTAAAATATCCCAGGTGAAATCACGCACCCGCATAACCACAATAATGTCTTGCTGCTGCTACCTTTGGTATGTTAACCGTTACATCTACAGTTTATGGCTGGATAACTTTATGACTGTGCGCCGGCATCTAATTTGTATGAATTTGCTTGTCGATAACGGAGGTAAATAAAGCTTTGGATACTGCTCACTTTAGCAAACTCATTGGTTCTAGTCTGAAGGTTAAGGTGTACCCCCATTCCTTTGATGATAACCTTGCTGCAAGAATAAGGAATATCTGTGAAGCTAAAGTTGATGCTGACTCACTGAATCGCATATTCGTAACATCTCAGGTATTCCCGAATTATACTGTAGATGTGGCAAGATATATATGAGCATGTATGAAGACTTTAAAAGATTTATGTACAAAACTGTAAGAGGTATCAAAATGGGCGGGTTCTTGTAAAAAAAAAAAGCTAATGGCTGACCCGAAACATTCTCCGTCCACTTATTTAGTAAATGGTTAGTGTCTCTAAAATTCTTTAAAAAATATATTCTTTTTATGTCACTTAGGAAATGTTATGCATTAAAAATACACTTGACAACTAGTTCTAAGTCATATAATGCCTGTAGCTTACATCCTCACAGACACACCTGAAGTAAAACAAAGAATACTACGACTCTATGGAAATCAACCAGTGTAAACTACATTTCCTCTACTAACAACATGGACTACAGAATTTAGAGAGGCATCATCCACATCTAAAGTACATGTTTTTATCACAACTTTAAGATTTGTTAGGGCAAAGCAGCTTCATCTTTCACATCTCACTAGCCCGGCCCCATCCAAATCAAAAGTTCTAACCTATACTTTTCTCTACTCTTTTGACTGCTAGAGATTGTTTTACTTTAGGCTTAGTAACTTCAGTTTGATATGTTCGCACCAACTGTTAACGTCTGCTGTAAATTATCATGTTAATGATACCCTTTATTACCACAGAATTCATATAAACTAAAAAGCCTATGATTTTTCGGGCAACTGGACAATGGTTTGCTTCCGTTGAGAGATTCAGAGAGGCTGTAGTGAATGTGATTAGCAAACTCGTACGGTCTACATCTCAGGTATCCTGAACTCAAAATCTCTGACTTGCTTCCAAAGTTCTTAACTCCCTTTGCGTTAACAACATCGGAACAGTATAAAAAACCAAACAGGATACGAACAGAGAAAATCTAAGTTAATGACGGCTCCAGATTTTGTTTCTATACATGCTTGGCATTACCTTTTTATTTCTATAAATTAAATTACTGTTGGATCAAACTTAATGGCCATTATATATGTCGCAATTTAGAATGTGAATTTTCATCTTATGTTTAGTACTTTTGGTCAATGTGCCAAGTATGAGGGCAATCATTTTCCAAAAGGGCAATTAAACATGCCAGTAGAAGAATTGTATCGTGATAAAGAATCATATTATGTCAATGGGACTGATACGATGGATGTCTGGTTCAACTCAGGTCTGTTATTCGTTACATGTTATATATGAATAGTTCTTGTATGATGACATATTAAACATACATAAATTGCAGGATCTTCATGGGCTGCTGTTTTAGAAAGTAGAGATGGCCTCAATTATCCTGCAGATTATATATTGAAGGTATGGCTACCCATGTTATATATTGATAGTTCTTGTATAATGACATATTAAACAAACATAAATTGCAGGATCTTCATGGGCTGCTGTTTCAGAGAGTAGAGATGGCCTCAATTATCCTGCAGATTATATATTGAAGGTATGGCTACCCATGGATTTAACTGAGTAAATCTTTAGGAAAAATGAGCGGATTCAGAATATATAAAGCTTTGGAGAATGCTCGCACTGGCGAAGGTGGACCTTGTAATTAGGGAATATGTGTGAAGCTAAAGTTGATGCTGACTCACTGAACACCATATTCATAACATCTTAGGCATTCCCAATAAGTGTTGTGTTGATGTGGCAAAATGGGCGTATTTTGGTAAAAAGCTAATGGCTGACCCGAAACATTTTTACTCAATTTTTCTTAGTAAATGGTAACTGTCTCTAATAGTATTGCATAAAAATATATATCATTTTATGCGACTTAGGAAATTTGATGCACTAAAAGTACACTATGGGTGACCTTTAACCCGTTTGATCTCTCCTTTAAAGGCAATTTTTTTTTTTTTTTTTTTTTAACCATTGACCCCTTTTTTTTAACCTGAATACCCCATATATAAGTAAATAAGTTGGATTGCCACACTAGTATATGGTGCTGAATGACACATCATTGCATGCATTTATACGTTCTATTTCGAAGATCAAATAAATATAAAGTGATAGATTTAGCAACATTAGTTGAAGGACCCTATAAACAATGAATTTTTTCATCATTTCGTCTACAAGTCCAAGTGGTCCAGAGTTGTTAATGCATCCGTGATTGTATTTTTGGCAGCAAGTGGGTATTGATGGCCTTTACTTCCTATGGGAGTTTTATATTCTCATGTGGGTACTGGTTTTATATTGTAATATTATATTTCTAGTAGTTGCCCAGAAGGCGCACATAATATTGATGTTCATTGTTTTGTTACTTATTACTATTCAAACTTTGAATTATTCAATAAAAGGGAATAGTAGGTCAAAAAGTGAATAGTCTACAAGAATAATAGGGATGTGTTGACCGCACCCTCCCTACCAGGGGGTCCACCTACTTTTAGTAAAAATGTACAGGTTTTAATGTAGACAGTACAAGTGGCGGCAGCTGGTCAAATAGGGAGGGTGTGGCTTAGGGAGGGTGTGGTTAACTCATGCCGAATAATAATGCAAATACCACACTTGATGTGTGCACGTAATGACATAAAGGTGGTTGAGAATATAAGACATATAAGTTGCAGAAAAAATCAAACACACTTGATGGGCCGACCGAATATGAAGATTAGAGCTTCATTTTAATATCTTATGGTTACGTTAGGAAACTTTAACATTATCTCTTGAGTCAAGTTTTATTAGAATATAAAATCAAGAAAAAATACAAATGATTTTCCAATAGTTAGAAGATTATCTCTAACAGCACTCTAAGAGCAATAAACCAGTCAACCATGGAAATCTATTTGATTACTAGTCTTTAAAGAACATTTCTTGGTGCCTTGTATAATAATGTTACATGATGTATCACGTTTCCAGAAAGCTTAGACTATTTGTGTATATCAAATGTATTTCGTACCTGAAAGGTCGATGAATTTAGACTCTGGAATCAACCATGGAAATCTATTTGATTACTAGTCTTTAAAGAACATTTCTTGGTGCCTTGTATAATAATGTTACATGATGTATCACGTTTCCAGAAAGCTTAGACTATTTGTGTATATCAAATGTATTTCGTACCTGAAAGGTCGATGAATTTAGACTCTGGAATCATTTAGCTGTTGTTGAATGAAATCCGACCCACAATTAGACCGGTTGCCTTGGCAACTTGAGTGTCCTTAGCCCATCGACTCACAACAACTCATCAACTTACAACAACATCTAAACCTAATCCCATCTCATCACTATTCATACAAATCTTTCAAGAACACTACAATCATCTGTCACGCAAACCAGTACACGAACTTTAAAAGAAATAATACAAGATCTCAGTTTGTTCAAATTAATTGCAGATCTATATAGTTCTTGTATGTTAGAATCTTAACCACCATTGATCTATTTGAATACTTGCTTCTCATTTATATCCGAAAAATTAAAGAACGAGTTATAACAAGAGTGTTATACCTATTTCTTTGTTTCGATTAGAAGACAAACACAAAACAAATATAACAACCTTACCCGAGACCCATCCTAGGATCTTGAAGCCGTGAAAGAACAATATCCATATTGATCATCACTAATCATCAATACATGGCTTATGTTTGTTGATTAATTCATCTTTTGGCAAGACAATGATTCATTATCATTATACATGTAATAATTATGCATGTAACATGATTGCTAAAATGTGTCACTGAAATTGTTCTAAAATTGGAAGTGTCATGTTTTGAATCTCATGACGAAACATGTTACTCAATTGCTTTACTTATCGTTTGCTCTTGAGTTGTTTTTTTGGGTTAAAGGGTTAATTCACCCCGGTAAAATACATTACACCAAAAAATGTTGAGGTACATAGGATGAGGGTGATATCCCTCACCTCAGTCCCTTAGAACACTTACAGACTCGAATATAAGAATGACGTACCATTCTTATAACTTACAATAAAATGAACCTACCAATAATGACACAAGTAAATAAAACTTAACAATACTACTCGAGAAAACACTTGAGCCTTCTTAATCACTTTGGCGGTCCACCTTAAAATCCATGAAGAATCCACGGAAAAAATCCAATCGTTCTTCAACATAAAACTGTTTGTAGTAGCAAACACCACAAACAACACCTCCACGATCGCCATAACATTAAGATTGAAACATAAGTACCCAAAGTGCATGGCAGTGTGTGATGGGGTTTTGAATAAGAGTCCCCACAAACTTAACTTCCATCTATAGCATAGATAACCACACTCATGAACATACTGCATCAATAATCGCACCATGAACAGCAGCAAAAAAGTGTGATACCGAGCAAAAACATAAACATAGGGTGACACAACCCTAACTTCCAACAGCTACGAACCCAAGACCAAGGTAAGATTCATCAAATGGTCTTTGATAGCAGGCACTAAGGATATACCATCAATCTTAATTCGCACCAACATAAGCTGCAGAATCAGATTGAACCATCAGTAGGTGTATAACGTAACCCTACACCTCCAATAACATGACTTCCATCTCTCCCTTAAACCCACGTGCAAACTACATCCATCTTATAAAGAACACGCAACCAACATACAATCCCTAACAAGGGATACCATGAAGAGTAACGTGCAGATAATCATCACAACTAGTGGAAAAATAAACAGAACCCTAAAACAAGGGAACTATTATCATTTAGGAATAGCAACATGAATAACAAACAAAGTCGAAACCCTAAAAGGGTTTCATATAGCATTAACGATCAGCAGACATCAACCAAATCGCCTCAAATATATTAAGATAAGATTAATGAGGCACACCATCCTAAGGAGATCGTATAAAATAATACCATGTACAGCAATACGATCGAGCCAGAACCAAGAAACCCTAAAATCGATTGAACAATAAAGTAATCCTCAATCGATCATCCATATTTATGCAGGAATCGTTTAGGGTTAAATAAATAATCAATAAACACTAAACCCTAATAAAATAGTCGATTAATAAACCGACTAAAGAAAAAAACGATTAGGGCTTAGTTTGAGGCAGCGATTTCACAAGATATTGAACAATAATCAAGACACAACCCCTCCCATATAAATACATCCATCAAAACCAATTGCATATTATAAAGAATAATAGAGAGGCGGTTTGATTGGGATGATTAGATCTGATCGGAATAGGGGAGGAAGGTTGGCCGGAAATCGCCCCTAAATCTTTGCTCTTGATTTGTTGATTTGGCATGTTTATGTGTTTAAACCTCAATAAAGAGATTTTTTGTCGATTTTGGAATTAAGGTTTGTTTGTTTTAGCTCGTTCAAGTGATTAATAATCAAGGGTCACCACGAAAATGTTTAAAATGCATAAGTATTCAGAGTATAGATTCAATATTTACGAATGGGATAATTCCAAATTTATGCCTAAAATCGAATTTTGCACCACAATTGAGTCAAGAATTATACTGTAACAATTCGCATTTTTCAGGATAATTACTATTCCCGGAAAATTTCACTATTCACTTTTACTATTCATTTTTCCCGAAAATTTTCCCGAAAATTGATTTTTATTTCTTGGGCTCAAGTGATAAATCATTTCCATGACAAATTAAAAGTTTGACATTCATAAGCTCATTTTCGTGAAAGTTATTAAGGAATTACACGGAATTACACGTTTTAGGGTAAAACGACATTCAAAAATTCTACGCACAACGAAACTCGGTCGCGTTAATTTTCCCCGTATCAGAAAAACGTTTGACACACTCATGATTTATTTGAGAATAAATCATGACTGAGAAAAACATGACCAAAATAAACCTCGGCCGTGAAAAACTGGAATTTTCAGTTTTAAGCGTTTTTACTCAGTCGTAACCTTAGCCTATATGTGCACCGCATTTCTAAGACTATTTGAGTTTTCAACTTATTAGAAAAAGTCAACATATTTTTCCCTCCTCCATTGACCAAAAATCATTCCTTGATTTTATAAGTCATTTCGTGATTTTTAGGCTTACGGTTTGATGTCTAAAAGACATTTAATACCAACCGACACTAGACTGAGCCCAGTCTAGACATTATAAGTCATTTTAAATCATTTTTATCCTATTAGAAAAGTAACATTTTACTTTTCTCAATTTTACGCAATATTCGTATATTTTACGTATTACGCGTTTTAGACCCGTGTTTCCAGTTTTAGCAGGGTTTTACCACCCAAATGGAACCGACCACTCATTTTATATTTTATTATGGAGTATTTTGACAAGTTTAATCATTCCTCCAAGTTTCGTATTTTTACGATACCCGGTTTTACGTTTCGTGACTTAACGACTTACCGTTAGCAATTACCGGGACCAAAACTCACTCCGTAAGCTAGATAATACCAAGTTTATGCATCTAGTCACCCTATCCACCATATGGCCGACTATATGAAGCTTCACCATGCCTTGGTGGCTTATGATAAGCCTTAGACTTTAGAATACATGTATACTATGTAAACTTGGTCTCCAAGTGTTGGAAAATATCCTAAATACTTGCACCTCCTTAAGGCAACTTCCTAGCACCTTCCTAGCACCTCCTTAAACTCATATATAAGCCCTCCCCATCCCTCCTAGTCGTTCACAACACAAACACCCTCTCATTTGCTAGTTTACTTCAAGTTTTGTGCAAGAAATCAAGTGCAATATCCACACATAAACCCTAGTTAGGTTTTGATTCATCAAACACTTCCATAACCTCATATACTTGGTGATTTCTCTTGAGTTTGAATCCACTCAAGTCACCTCAACCTTCATCATCCATCTTTCAAGATTACAAGAGTAGAAAGATTGCATGAAGTGAAGTGGGTTGAAGCAAGTCTATCAAAGTCCTATCCTTACTAGTTACTTTCCTTTCTTTGTTGAAAGCCACAAGTTGTAAGCCAAACCCTAACTTACTTCTTGTTAAATAATCATGTTCATGTTATTTACATATCATTCATGCTATATATTGTCTTGTTATAATGTCCATGATGTATAAAAGTGAGTAAAACAAGTTATTGTACATGATTGATAAGACAAGTTAATAAAACAAGTAAACTAGTGACTTTGTTGGTATAACCTGAGCAAAATGGTAAAATTATGATCTTGGATCATTACTTATTACATTAGAGGACTTAACAAGGAAACCACAGCAATTTGAACCACCTAAAACGAGTATACGAGTCAAAAGTTACGCCTATTTGAAATTACCAAAGATTTTCGGCAAAACTGCCTAAACCACACTGTTTTGCATTCTGACTTTTTGAAAGTCACCCTTCTGGTCCGATTCATCAAAAAGTTAAAACACGAAAGTTGTCCGGAACGCCGTTTTCGTTTAGGAATACAGAAGCTCGAGCCCTGAAAACGCTTTCCTAGTGATAAATTCTTCAATTTCTAAACAGCCCATTTTTAGGCCAAAGTCATTACATATAGGTTATGGTTTAAAAGGAACAAGAGGTCTTATGACCTATAATCAAGACCAACACTATGGCTAGAGCCAAGGTTGTGTCTCATGACCTTGGAACAAGGACCAAAGGTCATGGCTAGGCCATGACTTAATGACCATACAAGCTTACTTAGGCGAAAACATGAAACAAGGAATTAGCGAGAACTTGAACAAGCAATTTGGATCTATTTCACTTAAAAAGGAACCATGTGATATTACAAGGAAAAATGGTCATACAAGACTTATGAAACTTACCCTAATAACAATCTTCATGTGATACTAAACTTTCCTAAGTTTATTCAAATATCGGACATGTAACTTTTCGGATCAAAACTTATATACATATATATTTTATCAACTACTACAATAGTAGGGAGCCTCATGTGAGGAGTTCATTATGTAAGCCGTCGAGATGAGTTGTGGATTTACGAATTAAAGTGTCCTGGCTCCTCGAACGTTTACTACATGACTTCTGAATTATGTCGGCCCGAACGGTAGTAAACGATATATAAACATACATGTTTCATGAATCATTTCTTTCAAAGACTTACACTATACATCATACCACATCATGGACTAAGTGCAAGATATATATTGGCGTGTTTATGTTTCCTTAGACATTATTCCAAACCTAAGTTACAACAATTATTCTAGGTTGCTCGTAGAAGTTCTTACGGCATATCCATCATTCTCATTATACATCATCCAACTCAAGGTGAGTTCATAGCCCCACTTTACATTACTTCAATGTTTTAAACACCCTTGGGGGGAATACATGCTATTTTTAACCGAGCACAATGTTTTTAAATTGTATGCTTGCCTGATTGTTTTATTATCACTAAGTATCATCCTTGCCAAACCGAGATCCCTTATTATGAACCATTTAATCACTAGATATAGTGAGCGCGAATATTGTGAATAGGCCTATTGGGATTGACGAATCCCATTTGTTTTGACTAAGTTCAAACAAATGCATTAATATTTGAGACATTAGGTATGACGGCAAAGTACCTACCGGGATAAATCTGCCGATCGATATTGGTACACGTTAACGTTTTGGTGTCATAAGCTTAGTGAATTAATAACCTTTCCGGGCATATAACAACGTAGCCCATCTTTGTTTTCTAACTATGAGTGTGAGTCTATAGCTCACACTACGATTATTGTGTTCAAACGATTTAACTACAAACACTACGATTATTGTGTTCAAACGATTTAACTAAAAACACTACGATTATTGTGTTCAAACGATTTAACTACAAACACTACGATTATTGTGTTCAACGATTTAACTACAAACACATTGTGTTCAAACATTAAACAAACTCTATGAATATCACTCAACCTTTGTGTTGACCTCTCAAGCATGTATTTCAGGTTCATGACGATCAAGGATGGCACGGAAGGACACGGATACTCAAGAGGGCTATAAATTTTATTATAATTTAAAAACTCACTTAATGTGATGTGTAAACATGGAACCAATTGGGACCTCATTTTGTAATCTCTGATATTTATACAATTTGAATGATAAATCTTTTAAAACGACTCAATTGGAGTTCGTTTTCTATTATTGTGACTATTGTGCCGTCAAGTAACTCCCAGTTTGAATTCCACTGCATCCATGAATTGGGGGTGTTACAGATTGGTACCAGAGCCGTGGTTATAGAGAAACGGGTCTAATTGAGACCTAAACTATAACCACACATACAAGCAAAAACATTTTTATAGCCTTCCGCTCTCCGTGTCTCCCATCCTCCAGACGATTATGGACTTACTAAGCATGTTATGATACACAAACATATTAGTATATTCATGTATACCCATTTTGAGCATTTCCCAGTAGACATTTTTGTGCTACACAAACATAATTGCATATTAATATATGTACCCTAAACATAATTGAGCATTTCCCCGTAAGCATTAGTATATTGATATATAAACTCGGTTTATTTTCAATCATTTATCTAAACAATGGACTAAACATATTTGCGTATGCCTATTCTAGGGCATTTCGACACAACCAGATTCTCCCAATCATGTTCCTACTCCAACATTTTATGTCCAAGACATTGTAACTGATTGCAATGGTCTTTCCTATTTTCCAAGACATTGTATTATACAATGGTCTTAACCATTTCTCAAATGTTTTGAGTCACACAATGGTCTAACCTACTTCCTAGACATTGTGAATTGCACAATGGTCTAACCTACTTCCGAGACATTGTGTTTTGCGCAATGGTCTCTAGAATTATTCCATCACATCATCAATATCATTTCATATGATATCAAAAACCCGTCACAACCTATCGATTTCTAAATAAGAAATATGAGATTTCTAAAGGACAAACAAATCCATTACCTACAAAAGCTGAAGTTCAGCTCTACATTCATCAAAGTTTTCTTATGAAACCTTCATTATTAAAAGTTCGTGATCCTGGCCAAGTATGTTCTATTTTAGAACTACTTAAAACTTCTTTTCCATACGTACCTACCCTTACTATCTTCTATGCAATGGAATATGAAAACATACGTTAGAAGTCTTGTATGGACGGGACTTGCAATTGAAGGGTTTGACATCGCCTTTATTTAGTGGACAGTTTCCCGAAAGCAACGGACATATCACAAGTATACCTAATTTAGGTATTTGAAAATTTTATCGAACCTCGGCTAAATATAGACTAGTCACCTATACTTAACCTAGGGACAGTGGAATATAGTCTGACTAACTATATTCGACTTAAAATTTTCAAATACTGAGAATAGTTATACTAGGGTTATGTTTAGGTTGATTTCCTACTTGAACTCGATAAACCACCAGAATACATTAAAACAATCTAGAGACACGATAGTGCCTTACCACTCAGCAAGATCTTAACACCTTATTTGTATGATCTAAATTCATTGTTGAAAATTTTCATTTATGAGATAATCCGAACTACTATCTTGGGATAGTTATCAATTATTCTCTTCATCCTGTAGAAGTACTATCCTATTTAGGTCCTAAGGATACCATTCCATCATAAACTTTTAAAATCTCTTAAGATTTTTAAAGCAAACTCAACATCTATACCTAAGAGTATTAATGTTAAGCATACACTACACACTTTTGTTCATCAACATATCACATCATTATCTTCACAACCGTTACAAACACAAGCTCATTAACAGATCTTGATGCACTTTTAAAGCTCAAATCATCCTTTGTTACACCACAAGTACGCTCATCAGCTTTACAAGATTGAATATTCATCTTGCACTTTTGGAACACCAGTATCATCTCGTAATACACTACCTTGTAACTCACCGGCTAAGTATGAATGTTGTGTTGGGAATTATTAAGTAGGATGATTTATAATTATTTGAATGAATTGGGATGCCTTTTCATTTAAATAAAGAATTTGTAAATCACCGAACCATAAGTTTATATTCCCCTATTTACATTGTTTGGGATGCCTCTCTATGTAAATAAAGAATTATTAACAAGTGGGCTTATTTGTATCTGAAATAACATAAGTATGAAGTCAATAAACACTAGGTACAACAACCGATTACCTACTAGGCTATGATTGCAATTACTATCTCAATTCCTATTAATATTCGACTGCTATATCAATTTCCTTTGATATTCGATTATTACCATACCTTTCCTACACAAAAGTAAGCCTCATCCTACACCATACACTGAAATGACAAATCAAACTCCATCACTAGTAATCCCAGACTTTAGTCCTCATAAGTAACCACACCTTTTCATCGACACCACTCCAACATATGACACACAAAGAACTTCGGGACGAAGTTCCCCGTAAGGGGTAGAGACTGTAACAATTCGCATTTTTCAGGATAATTACTATTCTCGGAAAATTTCACTATTCACTTTTACTATTCATTTTTCCCGAAAATTTTCCCGAAAATTGATTTTTATTTCTTGGGCTCAAGTGATAAATCATTTCCATGGCAAATTAAAAGTTTGACATTCATAAGCTCATTTTCGTGAAAGTTATTAAGGAATTACACGGAATTACACGTTTTAGGGTAAAACGACATTCAAAAATTCTACGCACAACGAAACTCGGTCGCGTTAATTTTCCCCGTATCAGAAAAATGTTTGACACACTCATGATTTATTTGAGAATAAATCATGACTGAGAAAAACATGACCAAAATAAACCTCGGCCGTGAAAAACTGGAATTTTCAGTTTTAAGCGTTTTTACTCAGTCGTAACCTTAGCCTATACGTGCACCGCATTTCTAAGACTATTTGAGTTTTCAACTTATTAGAAAAAGTCAACATATTTTTCCCTCCTCCATTGACCAAAAATCATTCCTTGATTTTATAAGTCATTTCGTGATTTTTAGGCTTACGGTTTGATGTCTAAAAGACATTTAATACCAACCGACACTAGACTGAGCCCAGTCTAGACATTATAAGTCATTTTAAATCATTTTTATCCTATTAGAAAAGTAAAATTTTACTTTTCTCAATTTTACGCAATATTCGTATATTTTACGTATTACGCGTTTTAGACCCGTGTTTCCAGTTTTAGCAGGGTTTTACAACCCAAATGGAACCGACCACTCATTTTATATTTTATTATGGAGTATTTTGACAAGTTTAATCATTCCTCCAAGTTTCGTATTTTTACGATACCCGGTTTTACGTTTCGTGACTTAACGACTTACCGTTAGCAATTACCGGGACCAAAACTCACTCCGTAAGCTAGATAATACCAAGTTTATGCATCTAGTCACCCTATCCACCATATGGCCGACTATATGAAGCTTCACCATGCCTTGGTGGCTTATGATAAGCCTTAGACTTTAGAATACATGTATACTAAGTAAACTTGGTCTCCAAGTGTTGGAAAATATCCTCAATACTTGCACCTCCTTAAGGCAACTTCCTAGCACCTTCCTAGCACCTCCTTAAACTCATATATAAGCCCTCCCCATCCCTCCTAGTCGTTCACAACACAAACACCCTCTCATTTGCTAGTTTACTTCAAGTTTTGTGCAAGAAATCAAGTGCAATATCCACACATAAACCCTAGTTAGGTTTTGATTCATCAAACACTTCCATAACCTCATATACTTGGTGATTTCTCTTGAGTTTGAATCCACTCAAGTCACCTCAACCTTCATCATCCATCTTTCAAGATTACAAGAGTAGAAAGATTGCATGAAGTGAAGTGGGTTGAAGCAAGTCTATCAAAGTCCTATCCTTACTAGTTACTTTCCTTTCTTTGTTGAAAGCCACAAGTTGTAAGCCAAACCCTAACTTACTTCTTATTAAATAATCATGTTCATGTTATTTACATATCATTCATGCTATATATTGTCTTGTTATAATGTCCATGATGTATAAAAGTGAGTAAAACAAGTTATTGTACATGATTGATAAGACAAGTTAATAAAACAAGTAAACTAGTGACTTTGTTGGTATAACCTGAGCAAAATGGTAAAATTATGATCTTGGATCATTACTTATTACAGTAGAGGACTTAACAAGGAAACCACAGCAATTTGAACAACCTAAAACGAGTACACGAGTCAAAAGTTACGCCTATTTGAAATTACCAAAGATTTTCGGCAAAACTGCCTAAACCACACTGTTTTGCATTCTGACTTTTTGAAAGTCACCCTTCTGGTCCGATTCATCAAAAAGTTAAAACACGAAAGTTGTCCGGAACGCCGTTTTCATTTAGGATCACAGAAGCTCGAGCCCTGAAAACGCTTTCCTAGTGATAAATTCTTCAATTTCTAAACAGCCCATTTTTAGGCCAAAGTCATTACATATAGGTTATGGTTTAAAAGGAACAAGAGGTCTTATGACCTATAATCAAGACCACCACTATGGCTAGAGCCAAGGTTGTGTCTCATGACCTTGGAACAAGGACCAAAGGTCATGGCTAGGCCATGACTTAATGACCATACAAGCTTACTTAGGCGAAAACATGAAACAAGGAATTAGCGAGAACTTGAACAAGCAATTTGGATCTATTTCACTTAAAAAGGAACCATGTGATATTACAAGGAAAAATGGTCATACAAGACTTATGAAACTTACCCTAATAACAATCTTCATGTGATACTAAACTTTCCTAAGTTTATTCAAATATCGGACATGTAACTTTTCGGATCAAAACTTATATACATATATATTTTATCAACTACTACAATAGTAGGGAGCCTCATGTGAGGAGTTCATTATGTAAGCCGTCGAGATGAGTTGTGGATTTACGAATTAAAGTGTCCTGGCTCCTCGAACGTTTACTACATGACTTCTGAATTATGTCGGCCCGAACGGTAGTAAACGATATATAAACATACATGTTTCATGAATCATTTCTTTCAAAGACTTACACTATACATCATACCACATCATGGACTAAGTGCAAGATATATATTGGCGTGTTTATGTTTCCTTAGACATTATTCCAAACCTAAGTTACAACAATTATTCTAGGTTGCTCGTAGAAGTTCTTACGGCATATCCATCATTCTCATTATACATCATCCAACTCAAGGTGAGTTCATAGCCCCACTTTACATTACTTCAATGTTTTAAACACCCTTGGGGGGAATACATGCTATTTTTAACCGAGCACAATGTTTTTAAATTGTATGCTTGCCTGATTGTTTTATTATCACTAAGTATCATCCTTGCCAAACCGAGATCCCTTATTATGAACCATTTAATCACTAGATATAGTGAGCGCGAATATTGTGAATAGGCCTATTGGGATTGACGAATCCCATTTGTTTTGACTAAGTTCAAACAAATGCATTAATATTTGAGACATTAGGTATGACGGCAAAGTACCTACCGGGATAAATCTGCCGATCGATATTGGTACACGTTAACGTTTTGGTGTCATAAGCTTAGTGAATTAATAACCTTTCCGGGCATATAACAACGTAGCCCATCTTTGTTTTCTAACTATGAGTGTGAGTCTATAGCTCACACTACGATTATTGTGTTCAAACGATTTAACTACAAACACTACGATTATTGTGTTCAAACGATTTAACTACAAACACTACGATTATTGTGTTCAAACGATTTAACTACAAACACTACGATTATTGTGTTCAACGATTTAACTACAAACACATTGTGTTCAAACATTAAACAAACTCTATGAATATCACTCAACCTTTGTGTTGACCTCTCAAGCATGTATTTCAGGTTCATGACGATCAAGGATGGCACGGAAGGACACGGATACTCAAGAGGGCTATAAATTTTATTATCATTTAAAAACTCACTTAATGTGATGTGTAAACATGGAACCAATTGGGACCTCATTTTGTAATCTCTGATATTTATACAATTTGAATGATAAATCTTTTAAAACGACTCAATTGGAGTTCATTTTCTATTATTGTGACTATTGTGCCGTCAAGTAACACCCAGTTTGAATTCCACTGCATCCATGAATTGGGGGTGTTACATATACAACTTCAAATTATCGTCATATGCGACCTGTGGTACTGTGTGACTCCATACATTGATTGACACGTGGCACAATACATGTTTCATGTAAACTATTCACTAATCATTATGTGACCCACTAGTATTTTGTTTTATCCGAACCAATTATGCGACTGGCGGCTGTGCTACTCGCAAGTATGCGACTGACGGCTGCAAAATCTTTCAAGTGGTAGTACAAATATACGTTCCTTCCCAATGCAAATTGTAACACCCCCAAAATTCGATACAGCGGAAGACTCAACAAACTTTCGGGGTGCTACGGGGATTGGTATCCAACACAAGACAATATAGAACGAGATAAAGTAAACATAGTAAAAACACAACCAAAACGGGGTTTTAAGGTTTACATTTATCCCAACATCATTCAGAGTCAGGCCCAAAATAAATAACAATAGGTCCAAATTTAATTATCAGAGTTTAGAAAATATAGATCCATAACCACGTGCCTCAGCCGAGCCTTCCAATCCAAGCATGCACCTCAACACTTAATTACCTGAGAAAACGTGCTAAAAGTCATCTTTCGCTGGTGAGATCATAGGTTTAAATTCAACTAATAATATAGTGGACATATACGCAAAACGCTTGCTAGCTAGACAAAGGATTCGCTAAAAGCCTGCGGATACCCTCCGCTCTCAATCATAACACACGGATACCCTTCCGCAATAACCAAAACACACGGATACCCTTCCGTAACAACATAGATATTCGGGTAACCCCCGCAATACCAATAAATACTCGGATAACCTCTGAAGTATTAATAACCTATAGGTGCACACTACAGTATCTAATAAGTCAACCTTGAATAGTACACACGAAACTATGTGACTAAAGCTGACAATCCAAATAAGCCAACCTTGAATAGTACACACAAAACTATGTGACTAAAGCTGACAATCCAAATAACCAAATAAGACAACCTTGAATAGTACACACAAAAGGTGTGACTAAAGCTGACAATAGATCCTAGTCCATACGCATAGCAAGTTTAGAAAGAATATAAAAGCGATAATAGTCCACGTAAAATAATTTGCACGTTTCTCACCCCAATCGTTGAAAACATAGTTCAAGAGTAAAAAGTGGGGCTATGACTCACCTCAAGTCCAGAAATATAGCAAGACGAGGTAGGTAGCAATAAGATGTATGATAACTCACGAAACAGCAACTACGGACTTGGCACGACCTAACAATATTAACTCTTTTAGAAATCATTTCCTCAAATATATAATATTCCCAAACCCGGACGAGAATCCGTTTTATTTCCGAAAATCCATTTCGTATTAGTTTGGTGTATTTGCGTTTGGTATCCATACGGGTGGTGGGTCGACTCAAAACAAACCAACAAGATCACACGTAGAAGATACAATAAACTATGGATCTAATATTAGTCCAATATATCATTTAAATAAATCGCCAAAGTTTACCAAATCCGTCGATTTGATAGTCCTCATATTTATTTACGTAATATACCGTTCCAAGATTACACCCAATCTAAAGCACATATAAAGCACATAGCACGTAATTACTATATAGTATATATTACAGTTTAATAAATTCCTCGTATATATCGTCAAATTGGCCAGATTTTCCAATATATACACTCGCAATCTATTACACTTTACATATACTACAACCTATGGGCGTCGTAGGATGCGATGCCCACTAATATATTCGTTTCATATAACCAAACAACCCGGCTCAACCTTACGGTTGAGTGGTTATTTACTTATAGAAAACGTCTATATTAGTCGTCATATATCCGAGACAACACGAATGTCGCAAATAATAACTTACCTGGACCCGAGTGACAACAATTTCGCCTAACTCAATAAATTTATTCGTTATATATATCCGAAATGACTTTTTATTAAACGTTTCATAATTGTCGGGAGTTTCCCGTTTATAACACAATTTTTATAATAATAATACGTTTAATAATATTACGCCACTTTCGTAGCCTAATATATATCTAATCGTATTATTTATAATACGACTCGTGATTATTATTATTATTATTAATATACGCGTTTATATAGTTATATATACGTTATTCACGTATATACTTTCGTATAAACGTTCATATTATTAATAATTATTATTACGAGTTTTATTATTCTCGTTCAAGTTTAATAGTTATTGAGTTATACGAAATGGTCATATGTCCGAGTCATGACCCTCGGCTCATTGTCCAAGTCCAACAATAAGGAAAAGTCATAAATAATAAATCTCCGTCCAATCACAATCTCAACCACGGGCTACAACAATAAGGTCCGACTACGGTACTCGACTAACCTATCTCCGTCATCTAACGACCGTCTCATAACCGGTCCTCATATCACATTTACCAATCGCCAACAACTTCTCAATTACCAAATTCAATAACCATTTCGACCCAAAGCATTCGGCCGAGAGTATAATACCACAACAACCAATATACCAAAAACAATGATATGAAATAATAATATAACAAGTAGTTCACCATTAACACAAAAAAAAAAATAAATAACACCAACCGAGTTAATGTTCGGGTCGGTTTACCAAGCCGAACCCGAGGCAACACTTCACCACAACTAGTGTGGGTCCCACCCGAGACCTCCATGGTCTCGGCTAGCTCTAAATGAGCCAAACTAACCACACGACCTACTAGGGTCGTCGGTAAAAAAAAAATCCATTCGACTACCATGGTTAACCATGACCCTCAATAACCGGTCAACAACAAAAATGAGGTTCCAACCATCCTCATTCGAACACCAAGACTCATCAAAGATCCATGGTTCGGCCAAACAAGCACAATCCGAGGGTTTCACCCTCGGGTACACCTCGACCCGACGAAAAATAAACCAACCCGGATACCAAACTATTAAGAAAAACGTTTTTCATCCAAGATCCAATTGTAATACGCGTCCACAAATGTTAACCCATCAAGTATTACACGTTTTTAATTAAAAACCCATTCGGATATCACCAAGTCGTGACCTTAGGTCACGATTTTATTAACAATACGAGTGAAAACTCGTCTCACCTTCGATCTAGAGCTCAAAACCGTGATAATCTTTCCAAAAACAACGAATAGTGGTGAATTTAGTGACGATTCGAAATGAAATATGGGGTTTATAGGCGCGTGTTATAGTAGATCTAAGAGTAGGGATGATGGAGGTTCGATTTATGGTGGTGGTTTAGAGTGGTGGCCGGCGGTGGCGCTGTGGTGGCCGGAATATTTAAGGGGCGGCTAGGGTTTAGGTTGTAGAGAGGAAGAAAAGAGAGAGAGGTGGTGAATGTTTGTGTGTTGGTGTGTGTGTAGAACCGGACCCAAACCCCTTTTTGTTAACTTTTTTTTTTTTTTTTTTAAAAGGTATAATAATAATAATAATAAGAGTAATAAATATAATAGTAATAATAAAGATATTATTACGGTTGAGCGGGTAATGTGGGTAGATGTAAAAACACGTGGCCCGAACCCGAACTCTTTTCAAAACTTTCATATCACACGAGAACCTCTCGTAATTAATTCAAATATATAACGGGCTCGTTAAGACGAATCATAAAACTATGTTAGGTAATCCTAGTGCCAAAGTCAACGTAGTACCAAGTGAGAATTCAAATATACATCACCGATCACATAATCAAAAACGAATTATGAACATAATTCAAGAATACCATAACGTCATTAAATAAAATATCCATAAAATAGGTCTTACAAGTTCGTCGTGAAATGAAAATTTCAAATAAAAATTATAAACGAACTTATATTGAAATGCGGATTTTTAAAATAGCTCCCTAAACTGCCGGTTGTCACATCCTCCCCGTCTCAGAAGGAAACCCGTCCCGGGTTTCACTCGGAAAATTTTTCATCTACGAAGTGAAAAGCTTCGGATGTTTCTTCCTGAACTCGTCCTCACGTTCCCACGTATATTCTGGTCCATGTCGGGAATTCCAACGAACCTTGACGAGCGGAATGCGACTTCTCTTGAGTCGTTTAACTTCACGATCTAAAATCTCGATCGGTTCCTCCACGAAATTCAGTTTCTCGTCAACCCGAATGTCCCTCATTGGAATGACGGGCATTTCATCAGAAAGACATTTCTTCAAATTACTCACGTGAAACACGTCGTGAACTTTGCTTAGTTCAGACGGTAATTCCAACCTATAGGCCACGGGCCCAATTCTTTCTAAGATCAAGAATGGTCCAATGTAGCGTGGGTTGAGTTTACCACGTTTCCCGAAATGTATTACACCTTTCCAAGGCGAGACTTTCAGCATCACTTTGTCTCCAACCTGGAACTCTAAAGGTTTACGTCTCTGATCGGCGTAGCTCTTCTGCCTATCTCTGGCGGCTTGCAACCGATCACGAATTTGAGTTACTTTCTCAGTAGTTTCCAAAATAAGCTCAGGGCCTGTAAGTTGACTATCTCCAATTTCTGCCCAACCAATAGGCGAACGACACTTTCTGCCATACAAAGCTTCGAATGGTGCAGCCTTAAGACTTGTGTGGTAGCTGTTATTATAGGAGAATTCCGCAAGGGGTAAATACTTCTCCCAGCCTTTACCAAAGTCTATGATGCATGCACGAAGCATATCCTCTAACGTCTGAATGGTCCTCTCACTTTGACCATCGGTTTGGGGATGATATGCAGTACTCATATCAAGCCTCGTCCCCAAAGCCGTTTGAAGTGATCGCCACAAAGCTGACGTAAAACGACTATCACGATCCGAAATAATAGATATCGGGACTCCATGACGCGAAATAATTTCTTTCACATATAACCTTGCAAGCTTATCCACACTATCATCTTCACTAATAGCTAAGAAATGAGCAGACTTTGTCAGACGATCCACAATTACCCAGATAGCGTCACAACCGCTAGCTGTCCTCGGTAATTTGGTAATGAAGTGCATAGTAATCCGCTCCCATTTCCAGACTGGAAGTTCTGGTTGCGTTAGTAGTCCTGACGGTCTCTGGTGTTCAGCCTTAACCTTGGCGCATGTCAAGCACTTACTAACGTACGAAGCTATTTCTGCCTTCATATTTGGCAACCAATAGAACTTCTTAAGATCTTGGTACATTTTATCGGAACCAGGGTGAACGGAGTACTTTGACTTATGCGACTCATGCATAATCAATTCTCGAATTTCTCCATATAACGGTACCCAAATCCGATCTCCAAAACATAATAATCCATCCGAACGCTTAACAAACCCTTTCTCATTATCAACCATCCCAAATATGTTCTCGGCAGAACTATTTTCTGCTTTCAACGCTTCCGTTTGGGCTTCGAGTATTTGAGATGGTAATGGCGATACGATAGTCATTCCCAATGACCTAACTCGTAATGGTGGTACTCTTTCCTTTCGACTAAGAGCATCAGCAACAACGTTTGCTTTACCAGGATGGTAGCGAATTTCACAATCATAATCGCTTAGCAACTCGATCCAACGTCGTTGTCTCATGTTGAGCTCTTTTTGATTCAAGATGTGTTGTAGACTTTTATGGTCAGTAAATACAATACACTTGGTTCCGTACAAGTAATGTCTCCATATTCTTAAAGCAAAAACCACAGCACCGAGCTCCAAATCATGGGTAGTGTAGTTTTTCTCATGCTTTTTGAGCTGTCGGGAAGCATAAGCTATCACCTTCTCTCGTTGCATTAACACGGCTCCTAAACCTTTATGTGAGGCGTCACAATAGACGACGAAATCCTCGTTACCTTCTGGTAATGCTAAGATAGGAGCGCTACACAACATTTTCTTAAGCAATTGAAACGCTTCCTCTTCTTTATCTCCCCATTCATACGTAACACTCTTTTGAGTCAATTTGGTCAATGGTTTAGCTATCTTCGAAAATCCCTCGATGAATCTTCGGTAATAGCCAGCTAAACCCAAAAATTGACGAACTTCGGTTGGGGTTGTAGGTGCAGCCCAATCTTTTATTGCTTCAATTTTTGCAGGATCCACGTGGACTCCTTGTCTATCAATCACGTGACCCAAAAATTGTACAGTCGGAATCCAAAATTCGCATTTCGAAAACTTGGCATAAAGTTTCTCCTTCCTGAGCAATTCCAAAATGAGTCTTAAATGCTCCTCATGCTCTTTCTCACTCTTTGAATAAATCAGAATGTCATCGATGAATACAATCACGAACTTATCCAAGTATGGCTTACATACACGATTCATGAGATCCATGAATATTGCTGGTGCGTTAGTCAACCCAAACGGCATCACCTGAAACTCGTAATGCCCGTAACGGGTTCTGAAAGCCGTTTTCGGAATATCTTCCTCGCGAACTCGAAGTTGATGATATCCTGATCTCAAATCGATCTTCGAATACACACTCGATCCTTGAAGCTGATCGAACAAGTCATCGATCCTAGGTAACGGGTATCGATTCTTCACCGTTAACTTATTCAACTCTCTATAATCAATACACATACGAAACGATCCATCCTTCTTCTTCACAAATAAGACTGGGGCTCCCCAAGGTGAAGAACTTGGTCTTATGAATCCCTTTTCGGCTAACTCCGCCAATTGTTTCGACAACTCTTCCAGTTCGGTAGGTGCAAGACGATAAGGTGCTCGTGCTACAGGTGCAGCACCAGGTATCAACTCAATCTGAAACTCCACTTGTCTAGTTGGTGGGATTCCCGGCAAATCATCGGGAAACACATCAGGAAAATCACGAACTATAGGCACATCTCTAATGCACCTTTCCTTTTTCTTCGTCTTTCCCTTCTCAGAAATTTGAGCTAAGAAAAGATAACATCCCTTCTCCATTAGCTTCGGTAACTTAGTGCAAGAAATCACCGCCAATCGGGATGGGTTCCTAGAATCCTTCCGGTCTCCTAATATATTTAGGACCTCCTTTCCGTATGGTACACGCACGATCTTCTCGTCGCAAAGTATGTGAGCACGATACTTCGACAACCAATCCATACCAAGGATTACATCAAAACTTCCTAACGTGACGGGTAGAAGATCTATGTTGAAAGGGTGGTTCAAGAAATTTAACGTACAACCGCGGATGATGGTATTAATCCTTTCTATGTTTCCATTAGCTAACTCAATATCATATCCAATTCCTAAGGCCATCGGGGGTTTCTCTAGTAAGGGTGCAAATGTAGTGGACACAAAACTCCTATCGGTACCAGTATCAAACAGTATGGAAGCATAACGATTATTGAGAAGGAACGTACCAGTAACGACGTTCGGATCTTCTCCTCTCTCGTTCCCGAGTGCATACACTCTTCCCTGAGCAGCTCCAGCTTCCACACGTTGGTCCCCATTATCTTGTCGTCCACGATTTCCTCCAGCTCCACGGTTTCCATAATTGTACCCATTACCACCCGAGCCTTGATTTCCACGGTTCCGTGATTCTCTACACTCATTCCTATAGTGTCCCTTCTTTCCACACCCATAGCAGGTAACATCTGCCTTGTTTCTCATCTCAGGAGCAGCTTGAACCATTGCAAGAGGTCGAGCTCTACAGTCCCTAGCTGTATGTCCTTTCCTTGAGCAATTCTGGCATGTCACACCACACCATCCAGTGTGATGCTGATGGCAACGATTACACTTGGGTGCATCACCGTTCTGATTCTTCTTATCTCCATTCCCAATAGCATAAGCCTTAGCTTGTCTCTTGCTTCGGTGATCATTACTCTTAGAGTGACGGTCTCTCTTTCTCTTTCCATTCTTTTCCTTATCAGCTTCTTCCAATTCCAACGAATCCATAAGTTGTTGAGCAATTGTGATTGCCTCATGGATGTTTGTAGGCCTAGCAGAAATTACATCATTCCTCGTAGCTACAGGCAATCCATCAGTATACCTCTCAATCTTTTGAGTCTCGGTTTTCACCATATCAGGGCATAACAAGGCTAACTCCTGGTAACGACGATTGTAAGTCGCCATATCATTACCTTTCACCTTGTGGTTCCAAAACTCAATCTCTAGCTTCTTGACCTCATTCCTTGGGCAATAAGTCTGAATCAACAAGGACTTAAATTGCTCCCAAGTCATAGCATATGCTACATCACTCCCAACTGCATTTCGGTAGTTGTTCCCACCATGTCAAAGCTTCATCCTTGAAAGTAAAAGAAGCAAACTTTACCTTCGCATTCTCCGCACAACCACTGACATTAAACACTGACTCAGTCTTCTCAATCCATCTGACTAAGTAAACCACTCCTTCATTTCCACCAAACTCAATGGGTCCACAAATCTTGAATTCCTTGTATTGACATCCATTAGCACGAACAGGTGGAAAAGTTCCAGCAGAATTGTTAGAATGATTTGACTCAGCGAGTAGTTCGGCAACTCTTTGCTCCACGAGTTGGTTGATCATTGCTTGATCCACAGTAGGTGCGTTAAGTGGAACATGACCATTGTCTCCCTGAACATCAACATTTTGATTCCTGTTGTTACGGTTAGTGGTGTCCAGGTTGTCAGGAGTAGGGGTTTCAACATTTCGAGTAGGTCGACGACCTCGACGAGCAGGAGTAGGAGTAGTCACAGTAGGACCAGTCCTGGTAGACCTAACAGGGTTTCGACGGGGTGCCATTGATCTGTAACATCACACAAGTTCATGAATCTCCATTAGAACTTATCGACATGCTCAACAAAACATCTCAACGAAATCAAGTCATAGAAAGAATGGCAACGACATGCTATGTAATAATAAGCGAATAAGGACTCAATTTCCATAACACCCAAAATCACATAATACCATATACTAATAACCATCAACCATACAATAGCGATCTTAACATCGTTCCAACTAACGGATAACACAAAACATACTAATCGTTCCAAAAGAGACGAATACTGAACCAAATACATCAAAATATGATAACTAGCTTTTCTAACCGAACACTCCTCGGCTAAGAAAGCAACAAGATAATATAACTCAAGCAACTAGCCACGGGGCTGACGGAGAATCCTCAACTCCTGCCTCAAGCCATCAAGATCCCTCCATAACGATCCTAACTCCACGCTATGGGTGTCTCGGTCTCTCTTGAGGTCAGCTACCTCCTTCTCTAGCTCGGCATTCCTTTGCCAAAGCTTGCGGTCGGCCTCACGAGCAGTAATAAACCCTCGCTGGATACTATCGATATGCTCATGTACCTCCATCAAAACTCTCCTCATCTCGGTAACCCTTCTCTCAGCCATAACCATATCAACCCTCAACTGCCCAATAAACTCAACAGTCACTCTATCAATCCGCTCAGACATATGAGTAACTCTCTCACCAAGAGCCGTAATCTGAGTCCACAACCTGCCAACCTCACCCAACTCTGCATGCTCAGCAGAAACCTCAGACGATGCATCCGACTCAACGGGACTACCAGGTGGCAACTCAAACAAGAACGGATGATCAGGTGAACCGGGCTCAATCGGGTGTACAGGTGAATCAGGCTCCTCAGCCTGAGCTGGTGGTGCTAACTCATCATCATCATCATCAGGCATCTCATCCTCCTGAGGGTCTTCCTCCTCCTCAGGGTCATCATCATCACCATGCTCAGCCTCCTGAGGGTCATCCTCCCGCTCAGGGTCATCAGCCTCATCCTCACCCTCGTACTCCTCCTCCTCATCGGAAGAGTACCTCATCACTCGTCGTCTCCTACTAGGTGAACCATGTGGAGATGTAGTAGGTGATCTAGGACGACGACGCAATGATGTGGGTGGCGCCTCAAACAGAAGAGAATGAGCATCAATCTGTAAAGGTGATGGAGTAGGGCGTACCGACATGCGTGCCATAGCTCGGTGGGCAAAGCGTGGTGCCACACGAGCCAAAGCCTGGTGAAGAGTAAGCTGCCTCGATGTACCAGGGAGCCCTAGAGAAGATGAGGGTCCCTGCGTAGATGCAGCAGGTAGTGCTGAAGTAGAAGCTGCCTGTGACACAATAGCTGAAGACATGGCCATCTGGTAAGGGTCATCAGATGCCATAGTGAACTGTGCAGGTAAAACCGGTGCAGTAAGGATGTCCTCGACGACATCAGGCATATGGGAGGCCATAGTCTGTGACAACGGCGTAGGGTAGGTGTAAGTGTTTCAAAACAACTTAAGTCACAACTCATAAAATCGTACCAAATATACACATCAAATAATACCATATAAAAAGAATTTCAAACACCGCATTCCTAAAAATGTTTATAAAACATATAGACCATATAAATCCTCGAGAACGCCATCTTAATACTAAAATCCATAAACCTCAAATCATCTCAAATATCTCATAATACCTCAAATAATAGAAGATGCTTCGGCTTGGCGGGCTGGCGGGCGGTAGTCAAGGATCATTTTCTATAAAAATACGGTTATAGTTTAGGCGTTTATTTACCTAGTTCTCTATAACCTTGGCTCTGATACCAATCTGTAACACCCCCAAAATTCGATACAGCGGAAGACTCAACAAACTTTCGGGGTGCTACGGGGATTGGTATCCAACACAAGACAATATAGAACGAGATAAAGTAAACATAGTAAAAACACAACCAAAACGGGGTTTTAAGGTTTACATTTATCCCAACATCATTCAGAGTCAGGCCTAAAATAAATAACAATAGGTCCAAATTTAATTATCAGAGTTTAAAAAATATAGATCCATAACCGCGTGCCTCAGCCGAGCCTTCCAATCCAAGCATGCACCTCAACACTTAATTACCTGAGAAAACGTGCTAAAAGTCAGCTTTCGCTGGTGAGATCATAGGTTTAAATTCAACTAATAATATAGTGGACATATACGCAAAACGCTTGCTAGCTAGACAAAGGATTCGCTAAAAGCCTGCGGATACCCTCCGCTCTCAATCATAACACACGGATACCCTTCCGCAATAACCAAAACACACGGATACCCTTCCGTAACAACATAGATATTCGGGTAACCCCCGCAATACCAATAAATACTCGGATAACCTCCGAAGTATTAATAACCTATAGGTGCACACTACAGTATCTAATAAGTCAACCTTGAATAGTACACACGAAACTATGTGACTAAAGCTGACAATCCAAATAAGCCAACCTTGAATAGTACACACAAAACTATGTGACTAAAGCTGACAATCCAAATAACCAAATAAGCCAACCTTGAATAGTACACACAAAAGGTGTGACTAAAGCTGACAATAGATCCTAGTCCATACGCATAGCAAGTTTAGAAAGAATATAAAAGCGATAATAGTCCACGTAAAATAATTTGCACGTTTCTCACCCCAATCGTTGAAAACATAGTTCAAGAGTAAAAAGTGGGGCTATGACTCACCTCAAGTCCAGAAATATAGCAAGACGAGGTAGGTAGCAATAAGATGTATGATAACTCACGAAACAGCAACTACGGACTTGGCACGACCTAACAATATTAACTCTTTTAGAAATCATTTCCTCAAATATATAATATTCCCAAACCCGGACGAGAATCCGTTTTATTTCCGAAAATCCATTTCGTATTAGTTTGGTGTATTTGCGTTTGGTATCCATACGGGTGGTGGGTCGACTCAAAACAAACCAACAAGATCACACGTAGAAGATACAATAAACTATGGATCTAATATTAGTCCAATATATCATTTAAATAAATCGCCAAAGTTTACCAAATCCGTCGATTTGATAGTCCTCATATTTATTTACGTAATATACCGTTCCAAGATTACACCCAATCTAAAGCACATATAAAGCACATAGCACGTAATTACTATATAGTATATATTACAGTTTAATAAATTCCTCGTATATATCGTCAAATTGGCCAGATTTTCCAATATATACACTCGCAATCTATTACACTTTACATATACTACAACCTATGGGCGTCGTAGGATGCGATGCCCACTAATATATTCGTTTCATATAACCAAACAACCCGGCTCAACCTTACGGTTGAGTGGTTATTTACTTATAGAAAACGTCTATATTAGTCGTCATATATCCGAGACAACACGAATGTCGCAAATAATAACTTACCTGGACCCGAGTGACAACAATTTCGCCTAACTCAATAAATTTATTCGTTATATATATCCGAAATGACTTTTTATTAAACGTTTCATAATTGTCGGGAGTTTCCCGTTTATAACACAATTTTTATAATAATAATACGTTTAATAATATTACGCCACTTTCGTAGCCTAATATATATCTAATCGTATTATTTATAATACGACTCGTGATTATTATTATTATTAATATACGCGTTTATATAGTTATATATACGTTATTCACGTATATACTTTCGTATAAACGTTCATATTATTAATAATTATTATTACGAGTTTTATTATTCTCGTTCAAGTTTAATAGTTATTGAGTTATACGAAATGGTCATATGTCCGAGTCATGACCCTCGGCTCATTGTCCAAGTCCAACAATAAGGAAAAGTCATAAATAATAAATCTCCGTCCAATCACAATCTCAACCACGGGCTACAACAATAAGGTCCGACTACGGTACCCGACTAACCTATCTCCGTCATCTAACGACCGTCTCATAACCGGTCCTCATATCACATTTACCAATCGCCAACAACTTCTCAATTACCAAATTCAATAACCATTTTGACCCAAAGCATTCGGCCGAGAGTATAATACCACAACAACCAATATACCAAAAACAATGATATGAAATAATAATATAACAAGTAGTTCACCATTAGCACAAAAAAAAAAAAAATAACACCAACCGAGTTAATGTTCGGGTCGGTTTACCAAGCCGAACCCGAGGCAACACTTCACCACAACTAGTGTGGGTCCCACCCGAGACCTCCATGGTCTCGGCTAGCTCTAAATGAGCCAAACTAACCACACGACCTACTAGGGTCGTCGGTCAAAAAAAAATCCATTTGACTACCATGGTTAACCATGACCCTCAATAACCGGTCAACAACAAAAATGAGGTTCCAACCATCCTCATTCGAACACCAAGACTCATCAAAGATCCATGGTTCGGCCAAACAAGCACAATCCGAGGGTTTCACCCTCGGGTACACCTCGACCCGACGAAAAATAAACCAACCCGGATACCAAACTATTAAGAAAAACGTTTTTCATCCAAGATCCAATTGTAATACGCGTCCACAAATGTTAACCCATCAAGTATTACACGTTTTTAATTAAAAACCCATTCGGATATCACCAAGTCGTGACCTTAGGTCACGATTTTATTAACAATACGAGTGAAAACTCGTCTCACCTTCGATCTAGAGCTCAAAACTGTGATAATCTTTCCAAAAACAACGAATAGTGGTGAATTTAGTGACGATTCGAAATGAAATATGGGGTTTATAGGCGCGTGTTATAGTAGATCTAAGAGTAGGGATGATGGAGGTTCGATTTATGGTGGTGGCCGGCGGTGGCGCTGTGGTGGCCGGAATATTTAAGGGGCGGCTAGGGTTTAGGTTGTAGAGAGGAAGAAAAGAGAGAGAGGTGGTGAATGTTTGTGTGTTGGTGTGTGTGTAGAACCGGACCCAAACCCCTTTTTGTTAACTTTTTTTTTTTTTTTTTTTTTAAAAGGTATAATAATAATAATAATAATAATAATAATAATAAGAGTAATAAATATAATAGTAATAATAAAGATATTATTACGGTTGAGCGGGTAATGTGGGTAGATGTAAAAACACGTGGCCCGAACCCGAACTCTTTTCAAAACTTTCATATCACACGAGAACCTCTCGTAATTAATTCAAATATATAACGGGCTCGTTAAGACGAATCATAAAACTATGTTAGGTAATCCTAGTGCCAAAGTCAACGTAGTACCAAGTGAGAATTCAAATATACATCACCGATCACATAATCAAAAATGAATTATGAACATAATTCACGAATACCATAACGTCATTAAATAAAATATCCATAAAATAGGTCTTACAAGTTCGTCGTGAAATGAAAATTTCAAATAAAAATTATAAACGAACTTATATTGAAATGCGGATTTTTAAAATAGCTCCCTAAACTGCCGGTTGTCACACAAATCTTAGAAAGATTTTGCAGCGCACACTTGTTTCGGATAAGCAAAATACTAGTAGGGTCACATAATGATTAGTGAATAGTAGATATTAAAGATGTATTATGCCACGTTTCAATCAATGTATGGAGTCGCACAGTAGCACAGGTCGCACATGACCAAAATTGGAAGTTGTATAATTCTTGACTCAATCGTGGTGCAAAATTCGATTTTAGAAATAAATTTTGAATTATCCCTTTACGAATATACCATGAGATTCAATATTTGATTTGTTTGTACCCAAATTTTTGTTGCATTTACTTGAAGCTTTTCACAATAATTTATAAAAAGAAAAAGAAAAGAGGTGTTGTAGATGAAAACTAGTTATAATACCCGAGCACGCGCGAGTTTTTTTTAAAAAATTTTTTTTGAATGACATATATAATTTTATTTATTAAAAAAATAATTTAATCTTTATTTTGTTTGATTTTGATTTTTAATAATAGTTTTTTATTATTAAAGATAATTATTTAAAAAGTTTAATCTTATTGTAGTTGCATTGCATCTTATCTATATTTTTTGTATTTATATTCTTTATATTTATCTTCTACTTGTGTAGTATATCCATAAAACAAATTTATAAATTTATAAATTAAAAAATAATAATTAATTAAAATATTACTTAATAGGGAAATAATCTTTTTATTGAAATACGAAAGTCCCCACTATGAGTTTTGTTTTATTACAGTATATATAAATTTATCCCTAGACCACAATATGGTGATTGGTGTATGTGATTGCATAACTCCATGACCACTTTGCTACAGCAGCTGTATCGTACATTTTTATCTGTTGAAGCTATTTTTGGTGTTTACAAAATTATTAAAAACCCAAGATTTAGGCTATTCAAATTTACGCTGTATCAAATACTAGTATATGCTTTTAAGATACAGCCGTAACATGCAGTCCCTGGCCGATATCTCTCGTTAGTAATATCTACTATAATACACTAGTCCTAAACCAAGTTTGGCTATAGTACATAAAGGGAAACAAGCTTCCTTTGTCCTTAACAGTGCTATTAAAATAAGTGAACCTATAGCAAGTTCCTATAGGTTCGATCAATAAACTTGTGATTGAAGAATAGAAACAACAATCTCAACACACAACACCATCATTCGATAAGTTATTTTCTCTCTTGTTAGGTAAAACTGCATTCCACAAAGGTTCATTATCATCACTACAGGTCAATAAATATGCTTGTAAAGTGTTTGATGCAATACGACACTGAAATTGTTCTAAAATTAGAAGCCACATGTTTTGGATGGCTTTACGAAACATGTTACTCTATCACTTTACGTATCGTCTGCTCTTGAGTTGGTGTTTTGGCGTCATTATCTTGTTTCAACCTCAAATAGATTTTATGTTAATTTTGGAATTGAGGTTTGTCTGTTTCAGCTCGTTCAAGTGATTAATAATGAATTTTGTGCGTTATGTTAACTTTTTTATTGAACAGTCACTGCAAAAATGGTTAAAACGCATAAGTACGTAGAGTATAGATTCAAGTTTACGCATAGTACAAGTGATCATCATTTCGACCATGAGATGCAATTGGAACCATATTCTCAACCCTATCATTGTCAAATTTTTGTATATTGGGAGTGATACTCACACCACATGTTTGATGCATGCACCACAATTTGTGCATCACAGTATTGTACAGTACAAACTGTAATGCATAAATTATGGTGCATGCATTAAAAGATGTGGTGTGAGTATCAATTCTCTTTGTATATTCAATTGAATAAGACCAATTGGCAGTAGCAGCCCTTAATGACCACTTTCATAAATGATTTTCCAAAGTCAGGCTTCACAGTAGTTGCCAAGAAGCTAGGTGCACATCATTGATGTTTGTTGTTTTGTCATTTATTTATTATTTTCATACTTAAGAGAAGGTCAAAAAGTCAATAGTCTTCTACAATGGATATGGACACAAGAATCATTTATAGGTTGTTGAATGAAATCGACCCATCTTAATCTAGAGAAGAAAGTTGCTAGTCTTGTAATTAAATTGAGTTGCACACAACTGTTTGATATAATGTGTGCTCTAGTAGTGTTGTAAATTGGTCATGTTAGTCAGATCCTTTGAGATTGTTCAATATAATCATGTCTCGTCTTTAAGGAAATGGCCTTATTATTGTGGGGGTTCAGTTTTTATAGAGCGAAATTGGATAAATTAGCTATATTAATTATAAAAGGGAGCATAAATTGTTGTGATAATGCAGTCTTTTTTTTATATATTGTTTATAATTTAATCAACATTACGAGTAACCAAGAAGATGGTAATTTTTAATTGCTCATACAGGTTGAGATTGCTATCAGAGTTGGTGTCACACCCCCAAAATCGGGTCCAGCGGAAGCATACAAGTAGCTGGGGTGTAACTCAATTGGTATTACAACACTAGTTCAAAAATGGTTTGCTCTTGAATCATTTGGAATAAAATAGTTATATCAAAATGTTGAATTTACATTGTTAAAAGTAGTGCGGAAGTAGGCCATTAAAATAGTTAAAAACGGTCCCCAAATGATTAAATCAGAGTCTTCTATGACCATGCCCTGCCCTGCCAAAACCTCCTGTAGCGTGCCATTGCTTAAAACCTGAAAATACACGCTAAAGTGTCAACACAATGGTTGGTGAGTTCATAGAGTCTTGTGAAAAAGAATGTAATGCATATGGATGAAGTTGTCCCAGCAAAGGCATCGTAAATCTACTCAGTTACAAGTCCCGCCATAAGAGACTTGTAACCTGTGTGTTTACGACCCACTGCCAAATGTAATATGTATATGTGAACAAATGTAATACTTGTATCCAAATTCCATGATAAATATAGCAAACGGCTATATAAATAATTCAGTCCAATGAGGTTATATAAACAATGCTGACAATGTCGCCAGATAAACAATGATGATAATCCTGACAATGTCGCCAGATAAACAACTTTGACAATGAGGTTATGTAAATGAGTCTGACAATGTCGCCAGGTAAACAGTAATGACAATGAGGTCATGTAAACAATACTGACAATGTCGCCAGATAAACAAGGATGACAATGAGGTCATATAAACAAGTAATAATGTTTAAGAAACAATCACATGAAATACAGGTAATCAAACATACCAATGAAATGCAGGTGATCGAACATATATGTAGGTAAAGCTGAAAATGTTTGAGTAATCAACCATGTAAAGCAAGTAATGCGTTTAAGTAAAACGAGCATAAAGTTGAAATCATGTAATTGAGCATGTATCTCCCCCAAAGAGTTTACAAAACAATTAAAAGATTAGGGGCTATGACTCACCTGGTGCGATAGCTATGATGACAAAAGTGGATACACAGAAATGAGGTTCGATCTCTAACCGCAACCTAATATGAATGATATGAACGATCTAATTTAGATCATGAAATGATGTTATGAATGTCCATGCACATGTTTCTTATACCACTCTACTCTTTGAAAAATACTTGTTGTTATCAAAAATATACATTTCCAAGACTTAGGAAAAATATGGCTATTAGAAAAATAAAGCTAGTTACAATATATATACTTATATATATATCGTATGTATCAATGTTCGTGTTGAAATCCTCGGTTTGAAATCCTTGAAATAACGCCTCGTAGTGATAAAATATACTTGTAATAACTAATACTTCATTAGTTATAAAATTGGGTACTTGGTTAATATTTCTAGAAAATCTAGAATTTAGTACGTAGTGTTATTATTATTTCTAAAAGCTGCCAATTATAGAGGATTTTTGCCGATATTGAAACGTGAATATCTTTGTCGTTATTAGTCCGTTTTACTTGTTCTTTATATCCACGGTTACGTCTTAGTATGTAGTAATATATTTTGGAAAGCTTGGCTCCTCCGGGTTACGTCTAAAGCCTCTTTTTGTCCGACGAAAAACGTCCAACAGCAACAATTTTTCCAGAAAATAGTTTTCGTCAATAAACTTGCAAAAATCATAACTTCTTCGTTATAATCTCTTTTTAATCCGTTCTTTCGCCTACGGATTCGTTTTTGAAACTATTTTCTAAAAATTTTGCCAAAGTTTCCTTTGTATGTACTGATTTTCCAGAATTTAACAAAATGGGACAGTAGGTATATATAAGTGTTACAAATCCATTTCCAAGGTTCAAAACTAGTTTCTACTTCAACCAAATCTCTTGCAAACACCACAAAGCTATACTAATCCTACCATACACCTTCTTAGGGTGCCATGGGTTCCTAATGACTAGTAATCAAGTTAATTTAACAAAGGAACACCTAAATCAAAATCTAGGGTTTGTATGTTCAAAAAGTATACAAAAATAAAGTGGTATAACTAGTTTGTGCATGAAATTAAGCATGAATACTATAAGATACATGTGTTAATTAGATGAAAACATGAAAATAAACTTGATAACTCACTTTGAAATATTAGATTATTAGATGAGGCAAAACCTTGGATTACTTGTGTTTTTGTGTTATGATTCTTGATTAGGATGATGAAATGAACAACTTTGATGCTTTATACTTTGAAAAATAATGGATTGATCTTGTTTTCATGGTTTGGTCGTGGGTTTTGATGTAGGGAGGAAGAAGAAGAGAAAAACTTCACTTTTTGATTTTTGATCTAAGTATATATGTGTAAAAAGGTGTTTATGTATAAAAAAAATCTAAATCAATGGCATTTTAGTAAATACTTGGTCAAGTTGACTAGATATTTTGAGGGGGGGGGGGGGGGGGGGCTGCACATGTGTAAAAGTGAATGAGTATGTGATAAGCTTGGTGTTATCTGGTTCACGGAGTCGGTTTTGGTTCTGTTAATCGCTAACCGTAAAGTTTTAAATCGCGAAACGTAAATTCGGGTATCGTAAAAATATGAAACTTGAAAGAATGACTAATCTTGTCAAAATACTCCATAATAAAATATAAAATGAATGGTAAGTTCCATCGGGTAGCTTAAACGCAGTTAAAACTGGAAACGCGGGTTAAAAACGCGTAATTCGCGTAAAACGCTGAACTGAAAAACGTAAAATTCCAAAACTTTAAGAATTGTCGTAAAATGAGAGAAAATCATATTTTTATTGTTTATAATGATTTATGGACATATCGGGCTGCCGGAAGAACGTTTAAACCTGAATGTAAATCTCGGACACGGCTTCGTGATTTTTGCACAAATGATCCGACGAGCGCCAAACTCTCGAATTACCGTTAAAATAGTTTAACTTATGAGAATATGAAATAAAAATTTCGGACATGAATAGTGTTTTGTGAATAGTAACTTCCCGAGATAAAAATTGGAATTTCGACGTTTGAAACAGGACATGAAATTACGAGTTGTGACATTCTTCCCCTCTAAAAGGAACTTCGTCCCGAAGTTCAGTTAATGTTGGTCTCAGAAGTGTTATTGGTAAAAAGATGATGATATGTGAGAATTCCAGCAAACTTTCACAATAGGAATTCGACTTTGCTTCAACTGTTTGACCACACGGTCCATGATTTCTGTTGGTTCTCTTACAAGGTCTGTGATTGTCATTTGGGTTGGATCCCTTCCAATGGAATCATGAGTGACTTATCTGAAAGTCATTTCTGGGGATTTGAAATTGTGAAATATGTTGGTATACCCTACTGTTTTCTAACAAGGCTCAAATCTGATAGCCTGTAGGCCTATTCTGTCTGAAATATTAAATGGTCCAGTATATATCGATTTTAACTTCCCCAATTTTTCTGAATGGTATCATGCCTTTCCTAGGCAGAACATTCAACATGACTCTGCCACTAACTTGGAATTCCAATGGTTTACAACTTATCAAACTTGTAACTGATTCCTGATTTGTAGAAAATTCCTGGTTATATCATGAATGCCTACTGGACTAGTGAGTTAGGCTTTTCCAAATTTCGATCCATCAATGGATGTTGGCACCTCGACATAGAGTGCTCCAAATGGTGTAGTCTCTAAGCTCGTGTGGTAACTATGGTTGTAAAGGAATCTGATTTATGGCAAATGGTTAATCCAACTATTTCTAGAGTCAATCACTCATGCGATGCAGTTAACCATACCCAATAAATGCAGGTAAATCCATACCCGTTGAATGTAGGTAAATCCATACCCAATGTAGGTAAATCCATACCCGTTGAATGTAGGTAAATCCATACCCAATGCAGGTAAATCCATACCCGTTGAATGTAGGTAAATCCATACCCAATGCAGGTAAATCCATACCCGTAGAATGTAGGTAAATCCATACCCAATGCAGGTAAATCCATACCCGTAGAATGTAGGTAAATCCATACCCAATGCTGGTAAATCCATACCCGTTGAATGTAGGTAAATCCATACCCAATGCAGGTAAATCCATACCCGTAGAATGTAGGTAAATCCATACCCAATGCATGTAAATCCATACCCGTAGAATGTAGGTAAATCCATACCCAATGCAGGTAAATCCATACCCGTAGAATGTAGGTAAATCCATACCCAATGCAGGTAAATCCATACCCGTAGAATGTAGGTAAATCCATACCCAATGCAGGTCTCCTTATGTTTGAATCGTTCTCTAATTCTGACCATTGGTCTGAAGATGATAAGCGGTGTGGTTTCAAAGGAATCTTAATGAAATCGCTAGGAGTTTGAGGTGAATCAAATTCCTCTTAGGAATAATTGGAATGATTATCATGAATCTTGTGGAAAAACTTACAAGGTTAAGTCCGTCAAAGGGTGTTGTTGAAAATAATAGATTAGGATAAGGTTGTGATCCTCCGCAAGATGTCATAAATTGAGTCTTTCTCCACTTACGATGCTTAGTCTCCATTACTAAGATTTTCCCCAAGCTCTATGTCATCAAATCACAAAATCCTAAATGTATAAGTGATGTAATATAGTGATTGATTTTCAAAGTTTGTTTTGAGATTGTGTGTTTTGTTCATAAACCTTCCCTGAATAAATGAATTTACAACTTTAAGCAAACGGCTTTCTAAGTAACATTTTTCTTGATGTTTCAAAATTTAATAGTTATGCAAGATAGAACTGTTTTCAACCTGAAGTAAATAGTATGGTTTGCCAAGGATTGATGTTTAAAATTCCTTAACGTCCAATAGTTTTGTAGAGATTAACCAAAAGGAATTTGCTTGTCAAAATAAGTGCCTCAGAAAAGTATTTCTTACAAGGTATATGTTTTGCATAACTGTAGTTTGGAGAAAAATCCATGTAAAAGTGAAAGTATGAAGAGGATAAAATAGCCAGGTAGGTATGTCTGCACAAATGTATAAATGTATAATATGTTTGAATAAAGTCTATTGGTGAGTCCATGTTTAATTGAATGTTCTACAGTCTTGGTTAGGAGATTGAATTTATCTCTATGGTGTTGTTTTGTGAGTACTCGTATCTAAACGAATCTTGTAATTCAGTCAAGCCAATACTTTCTAGATGATGGAATTTTGGCGATCAGGCCAATGATAGTGGTTCGAATGGTTTTGTGATATCCTGAGATTTCTGTTGAGTTTTGAATGATCTTAATGTACCGAGGGATCCTCCTCCTAGATGGTATGGAAAGTCTTTCCTAAGGAGGTCATTGATAATATCCACTTATCAATATAGGGAGTAGTGAGTGATAAGTAGCATAGGAATCCATAAAGTGTCAGCTAATTCCTTATATATATGGGGATGGGGAAAGGAAATGATAGTGATGGTGAGAAGGGAAGAGACTGTGACAACTGCGACAAAATGATATTGTGATAAAAGAAAATACCGTGATGTAAGTGTATAATGCATAGAAGTGAATGTTCATGAGATGAAATGATCAATTGACGTGCTTCCAAGCGGCGGTTCACGAGGTTATGAAAAGTATGAATGTTCTGACAATGAGGGTATACACACACATGCATGAAGCATTTGGAAAATGAGTAAAGGATTCAATCCAGACAAAATTTTATTATAACCATTCTCAGTGTTGCAAAATTCATTTCTGAGTCAGACATAGGTAGTCAGCCTATGTCCCACTATCCCGGGTTGAATATAGATGACTAGTCTATATTCCACCGAGGTTCCATGAATTTTGAAAAACTCAGTTCAGTTATACTAAGACTATGTCCTTCACAAATACCAAGACGTTCAAAAAGACTAAGGCAGGTGACCAAACTTAAGGTCAAATGATGAAACTATGCAAGGAAAAACATAATGCGGTGATATATATAATACGTGAACATGCTTATATGAAAGACAATTATAGTAAACAACTATAATAAATGAATATAATATATCAGATAATGAGACACAAATCTCATCACCTATGTCAGCAACTAACCACAAATGAGGCTTCAGCTTGGCAGGCAGGCACGTGACAGTCATAGGGTTAAGTTTTCTTCAAAGTAGCTATAGTCTAGGTTTTAAAAACACTTAGTTCGCTATAGCCAAATCTCTGGTACCAATCTGTCACACCCCCAAAATCGGGTCCAGCGGAAGCATACAAGTAGCTGGGGTGTAACTCAATTGGTATTACAACAATAGTTCAAAAATGGTTTGCACTTGAATCATTTAGAATAAAATAGTTATATCAAAATGTTGAATTTACATTGTTAAAAGTAGTGCGGAAGTAGGCCATTAAAATAGTTAAAAACGGTCCCCAAATGATTAAATCAGAGTCTTCTATGACCATGCCCTGCCCTGCCAAAACCTCCTGTAGCGTGCCATTGCTTAAAACCTGAAAATACATGCTAAAGTGTCAACACAATGGTTGTTGAGTTCATAGAGTCTTGTGAAAAAGAATGTAATGCATATGGATGAAGTTGTCCCAGCAAAGGCATCGTAAATCTACTCAGTTACAAGTCCCGCCATAAGAGACTTGTAACCTGTGTGTTTACGACCCACTGCCAAATGTAATATGTATACGTGAACAAATGTAATACTTGTATCCAAATTCCATGATAAATATAGCAAACGGATATATAAATAATTCAGTCCAATGAGGTTATATAAACAATGCTGACAATGTCGCCAGATAAACAATGATGATAATCCTGACAATGTCGCCGGATAAACAACTTTGACAATGAGGTTATGTAAATGAGTCTGACAATGTCGCCAGGTAAACAGTAATGACAATGAGGTCATGTAAACAATACTGACAATGTCGCCAAATAAACAAGGATGACAATGAGGTCATATAAACAAGTAATAATGTTTAGGAAACAATCACATGAAATACAGGTAATCAAACATACCAATGAAATGCAGGTGATCAAACATATATGTAGGTAAAGCTGAAAATGTTTGAGTAATCAACCATGTAAAGCAAGTAATGCGTTTAAGTAAAACGAGCATAAAGTTGAAATCATGTAATTGAGCATGTATCTCCCCCAAAGAGTTTACAAAACAATTAAAAGATTAGGGGCTATGACTCACCTGGTGCGATAGCTATGATGACAAAAGTGGATACACAGAAATGAGGTTCGATCTCTAACCGCAACCTAATATGAATGATATGAACGATTTAATTTAGATCATGAAATGATGTTATGAATGTCCATGCACATGTTTCTTATACCACTCTACTCTTTGAAAAATACTTGTTGTTATCAAAAATATACATTTCCAAGACTTAGGAAAAATATGGCTATTAGAAAAATAAAGCTAGTTACAATATATATACTTATATATATATCGTATGTATCAATGTTCGTGTTGAAATCCTCGGGTTGAAATCCTTGAAATAACGCCTCGTAGTGATAAAATATACTTGTAATAACTAATACTTCATTAGTTATAAAATTGGGTACTTGGTTAATATTTCTAGAAAATCTAGAATTTAGTACGTAGTGTTATTATTATTTCTAAAAGCTGCCAATTATAGAGGATTTTTGCCGATATTGAAACGTGAATATCTTTGTCGTTATTAGTCCGTTTTACCTGTTCTTTATATCCACGGTTACGTCTTAGTATGTAGTAATATATTTTGGAAAGCTTGGCTCCTCCGGGTTACGTCTAAAGCCTCTTTTTGTCCGACGAAAAACGTCCAACAGCAACAATTTTTCCGGAAAATAGTTTTCGTCAATAAACTTGCAAAAATCATAACTTCTTCGTTATAAACTCTTTTTAATCCGTTCTTTCGCCTACGGATTCGTTTTTGAAACTATTTTCTAAAATTTTTGCCAAAGTTTCCTTTGTATGTACTGATTTTCCAGAATTTAACAAAATGGGACAGTAGGCATATATAAGTGTTACAAATCCATTTCCATGGTTCAAAACTAGTTTCTACTTCAACCAAATCTCTTGCAAACACCACAAAGCTATACTAATCCTACCATACACCTTCTTAGGGTGCCATGGGTTCCTAATGACTAGTAATCAAGTTAATTTAACAAAGGAACACCTAAATCAAAATCTAGGGTTTGTATGTTCAAAAAGTATACAAAAATAAAGTGGTATAACTAGTTTGTAAATGAAATTAAGCATGAATACTATAAGATACATGTGTTAATTAGATGAAAACATGAAAATAAACTTGATAACTCACTTTGAAATATTAGATTATTAGATGAGGCAAAACCTTGGATTACTTGTGTTTTTGTGTTATGATTCTTGATTAGGATGATGAAATGAACAACTTTGATGCTTTATACTTTGAAAAATAATGGATTGATCTTGTTTTCATGGTTTGGTCGTGGGTTTTGATGTAGGGAGGAAGAAGAAGAGAAAAACTTCACTTTTTGATTTTTGATCTAAGTATATATGTGTAAAAAGGTGTTTATGTATAAAAAAATCTAAATCAATGGCATTTTAGTAAATACTTGGTCAAGTTGACTAGATATTTTGAGGGGGGGGGGGGGGGCTGCACATGTGTAAAAGTGAATGAGTATGTGATAAGCTTGGTGTTATCTGGTTCACGGAGTCGGTTTTGGTTCCGTTAATCGCTAACCGTAAAGTTTTAAATCGCGAAACGTAAATTCGGGTATCGTAAAAATATGAAACTTGAAAGAATGACTAAACTTGTCAAAATACTCCATAATAAAATATAAAATAAATGGTAAGTTCCATCGGGTAGCTTAAACGCAGTTAAAACTGGAAACGCGGGTTAAAAACGCGTAATTCGCGTAAAACGCTGAACTGAAAAACGTAAAATTCCAAAACTTTAAGAATTGTCGTAAAATGAGAGAAAATCATATTTTTATTGTTTATAATGATTTATGGACATATCGGGCTGCCGGAAGGACGTTTAAACCTGAATGTAAATCTCGGACACGGCTTCGTGATTTTTGCAGAAATGATCCGACGAGCGCCAAACTCTCGAATTACCGTTAAAATAGTTTAACTTATGAGAATATGAAATAAAAATTTCGGACATGAATAGTGTTTTGTGAATAGTAAAAGTGAATAGTAACTTTCTGAGATAAAAATTGGAATTTCGACGTTTGAAACAGGACATGAAATTACGAGTTGTGACAGTTGGGTTTTAGAGTGTTTGATGAAATATCTACTTGAATAGTGATACAGATTGGTCATGTCAGGTTGGATTCTATTCATTTCATTTTGGTGGGAGATTAGGTTATTATGGGTCAAGGAGCAGAGCCCCTTACTGGGTTCCCGATCCCAGGTGAGCGGGTGGGGGTCGAGGGGGGTCCCGCTTCCGAGAGATAAAGCCTAAACTATTTTTGGGATTCTAGTATTACCGTTTTTATTTCCAAACGGTTTTTTCCCCAAAAGTCGCCTCTTTTCCCCAACAGTCATGACCTTTCCCCATGACCCTTCCCGCCAACTGACTTTAACCGATTTTAACTAACTTTCGGTTATGTATTTTCAAGATATATTGATCTCTTCCATAACAGAACAGACATAACGACTTTCTCTATATTTGCTATGATTTCCCATGCCTTAGAAGCAAAGTGTCGTTCTATGTCTTATCTAATTGAGGATTTCGTGATACCCGAAGCATATAGTGTCGAAATACTTCAATCTGATAGTGATCTCAACACGATTCAGAGAACATATCAGGACTATTACCACACACACACCGAAATTTCTAATATGTACTACTGTTTGGTTTCGTGTCTGCAAGTTGGCTCATTTAGTCTACAAGTCCAAGTGGTCCAGACTTGTTAATGCATCTGGATTGTTTTTTTGGCAGCAAGTGGGTATTGATGGCTTTTACTTCCTATGGGAATTTTATATTCTCATGTGGGTAATGGTTTTATATTCTTCTAGTAGTTACCGAGAAAGGGCACATCAATATGATGTTCGTTATTTTGTTATTTATTACTATTAAAACTTTGAATAATTCAATAATAAAAGGGGAGTTTCTTATACGCTAGTTAGAATTTCTGTGACTTATTAGGTCAAAAAGTCAATAGTCTACTAGAATAATAACGCAACTACCACACTTGATGTGTGACTTAGTAGGTCAAAAAGTCAGTAGTCTACTAGAATAATAATGCAACTACCACACTTGATGTGTGAACGTATAAGCTGAAGAGAAAAATAAATCACACTTGATGGGCCGACCGAATATGATAGCTTCGTTTTTCTATCTTATGGTTACGTTAAAAAACTTATAAAGCAACATTATCTCTTGAGTCAAGTTTTGATAGAATATAAAAATTAAGAAAGCATCCAACTGATTTTCCAATAGTTGAAAGATTATCCCTAAAGAGCAACTTCCTGTCGAAGCTAAAAAAGTTAAGAGCAATAAACCAGTCAACCATGGCGACCTATTAGATTACTAGTCTTTAAAGAATATTTCTTGGTGCCTTGTATAATAATGTTACATGACGTATCATGTTTCCAGAAAGCTTAGACCGCTTGTAATTATCATTTCAAAAGGTAGGCAATTGACTAAATTATTCGGGTTAGGTTTTATCTCTAACGAGTCAAATGGGTAAAATCAGCAAGATCTAACCACTAAGACAATAGAAAGAAAGTTGCAAGTGTAATATCAACACACTGCATATTCAAAACTTTGCCACAAAAAGTGTTCCGCTCCTTTTTTATAGTAACCCTTTTTTACTCATTACGAAACACGTACCATCCACCCATATTGCCACCTTTGATCGTCGGACATCCATTATCATCTCCATCAGACAACTTAATGTTCGAGGAAAAAGAGGTTCAAAAATGTAGCTAGAAGCATAAACTATATTTTGATAAATAAAAAAATAGAGTTGCACACGAAAGTGTTTGATAAAATGTATGTTTCAATAGTCCTGTAAAATGTTGTTGCTTGGAATTGTTTTGTATATGCTAATGCCCTTATTCTTAACTGTGCTATTAGTCATTAATTGTGACATCACAATGTGAGTACGTGATAGTTTTTGGCTCTCGGTTTTTTTACAGATTATGTGCTAATACGAAATGTATAATTGGTTATTAATTGAAATTATTTGCACAATAACTGTTTAATAAAATGTCTGCCTGTAAACTGATCATCTTAGTCAAACAAAGGAACCTCCGCTAAATGAAGAGATTGTTGTTGCTCATATCAAGTGTAAATTTGTACTTATATTTATGGAATCTACATTTTTCAATCATTGTGTTTAGCAATCATTTTCCAAAAGGGCAATGATTAATGGTGATACATGTCAATCAGTAGACAAATTGCTTCCTAAAACTTATCGTGATAAAGCATCGGGTTATGTGAAGATGGATGTCTGGTTCGATTCAGTTCTATTTACTAGTTACTCATACTAAACATGAACCGACTGTGAGAGTCATTGCTCCAATACTGCCTCATCTGGCTGAAGATGTGTGGCAAAATCTCAATTTTGAATATAATATTGACAATGCTGACATCGCTAAATTTGTTTTTTAATCAGAATGGCCAGCTGTAAGTGAAAGATGGCTTGCCTTTCCTAAGAAAGAAAATGGTTTTTGGGGGGAATGCTCGAGGTAACCACGATAATGTCTTGCTGCTACTACCTTTGATGTATCAATCTTTACATTGACCCTTTATGGGTGAAAAATATTATGAGACTACACAAGCATCGAATTTGTGAACGGAGATAAATAGAGGTTTGGAGATTGCTCGCACTGACAAACTCATTGTTTCCAGTCTTGAGAGGCAATGGTGTACCTCCCTCCTTCTGATGATAACCTTGCTGCGAGATTAAGGAATATGCGTAAACCTAAAGCTATTGCCGACTCACTGAATCACATATTCATAACATCTCAGGTATTACCGGTAATTATTCGGTAGATGTGGCAAGATAATTATGGGAGGGTTATGGTAAAAAAAGCTAATGGCTGACCCAAAACATTTTTAGTCTACTTAGTTAGTAAATAGTTAGTGTCTCTAATAATCTTACAAAAAATATAGTTTGCAGGTGTTGCTATGATATCATAAATGGTCAACCACTTCCTGCTGCTACGAACATTAGAAAGTTACAAAACAGATTAGTAAATGACACATGGGATGACTAATCAATGAATATATTCTATTGCTAGCTAGTTTGCCAGTTTAATAACAATTGATTATAAAACTTGTTCACATGTTATTAACTGCAGATTAACCAAGAAAATATCACTTCATGATTTTGCTCTTTTTGTTTTCAATTAATGCTATGTTTCATATAAACTAATTTTAGCTATTTGCTGAAAAAGAAATCCTTGATCGTTTCGTATCATCTAGTGAATGTTATGTAGTTAACTTTTGGATCATGTACCTAATTATTATCCAAGTTATGGTAGGTTTTATATTGTATTATTCTTCATATAGCAGTTGTTGAGAAGATGGTCTCATATTGATGTTTGTTATTTGTCATTTTCAAACTTTGAATATATTCAATAAAAGGGACGTTTCCTATATACGCTAGAGACAATTTGTGCAATGTTAATGGTCAAAAAGTCAATAGTCTACATGCAATTAATAATGCAAATACGAAATGCCAGACTTCCATCCATTAAAGATTACTCAGAAACTTATCCACATTTCTATATATACAAACACAAACCGAACATATTTATGTATATCACCCAAACACTCCTACGCTTCTTTTTGTAACAACCCAGACAACCTTTTTTGTTCAGGCAAACAAACATATACATGGGTGCGAAGATGTCTTCAGTCAATCATGACGACTTCGCACACTTAAAAATCCCCCTTGAAGATGTACTAACCGCCACCAACAACTTTAATGACGAAATTCTCTTCGGAGAAGATGCATCTGAAAAGTATTACAAGGGAAACCTCTTGTGGTCCGACGAGCTGATTGATATCCATGCTCAGAGGTGGAATAAAGAATGCGATGAAAAAGAACAACAGTTTTGGATGGAGATTTCCATGCTTTCTAGTCTCAAGCATAAAAATCTCGTTTCTCTTGTTGGGTTTTGTGATGATATTGAGGAGAAGGTCATTATTTACAAGCGTCAGACCAGATTAAGTCTTTACTACAAGCTAAGTGATGTGACGTTTTTGACATGGGTGCGAAGATTAGAGATATCTGTCGGTATTGCGCAAGCGTTGAGTTACATTCATTATGACGAGTCACGCGATTTTAGCGTAATACACCGCAACATAGACAGTCGATCAATTCAACTAAATGATAACTTGGAACCCAAGTTAGGTGGTTTTAAACATTCCATGAAGATCAAAGCATCTAAAAGGCACCAGTCGTTCAATACTGATAAAGTGTGGAGTACAGATGGGTATACAGACCCAACATATATAGAGACAAAAATTGCAAACCACAAGTCAGATATGTACTCCTTTGGGATAGTAATGTTTGAACTACTGTGTGGTAGGAAAGCAGTAATCGACAACGACCAAGATAATAAGTACTTATCTTCGGTGGCCGTTGCCCATTATAGGGAGAAAAAACTCAATGAAATAATTGATTGGGATTTAAGGAATCAAATGGAGTCTCAATCGTTTAACCTTTTTACGGAAATAGCATATGATTGCTTGAATGAAGAACGATCGGAACGCCCTGATATTGATGAGATTGTCACGAGACTTGAGAAAGCGTTGAAACTTCAAATTGAACATCAAAATGCTGTAAGACTGTTTTTCTCATCAATCATTCTATCATAATAAGAACAACTCTATATTTATTTGTGTATATAGCCCTTCTCATCCATCACTTTGAAAACATTTCAAGTTAATAAGACCATGCACTTCCTAAACTATAAAAACTTATTTAAATTTCTTTCCACAAATATAATATGATAATAGCTATAAAGTAGAAAATATCTACAGATTTAATTAGACTTAAATTCAAGATCAATATAAGGCAAGTATATACGGCAACACGTGTTTGAAAAGGTTCAAGAATTTTGTAACACCCCCAAAATTTGGTACAGCGGAAGACTCAACAAGCTTTCGGGGTGTTACGGGGATCGGTATCCAACACAAGACATAATAGAACGAGATAAAGTAAACATAAGAAAAACACAACCAAAACGGGGTTTTAAAGTTTACATTTATCCCAACATCATTCAGAGTCAGGCCCAAAAGAAATGAACATAGGTCCACAATTTAATATCAGAGTTTAGAAAAATAGATCCATAAACCAGGTGCCATTGCCAAGCCTCCAATCCAAGCATCCATAGAGCATCACTTAAATTTCCTGAGAAAACGTGCTAAAAGTCAGCTTTCGCTGGTGAGATCATAGGTTTAAATTCAACTAACAATATAGTGGACATATACGCAAAACGCTTGCTAGCTAGACTAAGGATTCGCTAAAAGCCTGCGGATACCCTCCGCTCTCAACATAACACACGGATACCCTTCCGCAATAACCAAAACACACGGATACCTTCCGTAACAACATAGATATTCGGGTAACCCCCGCAATACCAATAAATACTCGGATAACCTCCGGAGTATTAATAACCTATAGGTGCACACTACAGTATCTAATAAGTCAACCTTGAATAGTACACACGAAACTATGTGACTAAAGCTGACAATCCAAATAAGCCAACCTTGAATAGTACACACAACAAATATGTGACTAAAGCTGACAATCCAAATAACCAAATAAGCCAACCTTGAATAGTACACACAACATGTGTGACTAAAGCTGACAATAGATCCTAGTCCATACGCATAGCAAGTTTAGAAAGCATATAAAAGCGATAATAGTCCACGTAAAATGATTTGCACGTTTCTCACCCCAATCGTTGAAAACATAGTTCAAGAGTAAAAAGTGGGGCTATGACTCACCTCAAGTCCAGATATCAGCAATAAGAAATCGGTAGAGGTAAGATGTATAATAACTCAAAAGACGGCAACTACGGACTCGGCACGACCTAACAATATCAACTCGTTCAGAAATCATTTCCTCAATTTCAATATATTCCCAAACCCGGACGAGAATCCGTTTTATTTCCGAAAATCCATTTCGTATAAGTTTGGTGTATTTGCGTTTGGTATCCATACGGGTGGTGGGTCGACACAACTCAAACCAAGAAGTCATAACAAAAAGGATGATAAAACAAGCTATAGGTCTAATATTAGCCCAATATATCATTTAAATAAATCATCGAAGTTTATCAAATCCGTCGATTTGGTACTCCCCCATATTTATTTACTTAATATATCATTCTAAGATTATATCCGAATCCTAGGTCACACATTGCACATAAAGTACTATATGGTATATATCAAAGTTTAATAAATTCTCTAATTATGCCGTTAAGCTTACCAAATTCGTCAATTTGGCAACCTCACGAGATACTTAGTAATTTATTATTCTCGTACACATACCACAACTTATGGGCGTCGTAGGATACGATGCCCATTAATATACTCAATTTAAATAACTAAATAGCTCTTATTTAACCCGTCGATTAAATAAGTTACGTAGTTATCGAAAGTGAATGTATTAATCGTCATATATCCGTGACAACACGAACGTCACAAATAATAAACCACTTGGACTCAAGTGACCACGATCCCGTATAACTCGATAGTTTTCCTCGTTTATTAAAAAGATATTATTTGATTTAGTATTTATTCAACGTTAAAGATTTCGTCGTTAATTATAGTCGTTTAATTATAATAGCGCTCGTAATAATATTACGCTACTTTCATAGCATAATATTTATAGTCGCGTTATTATTATAATATTACTCGTGATCGTTTTATTATTAATATACGCACTTGTATAAATATATATACGTTTTCACGTTTATATATTTATATAAACGTTTATATTATTAATAATATTATTACGAGTTTTATTAGTTGTGTTTAATTATAACTAATTATCGAGCCATACGAAATGGTCACATGTCCGAGTCATCACTCTCGGCTCATTGTCCAAGTCCAAAATAGAAATAATAAACAACACAACCAAGTAATCTATCTCCGTCCGACAACTTCCCAAAACACGTGCTACAACAATAGGGTCCGACTACGGCACCCGACTAACCTATCCCCGTCATTCTAATTGACCGTCTCACAATCGGTCCCCAAATCATTTTTCGTCAACACAACTCCAATATCAATAAACATTATATCATTCGTTCTCGGCTTCCAAGCAATGACAACAACACAACAAAGCCAAAGGTAATACACTTCAAAAATAATAATAACAAGAAAGTATCAAGACACCAAATAAAATCACCAGATTATATATGTTATCCGGGTCGACTACCAAAACCAACCCCGAGTCGAGGGACTCATTTGAGTCTCGGATCAAACATGAACCATCAAGGTCACACCCGAGACCATTATGGTCTCGGCTAGCTCTCCTGAGCTCGACACAAAATGAACCGACCCCAAGGGCACGGCAGTAACCAAACAACTTCAATATCACAGAATCTCTTGGCCAAGAATCGGACATAACCAAGAAAAAGCATCATTAACACCCTCGATAACCACCATACTAGACCAAGAATAAAGAAAATCTCCACATAACTCAACTAAAATCACAAGCCGAGAGCATGGGCTCTCGGTTTCATCTCGACCAGCACCAAAACGTGAAACCCGGATACCAAACTTGTTATAAACACGTTTTATAGCAAAACCCATTTATATATCTTATCAAAATCTTTAAAAGGCCCATGTATCTTTAAACCCCATTACAAGTTAACCCGAGTTTGACTCGACTTAGTCAAACCCACGCGTGAAAACGCGTTTTCTCACCTTCCAATACCCGGATCTATATCCAAAACTTCGAAAATGATGATGGTGTGTGGTGTACGCGCGGCTGTGGAACAACCAAGAGGTGGTGGTTTCTTGTTTAACGCGCGTGGTGTGGGTCAGTAGGTGGAGAAGGACGAGTGGATTATGGTGGTGGTGTTCGTGTGTGGTGATAACCGGCGGTGCGGCTATGGTGGCCGGATTTGAGTGGCGGCTAGGGTTAGCCAAAGAGAGAGAGGAGAGAAATGATAGGATGGAGTCATGTTTGGGTTGTGTGTGTGTCCAGGAATACAAGGGACGGTTTTTGTAATCTACTCATTTACATTTTATTAGTTTCTTTTCTTTCTTTTTGTAATAATAATAATAAGAATAATAATAATAATAATAATAATAATAATTATAATAGTAATAATAGTAATAATAGTATTACTATGGTGTTGAGCGGGTAACGTGGGTAAAATGTAAAAACATGCGGTCCGAACCCGAACTCATTTTAAAACTTCAATATCACCCGAGAACATCTCGTAAATAATTAAAAATATAGCCGGACTCGTAAGACGAATCACAAAACTGTCGTTAGGTAATCCTAGTGCCGGAGTCAACGTAGTGCCAAATGAGAATTTCATAATTAAATCACCACGTATAATCATATCGAATCCTTAAAATAAATCTTCAAATCTCGTAAAGATTTTTAAAATATAATCAACCATAATATAGGTTTTTCAAGTTCGTTACGAATAAAATTCCAAATATATTTTATAAACGAACTTTAATGTAATGCGGGTTTTCAAAATAACTCCCTAATTTGCCAGTTGTCACAAATTTCATCAAACACTTTCTAGGCACTTCATCAAACTCTCTTATTGTGTTAACTTTGTGTATTAATTCACGTTTTTACTTCATAAACAGATAATCTCTTCGCTTAAGCACGATCTTGCTCACCTCAAAATCCCCCTTGAAAAGATACTATATGCCAACAACAAGTTTGGCACATATGGAGAACATTATCAGGAATACAAGGGAGAACTCTTGAGGTTAAAAAAGTCAGAAAGGAAAAAAGAACTAGAGTTTTGGATGGAGGTTTCATTGCTTTCTTGTCTCAAGCATAAAAACCTGGTTTCATTTGTTGGGTTTTGTGATAAAAATGATGAGAAAATCATCATTACAAGGCTTGAGACCAGGGGAAATCTCAGTAAATATCTAGATGACCCGATGACGTTGACATGGGTGCGAAGATTGGAGATATCTATTGGTGTTGCGCATGCATTGAGTTACATTCATTATGACGAGCCACGCGATTTTAGCGTTATACATCGGAGTATCAGCTGCAAAGCAGTCCAATTGAACTATGATTGGGAACCCAAGCTATCTGAATTTCAGCATTCCATGAAGATTAAAGTTTCTGAAAGACACCATTCTTTCCATACTGAAGTTAATTGGTCTATGAAGGGGCACACAGACCCAACATATGAAAAGACTAATAGTTTGAGCCACAAGTTAGATATCTACTCCTTTGGGATAGTATTGTTTGAACTACTTTGTGGTAGGGAATCAGTAATTAATGACCTTGATAATAAGTATTTGGCTCCGGTGGCAATTTTTCATTATCGAGAAAAAAGACTCGATGATATAATTGATCCAAAACTACGGAAACAAATGGATCCACGATCGTTCAACATTTTCACTGAAACAGCGTATGAGTGCTTGAGTGAAGAACAATCGCAACACCCAAATATGGATCAGATTGTCACAAGACTCGAAAAAGCGTTGGAATTTCAATTGGAATGGAAAAATTCTGTAAGATGTTTTTCTCTCTAATTTCTAGCATAATAACTACTCTATAATATGAGAAACGTTTATTTACTTATTGCTGTATTTGTTGCCTTTGATGTTAATTAGGAACACTCATCAGATGTGGCCGAAGTTGGAGAGACATCATCCGGTCATGAGGAGGTAATTAATATTCTTTTTAGCTCTTGTTGGAAGCCAGTGAAATCTTTAAAAAAGAGGAAAATGTCAAAACAAGAATTTCAAATTAACTATCAACTGCTAGGTGATGATATTTCACAATGCAATTTTCAGCTTCAAAGTTGTATTTTTAACAATATTTTATTCTTATTAATGTTTATATATGGATTGCTTAAAATCAACAATGACGGGAAGTGGTTGTCAATGTTGTTTGGTACTTCTCAAAAATATATCAGAAATTTTGAGGTTCAAAAGAAAACAAAACAAAAAATGGCTACGACTAGACAAGGATATAAATGTCTTTTCCATTTAATATTTTGAGTACAAATAAATAAACTCCATTCACAGAGAATCACATTTACCTAATTTTTTTTGCAAAATCTAACTATTCTTAAGAAAGAATCACAAAATCCTTTTTTGGGTAAAGGGTATTCCACCAGGTAAAATATGTTACTCCAAAAAAACGTTTTAGGGAGTGATGAGCAAATGCATTATCTATTTAATTCTCCCACCTATACAATAGGTGTGTACTAGGGCTGAGCATCGGGCCGGATCCCGAACCGACCCGTCCCGACTAATCTCAATCCTCAAAGTCATCTAGATCATAAACCGAATACCGACCCGAAAGTGGTCGGTTTTTTGGCCCGTCCCGACATGTCCCGAAAGTAGTCGGTTTTTGCTTATATTTTGTCGGTTTTTGGCCCTTCTCGACCCGTCCCGAATCCCAAAAATGCTAAAAATCCATCCCGACTCGAGAAGCTATTATTCGGTTTCGGGACTATCGGTTTATGTCGGGATTGGGTCGGTTGTCGGGACTCGGGCGGTTTTGCTCACCCCTAGTGTGTACGCATGCATAATTTTAGTTTAGAAGTTGTCCACGTGACCACGTACCACCCATACATTGTTTCCCATGTTTAGTTACTCCGTATTTTCTAGTCTTTAGTTTAGAAGATCATTCATTTGTTATTTTGTTATTTAATTGTAATTGCGTTTCATTTTGAAAAGGGAAAAAAATATCTAAAGTTTAGCTTCTATCACTATATTTGAACAAGGCCAAATACCATATTAAAGCACTATACTTGCCACGAAAGTCACTTTTGGGTATCGAACAAAAATTTTTCTTTATATTGGTATTGAACTTTCATTTTATGGCCTCTTTGAGGCACTTTGTGACATTTTTGCCCTTGAATTTTTAATAACTTGAGGGGCAAAAACGTCACAAAGTGCCTCAAAGGAAAAAATTTGTTCGATACCCAAAATTGTATTTTTAGACAAGTATAATGCTTTTTTATGGTATTGTACCAGCTTATCTTTTATATCTATCTTCTTTACACGTACTGTACCAGCTTTAATTATCAGCCCATTAATTGAAAATAACTCATGTGTAAAAATATCCCGTATTATATGTACTTAGCTTCTCACCATTTTGTGTCTTTAAGAAATATTTTAATTGATCAGTGAACTAACTGAAGTGTTGCATCCTGTTAATCTACACATGTAGGGATCAGTGACCTTCGCATCTATAGGCAATGAATCCCAAGTCAGCAAAAACAAAAAGTCTTTCCTCAATGATCCATCTCACTTAAGCCTCAGCTATCATGATTTCATATTAGCAACCAATAATGGCTGTCTCTTGCGTTCCGAACAGTTCATCGATACCTTTAAAAAGGCTTATGATCCTTATAAAGATGAGAGCAAAATGTTCTGGAATCTAGTGCCTGCTATTCGGTTTTATGAGAAGAAGAAAGATTATGGTTTTAGGGAGCATGTGAAGTTTATCATATACAAGAAGGAGGCCAATGAAAGTCTCGAAAAATACCTAAGTGACCCTACCCTCACATGGACGCAAAGGTTGAGAATATGTGTTGGTGTTGCAAATGCATTGAGTTACATACATTATGATGTTGGACGAGATTTTAGCGTCATACATTGCAACATTAGGAGCTCGAAAATTTTACTAGATGACAAATGGGAACCCAAGTTATCTGGTTTTAAACTTTCGTTGAAAAATACAGTAGCTCGGAGGCACCGTCTTCTTCTTACTCATGATATTATTGAGAATGCATACCTGGACCCAAAATATAAAAAGACTGGCGGTATGACCCACAAGTCAGATGTGTGGGAGGAGTGTAGTAGATGTAGATGAAGATGAAGATGAGTTGGGAAAGGGGTTATTAAGTCAACTGGCCAACTCCCATTTGGATGATATGATTGATCCACATTTACGAAAACAGGTGGACCCAAAATCATTCAAAATCTTCTCACATACAGCATATGACTGCATACAAGAAGAATGGGCTAAGCGTCCGCATATAGATCAGGTTGTCAAAAGACTTGAGAAAGCTTTGGAACATCAGCGGAAACTTGAACATCCAGTTGACCGTACATCATTCAATCGCTTGAAGGTAATTAATTAATGTCCTTAAACTTTTAATTTTAAGCCAATTACGAAACTATATGCGTGTGATTTAGATTTTACATTAGAAAAATGCTAGCGCTTAGGCTATGTTTAAGAAATTATGACATGCTTAAATGGTTTTACATTCGGGCTAACCATTCACCTCCTGAATTTAACTCTTCCAACCAACTAAATGTGTCACCCTTATTGCATGTCTTTATCTTCTAACCATAGCACTTGGGGCTACAAATAGCAAGACCCTTTACATTATTATATATTTAAACATTGTATTTTACGAGGAAAGTAAGGTCGGCGCTTCATTGCGGGTGTAAGTGACTAGGACATTGGATGTCATTTTCGTTGACAAGTGCATAATTTTTTTCCTCATACTTATATGCCTGATAGACTCGTAAAATATCAACGGGGTTAAGTTCTTGTTCACTGCAAAATCGTACACATTGTAATTTGATTTGAATTGACATCGTCAATGATAAACTCTTGAAAATTAAACATCCAATTATCTTTATGTTAAAGTTAAATAAATATGACAATTTCAATTCTGTTGTCCTTAATAAACAATAAAAGGACCAACGGGCGGTCTAGCGGTATGGAGGTTTTACCCTTCTTGGTAAAGTGTCAAGTTCGAGTCTTGTCTAGGGCGATAAGGGTTTCCTCCTGCGTGCGTAAAGGGAAGAGTGTCATTGCGTTCTGAGATGGACTCAACCTAGTTGTGTGGGTTCGCTAAGCCTTTTGGGTTAGGGGTCATGTCGCCACAATTACCGTTCAAAAAAAAAAGAAAAATAAACAATAAATGGTAAAGTGTGTGAAAAAAAAAATAAATAAAAATAAAAATAAAAAAAACTTTAATACAATTTATCAAAGAACTCATATTAAAGGGAGCTTTTAAATAACTGTGTCATGAAAATGGAACAAGGGTAAGTTTGTAATGAATGGTAACTCAAGTCTCAACCCAGGGTAGTCTCATTGATTTGGGAGGTCCGGTGCAAAATCACAAATGAGGCCCCCATGTAGGGATGGCAACGGAGCGGGGAATGTCGGGGATTGTACTTCCCATCCCCATCCCCGTTTTACACTCTTGATCCCCATCCCCGTCCTCATCCCCATCGTGGAATTTCTTTACAACCCCATCCCCATCCCCAATGTGGATTGGGGATCCCCGCGGGGATTCGGAGATTCTCCAACCTTATGAAATAACATAAAAATTTCACAAACTCGTCGAAAATATAAAAAATTTTGACTCATAAAGTACCTCAATAAACGTATATCGCACATAGTTATATTAATTAAAATTTTAATTTAATTTTAAAGCATTGTAAACATTGTAACATCAAAAATAATATAAAAACAATATTTATCATATTTGTGTATTCGGACAAAATAGTTAAGTAATATATAATTGGTACTTATACTTCTAAATCTAAATGTGTTTTATCTTATGAATATCACATATGCATATAAACATACATGTCGATACTCATAAACATATGTACACATACATATACAAGTTAATTGAGTATGGATAAAACATATAAATTTTAAATAATTATACACTAGAAAGATCGGGGTCGGGGCCGGGTTCGGGGATTTATGATATCCCCATCGATGCCCCATCCCCGGTTTAATAATTCAGGAGACTCACCATCCCCGTCCTCATCCCCGGTCAGCTCGAGGATTCCCCAGTCAAATCGGGTTTGGGGATCGGGTCTCCATCGGGTACAGATTTTTTTGCCATCCCTACCCCCATGATCCAAGTCTTTCACTCTTTTTGTATGTGGCCCAAAGTTTGTCCTCTATTTTTTGTATGTGGCCCGGTTAAACTTTGATAATATTTAAAAAGACACTAAAAATTCAACACGTTTAATGGATGTCTACTAAATAGGGGGCCCCTTAAAAGGGGGCCCCGATATAGTTGCAGCACTTACATATACTAATCGTCGCCACTGTCTCAACCCCGTTATAATTTTTCTAAAGGACACCATATGATCATTAAGTAAAACTTTATAAAGTAAATCAAATGAAAAATTATCAAATGCTACACTTAAACCCTCCAAAGTTGAGGGGCTTAAAAGATCATTTGTAAGCGCATTCATAGGTGCATAAAGAAAAAGAACAGTGCTATAACCACAAAAAGGTTCCCACAAAATAAATTCATAAAAGAAAAAAAAAATAAAGAAATGAGAGTATAATTAAAACTTAACAAACTATTCAAGTTTGAGGTGGTTTTATAAAAAGTTTATAACAGAACAGGCTATGTCTTTCTAATGAATAGTGACTTTAAGCTCTTTATATTATCTATAAATGTATTCTAGTTAAGTATTTCATAGAATATAATATTAAAATTAAAGCTAAACATATTTATATAAACCCAAATTTTGTAATGAATGTAGGGATATGAAAGTATGAAATAATTTGTTTTATAAAATTCTAATAGTAGGTTCATTTTGAATGCATAGAGAAGATCTTTTTAACCCGCACACTTGCACTTGTCAGAGGTTTTAATGGAAGCTATCTCTCTACTCCCGGGTTTATCCTCGGGTAGGGGTAGGATCTGTATACATTCTACCTCCTCCTACCCTATCTCGGCGGGATTGGATTTGTTGTTGTTGTAACTCTTAAAAAGTAATGATGTAACACGTTTTTTTTTTTCAAATTGAAAATATGTATTCAAAATAAATATATATAAATTTTTATTATTTCAAATGCATTTTGGTCCCTGTGGTCTGGAAAAATTGCAGGTTTGGTCCATATCCTTTCGAAAGATCAGCGACAGTCCCCATTTAAAAGTTTGGATTGCATTTTTGGTCCCCGATCAATGTGAAATGACCAAATTACCATTGTCTTCTTCTTAAAAAAGAAAACAAAGGCTATTTTAGTCATTTAACTTTGTCCAAAGACCAAATATCTAATTCAAAATTCACAATAGGGACTATGGCTACACTTTTGAAAGGATAGTGACGAAACCTGCAATTTGGCCAAACCACATAGACCAAACATGCAATATACTTTTTTTTTGTGAAATTCTTGAATAGGAGATCATATTAGTATTATCTGTCACACCCCCAATTTACCTGAATGGCAGCGGAATAGAATACCTGGGGGTGACTGTCATAGCATCACAGTTATAGTCATATTGAACGACATAAAGTGTCGTTTAGAAAATACAGCGTTTGATCATTAAAACATTCAGAGTTTACAAAACATAGGTCCCAAAAGGTGTTGCAAGTTTATAAAAAAAATATAAGCCATGCTAGATCAAACGTTTCATAAGTGCAGAAATTATAGTGAGACGCGTCGACCCCGCGACTCTATGAAGATCCAAATGTATGCAACATGAGCTACCTTAATAACCTGAAAATACATTGCTAAAACGGTCAACATAAAGTTGGTGAATAATCATAGGTTTATAAGTTAAATCAGATGTACAATAGCCATAAGTAAAAAGTAAAGTAATAAGATTTCAGTAATAAAATTTACATTGGCTCTTAAGCTCATGACCCCGAAGCTAGACGCAATTAAATTGGCCCCAAATGAGTGTTTACCAGACACTCAAAATATATTAGACATGAAATGCATCCGTAATTCCGTTGGAGCAACACAAACACGGATGGAGGAGTCACCCTCAATAGATCTATTCACTCACTCTCGCTTGTGGATTAATTAACGGTCCATGATAATAAAGGGGACTTGTCGTGACGTGGTAATAAGGCAACTTAAGCAATGTAAGGAATTTAATACTTTGGCATGTACAAAAATATAAGTGATGCAATGTATTCTCCCCCGTGGGATTTGAAATCAAAATATTGAATTAAAACGGGGCTATGAAAACTCACCTGAAGTGATGATACTATGGCGTGAAATGATAGGGACAATAAGGCGTGAATATTAGCCGCAACCTAATATAAGTAATAACGATCTACTTTAGATCATGACGTGATGTAATGAATGCACATGCACATGATGCCTATACCACTCGTGACTTGAAAATACTAGTTATTGTCAAAGTAAAATATTTTCCATACTTAGGGAAAATAAGTCTAACTAGACTTATAAAAACTAGTCATAATATATCGTATATAAAATGTTAGTGTTGTATTCATCGTTTTGAAAACCTTGAAATAACGTCTAGTAGTCGTATAAATAAGCCTTGGGTCATACGTACTTCATTGGTTAATAATATAGCTCTTGAACAATAAATCTAGAAAATATAGTATTTAGTACGCAGTCTATTATTTCTATTAGTGACTACTAATATATATATAGTTTTGACGATTTTAAAACGTGTATATCTTTGTCCTTATAAGTTCATTTTCCTCGTTCTTTATATCCACGGATTCGTCTTAACATGAATTAATATCTTTTTGATAACTCGGCTTCTCTAGGTTACGTCTAACACCTCGGTTTGTCCACCAAAAATCGTCCAACAGCGAACAATTTACAGAAAAATAGTTTTCGTCAATAAACTTGCAAAAATCATATCTCCTTCGTTATAAACTCGTTTTAATCCGTTCTTTCGCCTACGGCGTCGTTTTTAAAAGTATTTTCTAAATCTTTGGTTGAAAAGTTCACCTGAGTTACTGAGTTTTCCAGGATTTCAAATTTGGGACAGTAGGTTTGTAAATAGGTTCCAAATCCATTTCTAGTGTTCTAAACTTGTTTCCACTACTACACAAAAGGCTATAAACACCTCCAAATAGAGACTGGTTTTATAAAAGCCTATTCCTATGATTAAAAACTAGTGGGAATGGAAGGATTTGAGATCGGTTTTCTTGAAAAAACTTGTTTTCATAATACTAATCAGATAAAAACTGGGTTTGCGGGTAAAAACAGGTCTTTTTACCGAATCAAAGACACTGCTATTTAGGTAACAACATGTCTCTATATATTTGTGTTATGAACACCGTTTTTAAATAAACAACCGGGTTCTATTACTTAGGCGGTTTAACTTTTTTTTAACAAAAGGGCGGTTTGATTCAACTTTTCAATTGAGAGATTAATTCAAGTTTTTCATTTTCATTAGTATCTTGCAGTAACTTTTTCCTCTTTTATTTCCATTTAGTGTTCCTCTTTCCTTTTCACAAACCCTAACCTTCACAGCCGCTACCCAAACTACGATATACACCTTAACACAATTGGTTGCTACTTCACACAAAGCATGTATAACTCCGCAGAGAGCAAACGATCTTGTTAAATATACTGATCATCTATCAACAACCATCTTCTTTTCCATTAACTGAATACCAAAACCACCGCGTATCTGTCACCGCGATGAAGACTCCTTCATGTTAACTGAGTTTGAGCTCAAAAAGTGGTATATTTGTTTTCTTATTTTATCGTTTTTATGCAATTGTTATTTTTATTTTAGCTTATTTTGGTTCAATACGTGTATTCAAGTTAGATTATGGTTCTATTTAGGTTTAATTTATCATTTCTTATGGTGTAAATAAAATTCTGATTCTCAAATCAGGGTATGCATAAAATGTTATGCGTGTGCCTATGTTTAATATGGGATGTCAACATGTCATTGTTGAATAAACATTAGGTGTGTATGGGACATATGTGAATTTTGTGATCTAGTGATGTACTGATGTTGATGGGGTTCAATATAGATTAATTACTATACAAATAATTGAGCTTATAATTGTTTGATTTATTTATTTAGGTTTTTTTAACATCGTTATATGGTATTTGATCATCTGATGGTGCTTTTTTAGTGTGTTTTTGTTTGGAATTGAAACTTTTTTATTGTCTTTGAGTTGTGAATATGTTGGATGTAGTCTTTTTGATTATGGAGATTTTGTTTATTGAGGCGTGATTTAGGCGCAAACAAGGATTGAATAAATTAAAAGTTTAATAATTGTCTTAGATATGTGTAGAATAGGTTTAAAGCATGTACCTTTGAGTTTACGCTTGTTTGAAATAGATATCAAACTACAAAGTTTCGTGTGCATCATATATAATTTGTTTCAGTCCAAATATTTTTGGTAATTTATGCGTAAAAATGAAGTATTGTTGTTGTTATTAAGGACAAGGGTAAAAGTCTTCCCAGGCAAGTAACAGGTATTATTCTGGAATGTAATATTGATAACTTTGCATGCCATGTTTTCTAGATTTTATCATTATTACAGGTATAGTATATGTTTCTATGCCATCTTATAGTAGTGTGTTTATTTTGCTCATAAGCTGCAAAGGAAGAGCCCGAAGATGATGATGGCATGGATGATGGTCTGGAAGCAGATGATGATGAAGATGATGGATCTGACAACGACATGGGAGATGATGCAGAGGATTGCGATGAAGCTGATAGCCTGAGGCTTCAGAGATTGGCTGCACAGGTTTGTTAAGTCTCACATATTTATGTATTTAAAAGAGAACAAACTAACAAAATATTGTAATCAATTTATAGTCTATTAAGATGAAATTTATGACTGTTTCAAACTTTATTCTAGCAAAGTCATTTCGACCTGCTGATGATGACGATGATGACTTCAGTGATGACGAGGATCTGCATTCACCTATCGATGAAGTGGATCCATTTATTTTCTTTATGGATACTGCAAAAGGTAAATTGCATTGAAATTTAATACTCACGAAATGTTATCCTTCTTTAGTATCAGTCAAACTATAGCACTTACAGCCTATGGGTGAAGTCTCTAAGTAGTTGACACTTGACAGCGCATATAAGATTTAACACTGAACTATAATCATGCAAAGCTGAGTTGCTGGTATCTTTTAGTAAGTTTGCTTTTATACCCTTGGATAATATGATTGGAACTTCACCCAAAATCTAAAAACTCCAGTTCCCCCTAGACATGTTCATGTAGAACCCATTTTTGGTAAATTTGGTTGATTGGGGTTTCTCTTTTTCTAACAAATGATAAAATGAGTAATGTTTTAAAATAAGCTAAAAAGGAAAAGGGTAAAAACTGGCTGATCAGGTCAAATGGGCCAAAAGTCACTGGAAGGGGATACAGAATGGTATATTGAAAAAAAAACTTGTGTTATTCCAGTGATTTAGTTTTTGTAGTCATAGTTCACAAAAAAAAAATAAAAAAATAAAAAAATATATATATAAAAAAAAAATAAAGAAGACAGTGCTTGCAGGCCATTTGCTCTAGAGCAGGTGATAGTTCTTTTAATATTTAGACTATTACTGAAATAACAATTGACAGTAATCTTGTATGAAACTTAACCCTTTTGCTTCTTTCATGTAGCTCGTCCAATATCAAAAAAATAGAAACATACGTGGAAACTTAAGGAAAGAAATTATGGAGGTCCACCATGGAAGCATAAGAGGTAATTGTAGTGCATGATAAATTTCAAATGACTTATTTTTGTGATGACTACTCTAAGGATTATAACTAAAAGTCGTAAGTGGTGTTTAGCTGTATTGTATAATTTGATATGGTGGTTTGATTTAACCAGGTTAAAAGAAACAGCTTAAAACTGTAACTATTATTTAAGGATTTTAGCATAAGATGTAGCATAACTGATTTTTACCACTAAGTTATGTTAGCTCCTATTGTGACTTTGCACTTTAATTAAATTGTAGATATTTGAATTTCTGCAATGATCAGTAATGTCAGCCTAAAATTACTAACTAGTTAAAAGTTTTGATAGAAAAGTTTGTGTTTCATGTATCTTTATCAGCGTAGACTAAAATGTTACTAGATGTGACAAATGAGATTTCGACTTGCCGACAATAGTTTAAGTTTTTCTTTTCTATTATTATGTTTGCAACCTTCTAATCTATCCTTAATTATGCAACACAGATGAGGACAATGAGTAGCAAGATGGAGATAATGAGTAGCAAGATGGAGATAAAATGATATGTCTAAAGAATGTAGTTTCCATTGAATTGATATGTTCGTAACATTCTCCTCAAATTAACTGTATGCTTAGTTGTTTTGTAAGGCTCTATGATACCACTTACCTTAGGAATTTGAGGTTTGGTTTGACATGTTTACTTATTAATGATATTTCTGGTTTGGGTACATTTAAATACTACTCTTATACATGATTTCATAGGGGACTGTTTGATATTCTTTATGGCATTAATTGTTTGTATTGAAAGCAGTTTCAAATAGCAATCCCAAACAATCTATATAAAGAACTTTAATAAGCAATCCAAACACCCCTATATATATATATATATATATATATATATATATATATATATATATATATATATAAAATAGAAACTGGTTTTTATCATATATACCAGTCTCTATGGTATTTGCACACAAAGACAACTTGTGTGTTAAACTCAATAATAAAGACGTGTTTTTTAGTAGTAAACCAGTCTTGATATGTCTTATAGAGACTGGTTGCAAAACCGGTTTCTATGAGTTTGGGTCATAGAGATACCCCCTCACAGAGAGTGGTTTCGAAACCACTTTTTATGAGATATTCTAACCGGTCTTCATGAAACTTTTTGTAGTAGTGTTCTAATCCACCCAAATCACTTCCAATCACCACAAATCTAGTCTAATCCTACCATACACCTTCTTAAGGTGTCATGGGTTCTTAAACATCAACAATCTAGTGGATCTAACAAGGGTTTCCATTTCTAGGGTTTCAAAGACATAAACATATATTATGAGTGGTACAAGCTAACATATGCATGAAATATTGTATGAAAACCATATGATTATAGTAAATACTTGAAGAAATGAAGAAAATAAATTTTTGTAACTTACTTGAATGATTATGAAGCTTGTATGATTAAAACCTAAGTATCCTTGAGTTTGTATTTCAAAACCCAAACAAGGATCACCAAAGGAACTTAAATATAGCTTGATCTTGGAAAAATGGTGGATCTTGCTCTTGATTTGGTTTTGGGTCGTGGGTTTTGAGATGAGAGGAAGAGAGGAAAGTGTGATATTTGTTTCTAAGGATAATGATGAGTATGTGGTAAGATTTACTAGATATTTTACCTTAGATTTAAATATATTATAACTAGGTAATTAAGGCTTGAGGTTAAAATGTATATGAGGTCTAGGGGGGGCATGTGGCTGGTCTTGACAAGGAGGAAAAAGGGCAAGAAAACTAGCTTGAATTAATTAGGATATAGTGTAGTGTAAATGTAGTTTAGTTGTAGTTTTAGTTAGTTAGTTATAATCGGGTACCGGGTTTGCTAGAAATAAATTTTAACGAAGTTAACCGGGACTTAATAAAGTCATAAAAATGATAAAAATATGTTGGGTACAATTATTGAGTGTTTGGACAATTATTATTTAGTTTTCACGAAAACCGTCGTAATTATATTAAACTTACGTTATAAATTAAATATATTTTCAAAATACCTGGTGAATGAATTTTATAATCTTTGTGATGTTGTAAGGGGTTTAAAAATATATCGGGACCATTGTGTGGATTTTTAGATATGTTAGTTATATTTAATAATCACGTGTTAACGTTTATTTAAAATTAATTATACGTAAAACGTTAAATATATCAAAAATATTAATATGAATATCCTACGAGTGGTATAGTATGCTAATGCTATTATGATGATATGTAGACTATTTCTAGTCCGTATGAAATGTCCCTACTGATAAAGCATGAATTCGCACCTGAAAATACGGTTACGTGAATTTAAATACCCGTAAACTGAATTTACGATGAAATGAGCAATCAACATGAATAGTGTTTTCTTTCCGGAAATGAATAGTGTTTTGTGAATAGTAAAATTTTTGAACCCTTCTCAGAATATCAAACTGACATAAAAAATGATGAATAGTAAAATGATGAATAGTTTTTTTTTGATGAATAGTGATTTATGAATAGTAAATTGTCAAAGTTCGGAAAATGACCTGAAATGGTGAGTTGTGACAGTCGCCCACCCAAAAAGGAATTCAGTCCCTGAATTCAGCTCGTGTTGGTCTCGGAAATAGACTTGGTGAAAAGATGTGGATACTTGAGTTGCATTTGGTCTTCCCGTTCCCAAGTAAACTCGGGTCCTCTTCGAGAATTCCAGCGAACTTTCACGATAGGAATTCGACTCTGCTTCTACTGTTCGACCTAACTGTCCATGGTTTCTACCGGTTCTCTTACCAGGTTTATGTTGATCTTTGGGTTGGATTCCTTCCAATGGAATCATGAGTGACTCATCTGAAAGACATTTCTTGGGATTTGAAAATGTGAAACGTGTTTGTATAACCTTCTGTTCTCTAACAAGGCTCAAGTCTGACGGCCACTAGGCCTACTCTGACTGAAATATTAGATGGTCCAGTATATATCGGGTTTAACTTCCCGAATTTTTCTGAATGGTATCATACCTTTCCTAGGCAGAACCTTCAACATGATCCTGCCATTATCTTGAGATTTTAAGGGTTTTACAACTTCTCAAACTTGTAACTGATTCTTTATTTGTAGGAAATTCCTAGTTATTTCATGAATGCCAACTGGACTAGTGAGTTGGGCTTTTCCAAAATTCGATCCGTCAATGGATATTGGCACTTCGACCATAGAGTGCATCAAATGGTGTAGTCTCTACTCTCGCACGATAACTATGTTTGCAAATGATTTTGATTTATGGTAAATGGTTAGTCCACCCATTTCTAGAGTCAATCACTCATTCTCTGAGCATATCTTTCCAATGTTTGAATTGTCCTTTCGATCTGACCATTGGTCTTAGGATGATAGGCGGTGTTTACATCAAAATGGGGTTCCGAAGGAAATCTTAAAATGATTGCTAGAAGTCTGAGGTGATTCGATCACCTTTATCAGGAATAATTGAAACGGTTACAATGAATCTGGTGACTAATTCTACAACGTTATACTTTTCGAAAAGGGCGTTATACGAAGAAAATAGAATATGGGTAACAATTTTGATTCCTTGTGTTTTGGTCTAATGGATGCTACGACATGTGTCTTTCTTTTCCTATTGTGCTTGGTCTCAATTACTGATGTTTGTAATCGATCTATGGTGTCCCTCCTAATTTCCTTCATCACACATTCTAATATTCCTTATTGGCAAATCACAGAGCCCTAAATGCATAAGCGATGTAGTATGGTGATTTGTCTTCAAAATTTACCTCACGATTTTGAGCTTTTGGTCGAAATCTTTTTTATTTTTTTTAATAAATGAATTTAGAAAATGGAACAAATGGTCTACTAAATAACATCTTTCTTGATGATTCCAAAATTCACTAGTTACGAAATGTGACGCGGTTTTCAAACATGTTGTGAGTAGGACTGTTTACCAAGGTTTGATGTTTAAATATTTCTCATTGTACAATGGTTCTTCTAAATATTGACTAAAAAGGATCGTATTTATTCAAAATAGGCAATTCAAAATTATTTTCTACGAGATATATGGTTTGTATAAACACAATTTTGAAATCAACTTCATTTAAAAGTAAAAATTACTAACAAGGATAAAATAGTAGGATAGGTAATGTTCGCATAAATGAATAGATGTCTAACGTTCGGTTCCTGATATTAGAAGATGCCTATTGGCGGGTATCTGGCAAAACTACAAGCCTAGGTATTCAACCAACTTAAGTCTTGAAATGGTTTATTGTAACAATTCGCAAATTCAGGTTAATTACTATTCCTGGAAAATTTTACTATTCATTTTACTATTCACTTTTACTATTCATTTTTCCCGAAATTTTCCAGAAAGTTGATTTTTATTTCATATTCTCAAGTGATAAATCATTTCCATGACAAATTAAATGTTTGACATTCGTCAGATCATTTTCGTGAAAGTTATTAAGGAATTACACATTTTAGGGTAAAACGTCATCCAGAAATTCTACGCACAACAAAATTTGACCCCGTCAGGTGACCCCACATCAGAAAAATGTTTGACACACTCATGATTTATTTGAGAATAAATCATGACTGAGAAAAATATGACCAGAATAAACCTCGGCCGTGAAAAACTGGAATTTTCAGTTTTAAGCGTTTTTACTCAGCTGTAACCCTAGCCTATACCTGCACCGCATTTCTAAGATGATTTGAGTTTTCAACTTATTAGAATAAGTCAACATATTTTTCCCTCCTCCATTGACTAAAAATCATTCCTTGATTTTACAAGTCATTCCTTGATTTTTAGGCTTACGGTTTGATGTCTAAAAGACATTTAATACCAACCGACACTAGACTGAGCCCAGTCTAGACATTATAAATCATTTTAAATCATTTTTAACCTATTAGAAAAGTAACATTTTACTTTTCTCAATTTTACGCAATATTCGTACATTTTACGTATTACGCGTTTTAGACCCGTGTTTCCAGTTTTTAGCAGGGTTTACCACCCAAATGGAACCTACCACTCATTTTATATTTTATTATGGGACATATGGACATGTCTAACAATACTTTGAAGTTTCATAATTTTACGACACCCGGTTTTACGTTTTGAGGCCTAATCATTTACGGCTAGCATTTCCCGGAGTCAAGTTTCATCCAAATAACTTAGGATAATACCAAGCCAAGCCAACTCACCCCTAGCCCTTGTGAACCGCCATTAGGGGGGGAGTCACCCTTGGTGTCGCTTGATCCTAGGCAATGTGGTCTTGGATGAGTTACATGTGTTGAAGCTTGTTAGGAAAGCTTTGACTAGTCTCATTTTGTAACCTCCTCATGGACCTATAAATACCCCCCTCCCCTCCCCTTGTTGCCGTCCATCTCACACCCCAAAACCATCTCACATTTAGCTTTAAGTCTTCTAATTTCAAGCAAGGTTCAAGTGATTGTTCAAGATAGAAACCCTAGCTTAGTTTCTAGTAATCAAAACTATTCCAAACCCTAATATACTTGGTGATTTCTTTTGAGTTTAAATCCACTCAATTCACCTCAACCTTCATCATCCATCTTTCAAGAATACCAAGGGTAGAAAGGTTGCATGAAGTAAAAAGGGTTGAAGCAAGTCTATCAAAGTCCATTTCCTTGTTACTCCTTTCTTTAATAGAAAGCCAAAAGTTGTAAGCCTAAACCTAACATGCTTCTTGTTAATTAATCATGTTCATATCACTTACATGTTATTCTTGCTATATTATGTGTTGTATTTATGTCCATGATGTATAAAAATGAGTAAAAGATGTTGTTATAATGGATTGTTAAGATAAGTTACTAAAACAAGCAAACTAGTGACTTTCTTGGTAAGACCTGATCAAAATGGTAAAAATTTGATATTGGATTATTACATATTACAGTAGAGGACTTAACAAGGAGACCATAGCAATTTGAACCACCTAAAACGAGTATACGAGTTAAAAGTTACGCCCATTTGAAGTTACCAAAGATTTCCGGCAAAACTGCCTAAAATGTTTCTGTGACAGAACCTAAAACACGCAAAAAGAGGCCTTTCTGGTCCGATTCATGAAAAAGTTAAAACACGAAAGTTGTCCGGAATCACGTTTTCGTTCAGGAACAAAGAGGCTCGAGCCTTGAAAACGCCTTTTGAGTGAGACATTCCTCAGTTTCTTAACAGCTATTTACATATATATAAGTCACTATATATTGGTTATACTTTAAAAGGAACAAGAGGTCTTATGACCTATAATCAAGACCACCACCATGGCTAGAGCCAAGGTTGTGTCTCATGACCTTGGAACAAGGACCAAAGGTCATGGCTAGGCCATGACGAAATGACCATACCAACTTACATAGGCGTAAACATGAAACAAGGAATTGGCGATATATTGAACAAGCAATTTGGATCTACTTCACTTAAAAAGGAACCATGGGATATTACAAGGAAAAATGGTCATACAAGACTTATGAAACTACCCCTAATAATAATCTTCATTTACTAATAAACTTTCCTAAGTTTATTCAATATCGGACATGTAACTTTTCGGATCAAAACTTATATCTATATATTTTATCAACTACTACAATAGTAGGGAGCCTCATGTGAGGAGTTCATTATGTAAGCCGTCGAGATGAGTTGTGGATTTACGAATTAAAGTGTCCTGGCTCCTCGAACGTTTACTAACATGACTTCTGAATTATGTCGGCCCGAACGGTAGTAAACGATATACAAAACATACATGTTCATGAATCTTTTCTTTCAAAGACTTACAATATACATCATACCACATCATGGACTAAATGCAAGATATATATAGGCACTACTTCATATTCTTTACACAAATCCTAAGTCGCGACATTCTATTATAGGTTGCTCGTAGAAACCTACACGATCCGACCATTACCTTCATTACTTGCTATCTTACTTGAGGTGAGTTCATAGCCCCACTTTACATTACTTCAATGTTTTACAAACCCTTGGGGGGGAATACATGCTACTTTTAAACCAAACACAATGCTTTGAAACTGTATGCTGCCTGATTGTTTTATTATTACTAAGTACCTACCTTGCCAATCCTAGGCCCCTATCATGAACCATTAAATCACTAGTATTAGTGAGCGCGAGTATTGTGAATAGGCCTATTGGGATTGACGAATCCCATTTGTTTGAGCAGATTAGTTCAACAAATGCACTATATTTGAAACATTAAGTATGACGGCAAAGTACTTACCGGGGCAACAAAACCGCCGATTGATATTGGTACCCGTTAACGTCTTGGTTGCATGAGCTTAGTACATAATAATAACTGTTTTGTTTTCTAACATGAGTATGAGTCTAATTAACTCTTACTACCAACATATTGTGTTCAACCGTTAAACAAACTCTATGAATTTCACTCAACCTTTGTGTTGACCTCTTAAGCATGTATTTCATGTCCATGATAATCAAGAATGGAGCGGAAGGGCACGTACTAAAGGAAGAAGGCTATAAACTATTATGTCATTCGATAAAAACATCAAAGACTTTATATTGATGTATTTTGAAACATGGAACCGTTTTGGGACCTTACTATGTAAACTCTGATATATTTGAATAATATGAATGACAACTCTTTTTATTACGACTCGGTTAGAGATCGTTTTCTATTATTATGACTGTTGTGCCGTCGAGTAACACCCAAGTTGAATTCCGCTGCATCATGAATTGGGGGTGTTACATTTATTGTTGAAATTGTCATCATGTTGGCGAAATGAGGGTGTCCATTGATACTATGTCAATGAATGTCTATTTTATTTCCACATGAAGCTGGGGAGATATGCTTGGGCCTGATGCCTCTCTTGATGTATAGGTGAGGTTATCTAGAATTTCTTGAGGACACAACGCTTTAGGGGAATCTATATCGATATCCATAATTTGAATCAGTTATTCTTTGCGTAAACTCACTGCAGGGAAGTTTTCGTATGGATGAGGCCATGTTTAATTGAAATGCTTTACAGTATCGGTTAAGAGGATTGGTTTATCCCTATAGTGTTGCTTAGCGTACCTTCACAGTGTGTTCGATCCTGCAACTCAGTCTAGCTAGTACCTTTGAATGATAAAATTTGACAACGAGGTCAGAGATGGTGATTTGGATGGTCTCGTGGTATCTTAGGATTGTGGATTAGTTATGAATTTTCTTACTATATACTTCTAGCCCTGGTTAGTAGTTCTGAAATCCTTTCGTTGCTTTTCTTGTATCTAGGAATCCTACTTGTAATTGTTATGAAAAGTCGCTCTGTAACAATTCGCAATTTCAGGTTAATTACCATTCCCGGAAAATTTCACTATTCACTTTTACTATTCATTTTTCCCGAAACTTTCCCGAAAGTTGATTTTTATCTGATATTCTTGAGTGATAAATCATTTCCATGGCAAATTAAATGTTTGACATTCGTCAGATCATTTTCGTGAAAGTTATTAAGGAATTACACGTTTTAGGGTAAAACGTCATTCAGAAATTCTACGTACAACGAAACTCGACCGCGTTAAGTGACCCCGCATCAGAAAAATGTTTGACACACTCATGATTTATTTGAGAATTAATCGTGACTGAGAAAAACATGACCAAAGACTTCCCAGCAGGTCACCCATGTCGATACTACTCTCACAAGAGCACGCTTAACCGAATGGGCGATTAACCGTTAGACCACAAAACGAGTTTCTAAGACGTTTTGAGTTTTCAAACTTATTAGAAAAAGTCAACATAATTTTTCCCTCCTCCTTTGACCAAAACTCATTTCTTGATTTTTAGGCTTACGGTTTGATGTCTAAAAGACATTTAACACCAACCGACACTAGACTGAGCCCAGTCTAGACATTATAAGTCATTTTAAATCATTTATATCATATTAGAAAAGTAACATTTTACTTTTCTCAGTTTTACGCAAAATTCGTACATTTTACGTATTACGCGTTTTAGACCCGTGTTTCCAGTTTTTAGCAGGATTTACCTCCCAAATGGAACCTACCACTCATTTTATATTTTATTATGGGACATATGGACATGTCTAACAATACTTTAAAGTTTCATAATTTTACGACACCCGGTTTTACGTTTTGAGGCCTAATCATTTACGGTTGGCATTTCCCGGAGTCAAAACTAACAAATATCTAGATTTTTTCATCCAAGCCAAGCCACCTCCCCCCCTTATCCCTTGTGAACCGCCATATGGGGGGGAGTCACCCCTTGTGTGGCTTAATCTCCATACTTGTGCTCTAGGATCCTTACAAGTGTTGAACTTGTTCACCAAGCTTTGACTAGTCATGTTTTGTAACCTCCTCAAGCCCATATAAATAGCCCCCTCCCCTCCTTTGTGCCGTGCATCCCCAACCTCCATAACCACTCATACTTAGCTTCATTTCCTTCTAATTTCTTGCAAGGTTCAAGTGCTTTTTCAAGAAGAAACCCTAGTTTGATCTTAGGTTACCAAAACTCTTCCAAACCCTAGTATACTTGGTGATTTCTCTTGAGTTTAAATCCACTCAATTCACCTTAACCTTCATCATCCATCTTTCAAGAATACCAAGGGTAGAAAGGTTGCATGAAGTGAAAAAGGGTTGAAGCAAGTCTATCAAAGTCCTATCCTTACTAGTTACTTTCCTTTCTTTGTTGAAAGCCACAAGTTGTAAGCCAAACCCTAACTTGATTCTTGTTAAATAATCATGTTCATGTTATTTACATATTATTTGTGCTATATTATGTCTTGTATAAATGTCCATGATGTATAAAGATGAGTAAAAGATGTTGTTATAATGAATTGTTGAAACAAGTTACTAAAACAAGCAAATTAGTGAATTTGTTGGTATAACCTGATCAAAATGGTAAAAATATGATATTGTATTATTACATATTACAGTAGAGGACTTAAAAAGGAAACCGTAGCAATTTGAACCACCTAAAAAGAGTAAACGAGTCAAAAGTTATGGCGATTTGAAGTTACCAAAACTTTCCGGCAAAACTGCCTAAAAAGCTTCTGTGACAGAACTAAAACACGCAAAAAGTGGTCTTTCTGGTCCGATTCATGAAAAATTTAAAACACGAAAGTTGTCCGGAATCATGTTTTCCTTCAGGAACAAAGAGGCTCGAGCCTTGAAAACACTTTCTGAGTAAGATATTTCACAATTTCTTAACAGCTATTTACATATATATAAGTAACTAAGTTATGGTTATACTTTAAAAGGAACAAGAGTTATTATGACCTATAAACAAGACCACCACCATGGCTAGAGCCAAGGTTGGGTCTCATGACCTTGGAACAAGGACCAAAGGTCATGGCTAGGCCATGACGAAATGACCATAACAACTTACATAGGCGTAAACATGAAATAACGAATTTGGCGATAACATGAACAAGCAATTTGGATCTACTTCACTTAAAAAGGAAACCATGAGATTTTACCAAGACAAATGGTCATACAAAACTTATGAATCATACCCTAATAACAATCTTCATGTACTAATAAACTTTCCTAAGTTTATTCAAATATCGGACATGTAACTTTTCGGATCAAAACTTATATCTATATATTTCATCAACTACTACAATAGTAGGGAGCCTCATGTGAGGAGTTCATTGTGTAAGCCGTCGAGTTGAGTTGTGGATTTACGAGTTAAAGTGTCCTGGCTCCTCGAACGCTTACTAACATGACTTCTGAATTATGTCGGCCCGAACGGTAGTAAACGATATACCAAAACATACATGTTTCATGAATCTTTCTTTCAAAGACTTACAATATACATCATACCACATCATGGACTAAATGCAAGATATATATATAGGCACTCCGTTATATTCCTTACTCCGATCCTAAGTCGCAACATTCTATTATAGGTTGCTCATAGAAACCTACACGATCCAACCATCACCTTCATTACTTGCTATTCTACTTAAGGTGAGTTCGTAGCCCCACTCTCTATTGTTTAACTATTTTACAAACCCATGGGGGGAATACATGCTATTATTTTTCTACTCGAACACGATGCTTTCTAATGTATACTTCACGACGATGTTTTATTATCACTAAGTAACGATTGCCATGTTCGAAGTCCCTATATCATGAACCATTAGTCACTACCTTTAGTGAGCGCGAATATTGTGAATAGATCTATTGGGATTGACGAATCCCATTTGTGTTGAACAACGACGAGTTCACACAAATGCACTATATTTGAGATTTAGCGGTATAACGGCAAAAGTACCTTGATAGGGCTTCTATAATGCCAATTTTGTTGGTTCGATGTTAATGTTTTGGTTGCATGAGCTTAGTGAAATAAATAACGATTTTTGTTTTCCAAACATTGGTGTGAGCCTATAACTCACACTACCAACATATTGTGTTCAAACGATTTAACTAAACTCTACGAATTCCACTCAACCTTTGTGTTGACCTCTCAAGCATGTATTTCAGGTTCATGACGATCAAGGATGGTACGGGAGGGCACGGATACTCAAGAGGGCTATAAACTTTATTATCATTCAAAACTCATTTAATGTGAATTGTAAACATGGAACCATCTGGGACCTCATTTTGTAATCTCTGATATTTATATAATTTGAATGATAAATCTTTTAAAACGACTCAATTGGAGTTCGTTTTCTATTATTGTGACTATTGTGCCGTCAAGTAACACCGAGTTCGAATTCCGCTGCATCCATGAATTGGGGGTGTTACATATTGGTACCAGAGCCATGGTTATAGAGAAACGGGTCTAATTGAGACCTAAACTATAACTACAATTATAAGAAAAACCATTTTATAGCCTTCCGCTCTTCGTGCCTTCCATCCTCCAGACGATTATGGACTTATTATGCAAGTTAGGCTACATAAACATATTAGTATATTGCTATATATATGCTTGCCATATTTTGAGCACTCCCCATAAACGATAGAATTATATTAACATTGTAATTCTTCTTATAGAAATCATGTGCATACCCACTTCTCCCGATTATGTGCCCACTCTACCTAATAACTTCCAAGTCTTACCACCCTCACCCGAGTTCGGATTTGACTTCGTAAATGCCTTCGCTTCTGATGACGAAGAAGAACCTTTCGAAGATTCAACCGACGAAGAAGAGGATGAACCGATGCCAACTAATTTTACGATGAATATTTCTAATTATGTTGAACAAAATTATGTTGAGGCAGACTCCGAGGAGGATAACGAGTATGAATATGTACTAGAGCCATTACCACCACCACTATCACTTCCCTTTGATATCCCTACATGTGATGATTTGGATCACTCATTATGGATCGTACCTCGACCACCATTGATCCAACAAGGAAGTCAAAATGAAATCTACAGCTTCTCAAACTTCATCGACCCGTACCTCTATGACGAACTAAACCAAGAAGTTGCCGATCAATCAGAGCTGCTCGGACCTTCTAATCCACAATAGACTAGTGTGATGATACTAGTTAACTTTCGTACTACTAAACTGATTAGACTCAGTTAGTAAACGTTACGAAATCTATGTAATAACTAGCGATAGTAAAAACGTTGTAATTACTAAACTGAAAGTATCAGTTAGTAAATTTTGAAGAAGCTTGTAATAGGTTTCGATTTTGTAAATCAACCAACGTTGTACGAATAAAACTCTTGTTTTATATACTATCATGTGTTATGCTTTCAAGTTTCAAACATTATTATCCTATCATTCTTATCAAAAATTGTGCTCATCTCACGACTCTCTAATTACAATGTATCTTTTGAACAATAGAATCATGGCGCCAAAGAAAAAGACACCATCAACGATGACACAAGCTGCCATCCGCAAACTGGTAAAGGACAGTATCAATGCAGCACTTATCACGGAACGTGCAGCCGTAGCTGCAGCAGCTGCCGAAGCCACCACAGCTGCTGGTGCTGCTGATGCTGCAGCAGCCGCCGATGCTGCAGCAGCTGCTGATGCTGCAGCAGCTGATGAAGCCGCCACTGCTGCGGAAGCTGCAATAGCTGCAGAAGCTGCAAGAATTGCCAGTCTTAACCTGGGAGGACCAAACTCAACTACCCCTCCGGTAACGAATGTTACTATAGTACCACAGGGTTGCTCGTACATTTCCTACTTGAAATGTGAACCCATCAAATTCAATGGTACTGAAGGAGCTGTAGGTCTGATCCGCTGGTTTGAAAAGGCGGAATCGGTGTTATTGGTTAGTAAATGTACCGAGGAGGATAAGGTTCAGTATGCCACGAGTACTCTGTTGAATGAGGCGTTGTCCTGGTGGAACTCAATTGCTCAACCCATGGGCATTGAGAATGCCTACAAAATTACTTGGGCTAATTTGAAACAAATGATGATCAAGGAATACTGTCCTCGCAGTGAGATACAAAAGTTGGAGGTTGAATTTTGGGATCATAAGGTTAAGGGAAATGATATCATAACCTACAACCGTCGATTCCAAGAATTGAGAATACTTTGTCCAACAATGGTTTCCACAAAGGAAAAATTGTTGGAAAGGTATATCTGGGGACTTCTATCAAGCATACAAGGGCATGTAACTTCGGCAAATCCAAAGGAACTTGATGAAGCTACGCGGATGTCCCGCAGCCTCATGGACCAAGTGGTACGAATGACAGAAACCCGAAAGCAAAACAACCTCAACACCAACAACAACACCAACAACGCCAACAATACCAATAACCCCAACAATTCCAACTACAGTAACAACAATAACAATAGGAACAACAACAACAAGCGACCATGGGATGGTAACCATGGAAGTAACAACAACAACAACAACAACAACAACAACCAAACTCAAAACAAAAGCCAGCAAAACAAAAGACAAGAGACCACAAAGGCTTATGTGGCTGCACCAACTAGAGGCGCAGGATATACCGGGAATGCTCCACTATGCAATAAGTGTAACTTCCATCACTCAGGTCCTTGCCCGGCTAAGTGTCACAACTGTCAGAACACTGGACACCTTGCCAGAGATTGTAGAGTCAAGGATGTAGCTACCGGTAGCAACACACAACCGATAGTTATATGTTTCGGGTGTGGAGAAAGTGGACATTACAAGAACCGATGTCCCCAAAACCAAGGTCAACAAGTTGAAGACAACCAAGGATGAGCATATATGATAAGAGGAGAAGGAGCTTATCAGAATCTCAACAAAACTGCAGAACAATGAAGTTTAGAACTTAGCAGTCATATTTATTTATGCACTCTGTTGTACTACGTGTATGTCATCCCTAGTAATGGGATTTTTATGACTTAAGAATATTTATTGTTCAATAAACGACTCTTTGTGATAATTCTCATCTATTTGTACTTTCTATCTCCAAACCAATTTGATTGTTTAACAGACTATTACCATTCTATGAGACTTACTCAGTTATCTTATAAACCATTCAACAAATTTTACTTCAAGCTAATTTGTTATCATCTTATTGTTTCACATCATTTTACTCCAAGATATTCTACCACGATCCTAGAAAAATCACTTTGTTGATACCACCCTATGAATCGATATCATGCCTTCATTTCCAACTTTCATCACAAACCACTAAATCTCAACATACCAAAATGAAGAACACAAACCTTCTTAACCTTCTCACCATCATCATCTTCACAACCCTTAATTCCACAAGCTCACTTTCTGATCTTGATGCACTTTTAAAGCTCAAATCATCCTTAGTTACACCACAAGCAACCTCATCAGTCTTACAGATTGAATACCATACGTGACTAAACCGAACATCACATTATCGGTCCTAAATTATACATAGCCTGATCACCTATGTCTAATTCAGGAGGGATCATGTTATGCTGGGAACAGACACCCGTATGTTTTCTTAGAAACAAACTTCTCATAAGTAAACTCATTCTACACCATACAATGAAACGACAAAACAAACTACATCACTCTAATCCTCATAAGTAACCACACCTCTTCATCGACACCACTCCAACATATACAACACACAGAACTTCGGGACGAAGTTCCCCGTAAGGGGTGGAGACTGTAACAATTCGCAATTTCAGGTTAATTACCATTCCCGGAAAATTTCACTATTCACTTTTACTATTCATTTTTCCCGAAACTTTCCCGAAAGTTGATTTTTATCTGATATTCTTGAGTGATAAATCATTTCCATGGCAAATTAAATGTTTGACATTCGTCAGATCATTTTCGTGAAAGTTATTAAGGAATTACACGTTTTAGGGTAAAACGTCATTCAGAAATTCTACGTACAACGAAACTCGACCGCGTTAAGTGACCCCGCATCAGAAAAATGTTTGACACACTCATGATTTATTTGAGAATTAATCGTGACTGAGAAAAACATGACCAAAGACTTCCCAGCAGGTCACCCATGTCGATACTACTCTCACAAGAGCACGCTTAACCGAATGGGCGATTAACCGTTAGACCACAAAACGAGTTTCTAAGACGTTTTGAGTTTTCAAACTTATTAGAAAAAGTCAACATAATTTTTCCCTCCTCCTTTGACCAAAACTCATTTCTTGATTTTTAGGCTTACGGTTTGATGTCTAAAAGACATTTAACACCAACCGACACTAGACTGAGCCCAGTCTAGACATTATAAGTCATTTTAAATCATTTATATCATATTAGAAAAGTAACATTTTACTTTTCTCAGTTTTACGCAAAATTCGTACATTTTACGTATTACGCGTTTTAGACCCGTGTTTCCAGTTTTTAGCAGGGTTTACCACCCAAATGGAACCTACCACTCATTTTATATTTTATTATGGGACATATGGACATGTCTAACAATACTTTAAAGTTTCATAATTTTACGACACCCGGTTTTACGTTTTGAGGCCTAATCATTTACGGTTGGCATTTCCCAGAGTCAAAACTAACAAATATCTAGATTTTTTCATCCAAGCCAAGCCACCTCCCCCCCTTATCCCTTGTGAACCGCCATATGGGGGGGGGGAGTCACCCCTTGTGTGGCTTAATCTCCATACTTGTGCTCTAGGATCCTTACAAGTGTTGAACTTGTTCACCAAGCTTTGACTAGTCATGTTTTGTAACCTCCTCAAGCCCATATAAATAGCCCCCTCCCCTCCTTTGTGCCGTGCATCCCCAACCTCCATAACCACTCATACTTAGCTTCATTTCCTTCTAATTTCTTGCAAGGTTCAAGTGCTTTTTCAAGAAGAAACCCTAGTTTGATCTTAGGTTACCAAAACTCTTCCAAACCCTAGTATACTTGGTGATTTCTCTTGAGTTTAAATCCACTCAATTCACCTTAACCTTCATCATCCATCTTTCAAGAATACCAAGGGTAGAAAGGTTGCATGAAGTGAAAAAGGGTTGAAGCAAGTCTATCAAAGTCCTATCCTTACTAGTTACTTTCCTTTCTTTGTTGAAAGCCACAAGTTGTAAGCCAAACCCTAACTTGATTCTTGTTAAATAATCATGTTCATGTTATTTACATATTATTTGTGCTATATTATGTCTTGTATAAATGTCCATGATGTATAAAGATGAGTAAAAGATGTTGTTATAATGAATTGTTGAAACAAGTTACTAAAACAAGCAAATTAGTGAATTTGTTGGTATAACCTGATCAAAATGGTAAAAATATGATATTGGATTATTACATATTACAGTAGAGGACTTAAAAAGGAAACCGTAGCAATTTGAACCACCTAAAAAGAGTAAACGAGTCAAAAGTTATGGCGATTTGAAGTTACCAAAACTTTCCGGCAAAACTGCCTAAAAAGCTTCTGTGACAGAACTAAAACACGCAAAAAGTGATCTTTCTGCTCCGATTCATGAAAAAGTTAAAACACGAAAGTTGTCCGGAATCATGTTTTCCTTTAGCTACAAAGAGGCTCGAGCCTTGAAAACACTTTCTGAGTAAGATATTTCACAATTTCTTAACAGCTATTTACATATATATATAAGTCACTAAGTTATGGTTATACTTTAAAAGGAACAAGAGTTATTATGACCTATAAACAAGACCACCACCATGGCTAGAGCCAAGGTTGGGTCTCATGACCTTGGAACAAGGACCAAAGGTCATGGCTAGGCCATGACGAAATGACCATAACAACTTACATAGGCGTAAACATGAAATAACGAATTTGGCGATAACATGAACAAGCAATTTGGATCTACTTCACTTAAAAAGGAAACCATGAGATTTTACCAAGACAAATGGTCATACAAAACTTATGAATCATACCCTAATAACAATCTTCATGTACTAATAAACTTTCCTAAGTTTATTCAAATATCGGACATGTAACTTTTCGGATCAAAACTTATATCTATATATTTCATCAACTACTACAATAGTAGGGAGCCTCATGTGAGGAGTTCATTGTGTAAGCCGTCGAGTTGAGTTGTGGATTTACGAGTTAAAGTGTCCTGGCTCCTCGAACGCTTACTAACATGACTTCTGAATTATGTCGGCCCGAACGGTAGTAAACGATATACCAAAACATACATGTTTCATGAATCTTTCTTTCAAAGACTTACAATATACATCATACCACATCATGGACTAAATGCAAGATATATATATAGGCACTCCGTTATATTCCTTACTCCGATCCTAAGTCGCAACATTCTATTATAGGTTGCTCATAGAAACCTACACGATCCAACCATCACCTTCATTACTTGCTATTCTACTTAAGGTGAGTTCGTAGCCCCACTCTCTATTGTTTAACTATTTTACAAACCCATGGGGGGAATACATGCTATTATTTTTCTACTCGAACACGATGCTTTCTAATGTATGCTTCACGACGATGTTTTATTATCACTAAGTAACGATTGCCATGTTCGAAGTCCCTATATCATGAACCATTAGTCACTACCTTTAGTGAGCGCGAATATTGTGAATAGATCTATTGGGATTGACGAATCCCATTTGTGTTGAACAACGACGAGTTCACACAAATGCACTATATTTGAGATTTAGCGGTATAACGGCAAAAGTACCTTGATAGGGCTTCTATAATGCCAATTTTGTTGGTTCAATGTTAATGTTTTGGTTGCATGAGCTTAGTGAAATAAATAACGATTTTTGTTTTCCAAACATTGGTGTGAGCCTATAACTCACACTACCAACATATTGTGTTCAAACGATTTAACTAAACTCTACGAATTCCACTCAACCTTTGTGTTGACCTCTCAAGCATGTATTTCAGGTTCATGACGATCAAGGATGGTACGGGAGGGCACGGATACTCAAGAGGGCTATAAACTTTATTATCATTCAAAACTCATTTAATGTGAATTGTAAACATGGAACCATCTGGGACCTCATTTTGTAATCTCTGATATTTATATAATTTGAATGATAAATCTTTTAAAACGACTCAATTGGAGTTCGTTTTCTATTATTGTGACTATTGTGCCGTCAAGTAACACCGAGTTCGAATTCCGCTGCATCCATGAATTGGGGGTGTTACAGATTGGTTCTTTTGGATGTTTATGAAAGAGATGTTTATGAAAGAGTTTATTTGTTTAAAATACTTTTGGATGAAGATTGTTATTAATAATCCTTAAAAAAAATTATTTTCTTCATGGCATAATCCTTCCTGAATTATATATAGGTGATCAGGCTATGTTTAATTTAGGACCAATGATGCGATGCTTGATTTAGTCAAAATAGCATTATTTTTCTCAAAAGTTATAGATGGTGTTCAACGTTTTGTTACGAAAAATGGTATTCTAGATATTTCCTTATAAGTAACATGAAAATTGTTTCGTATAATAATTGTAATATTTGACGTAATGACGGAAAAATCAATTCATAGGGTGGGAATAAAATAGTTTCTTTTAATAATTCCGTAAAACAATTTCCCCACATGGTAGTAAAATAGCTTGTAGTAAAATTCGTTGAATGGTTTATTGGATACATGGGTGAATCTTATGGAATGGTAATAGTCTACTAATCCACTTATTTAAAGAATGTAAACATCTTAATTCATAACAGGGCAGTGGTTTATGATTATGAAGTGGTCGAGAATATGTTAGTGATATTTAGAGCATGAAAGATGAACGTGTTTTTAAGGCATCTACAATAAACTGAAGGGGATAGTCTATGTGTGAAAGGATATAGGGCTGAAATTTGGTGCCAATGATTTGAAGTATTCGAGAATTTATATTAGGTAAAGATCGCAGGTTCAAATGCTTAATCCCTCTAGGCATGACTAAAATGTATAAAGAATGGAAATTGTTGTATGGGTGATCTGAGTCAAGTAGGTACCACATCGAGTGATGTTTGATTTTCCATAAATGCAAGCTAAATGCCTTATGGTCAGGTGAAACTTCTCGATATCCTTTCATGAAAATGAGGTCTTGTCCCTATGTGACTAAGCTATATCGATCTCCGAAAAGAATATAAATTTTGTTGAGTAATTGTACCTTGATCTTTTAATCCAACGAGCTTATACTAGCGTAAGGGTCTTATAATATGGAATGAGCGAAAAAGTCGTAATTTGAAGTAATGGTGTTAAGGCATGGTGTATCAATATTGGCAATCTCTGGTAGAGGGGTTTCTTTCGCATCTAAGGTCAAATAGTAAGTAGGTATAGTGGTTGATTTCGAGATTCGTTAATGAGTTATGCGTGTTCCTTCTTGGAGATATGGTTTCTAAAATTAACAACATTTATTTCAGTGAAACATTGTGATAAATTGATCATAAATGTACTTTGGAGTGACTTTATTTGAAGTTTGTAATGAATATCGTTATGTAAAAGATGTGACTACGAAATATTTTATATTTTGATAAAAACAATATCTCATATATATATATATATATATATATATATATATATGTCTTTGCAAAAAGGGAATTCAAGAAGATTGTTGCTAAAATAAAAAAAAAATTGAGTTTTAATCCAACCATTGAAAATCAATAATCTGTCGTACTTCGTAAGGTTTGCAAGAAATCTTTTTGTTTGTACAAAAATTTAATTTGGCTTTGACTTACTTGAATTGTTATTATCTCCGAAACACGAGAACTAGGGTAGTCACTTTTATCTTGGTCAACATGACCATTTAATCGTAAAGACATCTTCGTCTTTATTAATCCTATTGTCTTACTTGCACCTTCCCAAAGTTGTAATTGTATGTTAAAACTACTAATGTGAGCACATTGGTCGGTGGAGTGTTGGTAGAGCGACTAATGATGTGATTATCGACTTAGAATGTGGTATAATCAAACTTGATAATGAAGGGAGAGTTGTGATGAGTTCTATTATGATGGTATAATACCGTTCAAAGCATCTTGTTGGTTTATTGTGTTATGGAGGTATGAGTCGATCATATCTAAGATAATATAGAGTCCTTGTGATAGATGCCACTCTTGGGCGATTGGTTGCAATTCTTATTGTGTTTGTGAGGCTTGTGGTATTATTCAGAGTTTATCGTCTAAAAACTCGTGGGTAATCTCAAATAATTAGAGATCATCGTCTAACGATGAAGAGTAGTAGGTTGTCAAGCAGTAGAGGCTCTCAAACTCTCACCAACCTCAAACCTATAAGGTGGTGTAACGTGTGGTAGATGGTAATGGTATGTCAAATAGTGGTTGCTTCTTAAGCGGACTATCATATATGGGTGTAGGGTCTCTGAGATGTGATGGTGTTGGTGGTGCTTTAGATGATGAGAACAAAGTTGCTGACGATGAGATCCTAATGGTGAGTTAGGAGACGATGGTGATAATAGTGAATGGGATACTACCCTCTTTCGCGCTATCTCGCGACATCTTAGAGGTAAAACTGAAGTACGCACTATGGGACGACCAATAGTGAAATAAGTAGCTGACGGTGGTGGTAGTACCTGAGTAGTAAGCGCCCTACTAGTGAAGGAAAGAAAACATATTATCTCCCTTGCAATAAGCATCCTAATAGGTCCATTAAGATTAAGTCTGAATACTCTACCAAATAGCATTCTATGTATGGGCTGAATAATAGGAAAACCCCTGTTCCTATAATAAACCAATGGTGCTAATGGTGGTGTAAGTGCAACTGGTGGTACAATGGTAGTGGAAGATGACAAGGCACCTTCGATGTCGGAATCCGGTGAAAGGATGACAGGGTGTGTATCTGAAGACATGTCACTTGTGAACCAGGTCAATATAATTATATATGAGTATGGATATAAATAACTCGCACAGTGTGTGCATGAAACAACATGTATAATGAATATGCACCTATGATGAAATGATGAGATGCTATTATGAGATGCTATGATGATGTGGTTATAGTCTAGGGTCTAAGATACATCCTAGTTCGCTATAACCTTAGCTCTGATGCCAATCTGTCACACCCTCAATTTACCTGAATAGTAACGGAATAGAATACCTGGGGGTGACTGCCATAGCATCACAGTTACAGTCATATTGAACGACCTAAAGTGTCGTTTAGAAAATACAGTGTTTGATCATTAAAACATTCAGAGTTTACAAAACATAGGTCCCAAAAGTTGTTGCAAGTTTAAAAAAAATTATAAGCCATGCTAGATCAAACGTTTCATAAGTGCAGAAATTATAGTGAGACGCGTCGACCCCGCGACTCCATTAAGATCCAAATGTATGCAACAAGAGCTACCTTAATAACCTGAAAATACATTGCTAAAATGGTCAACATAAAGTTGGTGAATAATCATAGGTTTATAAGTTAAATTGGATGTACAATAGCCATAAGTAAAAAGTAAAGTAATAATATTTCAGTAATAAAATTTACATTGGCTCTTAAGCTCATGACCCCGAAGCTAGACGCAATTAAATTGGCCCCAAATGAGTGTTTACCAGACACTCAAAATATATTAGACATGAAATGCATCCGTAATTCCGTTGGAGCAACACAAACACGGATGTAGGAGTCACCCTCAATAGATCTATTCACTCACTCTCGCTTGTAGATTAATTAACATTCCATGATAATAAAGGGGACTTGTCGTGACGTGGTAATAAGGCAACTTTAGCAATGTAAAGAATTTAATACTTTGGCATGTACAAAAATATAAGTGACGCAATGTATTCTCCCCCGTGGGATTTGAAATCAAAATATTGAATTAAAACGGGGCTATGAAAACTCACCTGAAGTGATGATACTATGACGTGAAATGATAGGGACAATAAGGCGCGAATATTAGCCGCAACCTAATATAAGTAATAACGATCTACTTTAGATCATGACGTGATGTAATGAATGCACATGCACATGATGCCTATACAACTCGTAACTTGAAAATACTAGTTATTGTCAAAGTAAAATATTTTCCATACTTAGGGAAAATAAGTCTAACTAGACTTATAAAAACTAGTCGTAATATATCGTATATAAAATGTTAGTGTTGTATTCATCGTTTTGAAAACCTTGAAATAACGTCTAGTAGTCGTATAAATAAGCCTTGGGTCATACGTACTTCATTGGTTAAGAATATAGCTCTTGAACAATAAATCTAGAAAATATAGTATTTAGTACGCAGTTTATTATTTCTATTAGTGACTACTAATATATATATATATAGTTTTGACGATTTTAAAACGTGTATATCTTTGTCGTTATAAGTTCATTTTCCTCGTTCTTTATATCCACGGATTCGTCTTAACATGAATTAATATCTTTTTGATAACTCGGCTTCTCTAGGTTACGTCTAACACCTCGGTTTGTCCACCAAAAATCGTCCAACAGCAAACAATTTTCAGAAAAATAGTTTTTGTCAATAAACTTGCAAAAATCATATCTCCTTCGTTATAAACTCGTTTTAATCCGTTCTTTCGCCTACAGCTTCGTTTTTAAAAGTATTTTCTAAATCTTTGGTTGAAAAGTTCACCTGAGTTACTGAGTTTTCCAGGATTTCAAATTTGGGACAGTAGGTTTGTAAATAGGTTCCAAATCCATTTCTAGTGTTCTAAACTTGTTTCTAATCCCCCCAAATCACTTCCAATCACCACAAATCTAGTCTAATCCTACCATACACCTTCTTAAGGTGTCATGGGTTCTTAAACATCATCAATCTAGTGGATCTAACAAGGGTTTCCATTTCTAGGGTTTCAAAGACATAAACATATATTATGAGTGGTACAAGCTAACATATGCATGAAATATTGTATGAAAACCATATGATTATAGTAAATACTTGAAGAAATGAAGAAAATAAATTTTTGTAACTTACTTGAATTTATGAAGCTTGTATGATTAAAACCTAAGTATTCCTTGAGTTTGTATTTCAAAACCCAAACAAGGATCACGAACTTAAATATAGCTTGATCTTGGAAAAATGGTGGATCTTGCTCTTGATTTGGTTTTGGGTCGTGGGTTTTGAGATGAGAGGAAGAGAGGAAAGTGTGATATTTTGTTTCTAAGGATAATGATGAGTATGTGGTAAGATTTACTAGATATTTTACCTTAGATTTAAATATATTATAACTAGGTAATTAAGGCTTGAGGTTAAAATGTATATGAGGTCTAGGGGGGGGGGGATGTGGCTGGTTTTGACAAGGAGGAAAAAGGGCAAGAAAACTAGCTTGAATTAATTAGGATATAGTGTAGTGTAGATGTAGTTTGGTTGTAGTTTTTGTTAGTTAGTTATAATCGGGTACCGGGTTTGCTAGAAATAAATTTTAACGAAGTTAACCGGGACTTAATAAAGTCATAAAAGTGATAAAAATATGTTGGGTACAATTACTGTGTGTTTGGACAATTATTATTTAGTTTTCACGAAAACCGTCGTAATTATATTAAACTTACGTTATAAATTAAATATATTTCAAAAATACCGGGTAAATGAATTTTATAATCTTTGTGATGTTGTAAGGGGTTTAAAAATATATCGGGACCATTGTGGGGATTTTTAGATATGTTAGTTATATTTAATAATCGCGTGTTAACGTTTATTTAAAATTAATTATACTTAAAACGTTAAATATATCAAAAATATTAATATGAATATCCTACGAGGGGTATAGTATGAAAATGCTATTATGATGATATGTAGACTATTTCTAGTCCGTATGAAATGTCCCTACTGATAAAGCATGAATTCGCACCTGAACCAATACGGTTACGCGAATTTAAATACCCGTAAACTGAATTTACGATGAAAGGAGCAATGCACATGAATAGTGTTTTCTTTCCGGAAATGAATAGTAAAATTTTTGAATGCTTCTCAGAATATCGGACTGACATAAAAAATGATGAATAGTAAAATGATGAATAGTTTTATTTTTATGAATAGTGATTTATGAATAGTAAATTGTCAAAGTTCGGAAAATGACCTGAAATGGTGAGTTGTGACATTATCCTTTACAAAAGATTAAAGGTAATCCATGATTAAGTGTTTTAGGGGAAGCTTCAGGTATGAGTATGATAAAATATATTTGGTTTAATGAGTTAAAAATGATTATAAGCTGCGGGTTTCTAAAAGCGTGGTGATTTGCACACTTAATTGGATGTTTTAAACAATTGTACATATGTCACATAATTCCGATCATACGTTTATATTGATGTGATTAAATCAGAAGGTAGTTTGTGGAAATCACCTCCATTTCTAAAATCAACAACCTTAGTGGGTATTTAGGGCTATAAACGAACCGGACGAACATAAACAGAGCCTTGTTCATGTTCATTCATTTATTTTTAACTGGACAAATAAATGAACACGAACGGTTAAACGGACAAATTTTTCTGTTCATGTTTGTTTATTAAAAAAATGGGTTGTTCATGTTCGTTTATGTTCGTTCATTAAGACACTAAATGAATGTTAAACGATCGAACATAAATGAACATAAACAAACAAACATAAACTTTATTAAATTATACACAATAAATTGTTTTATAAGCGTAGTTTGTTTAAACAAAACAATTTAAAATTATACAATTAAAAGATAAGATATACGAACTTAAATAAATAAATGAATATAAACGAACGTTAATGAACGCATAATCGAACGTTCACGAACGTAAATAAATGGACGCAACTCTTGTTCTTGTTCGCTCGTTTAACATAATAGACGCAAATATTGTTCATGTTCGTTTATTTAATAAATAAACGAACTTTTTACCTAATAGTTCATGAAATGTTCGTTGAAAGTTAAGCTCGTTTACAACCCTATGGGTATTACTACTCTTTTTCCTTATTTCACATACGATGACCAACTACTAGTATATTTTTTCTATCTTTTTTTTTATAGTTTTGTCCCTTCACAAAACCACTAATAAAGATAAAAAACCTTTAAGAGGGAAACCGGCAACAACATAAAGATAAAAACCTTTAAGAGGGAGGAATAATAAATTAAATGACAAGAAGTCATGAACTAATTTTCCATCCGAACATGATGGAGAACAAAAGTAAATAAACATTTAAACTAACGACGTGTCCCTGAACCAATGGAAAACTGTTTGACTAAAAATTCAGTTTGATCTTCCCCTATCATACCTAAGAGCATTAGGTGTAGATGAAGAGGGAGGCTTCGCCGTCCGACGTGGAGCCGTCAATGGCGAGCCGTTCCTCTTCATTACGCCAAGAGGGCCTCGCCGTTCCTCATCGTTGCCAAACTCCCCGTCGTGACGACGAGCTTGACAATCATGTCTTTTTTTTTTTTTTTTTTTTTTTTTTTTTTTTTTTTTTTCCTTTGAATATTGAGATTGTAATATTTGATGCTGAGGCCCTAATGGGGAAGTTGAGGTGTTTGGTGATGTGGCAGGGTGGGACCCGAATGAGGAGGCTTTCCCTCTTCACTACACCTAATGCTCTAAGTCAACTAACTAAACAAGAACAATAAATATGATACTTGACACAAACTCGATTCCATTTCATACATTTATCAAACATACGTGTTATTTTCACTGAATAACAAACTAATATGCGTAAACCTTTAACTACTGATAATGATGCATAACTAGTATCATATTGAAGCATGCTATATTTACTCTCTCATAATCTTCATTTTCAGTTTTCACACACGTCCTGATCTTTTCATAACACATAGTCACATATCCTTAGACATTTTTTAGGTTTTCCTACCAGTTAACTTGAAACAAATCAACGTGGTAATATTTTTATGTTATTTCACTCCAATCCTTAGTAGCATTAATCAGGTACTACAAAACTCCATTATGTTGCAGGAAAAGAACTTGGAACACTTGAGGATTGGACTAAATGATCTAAATGAGGCTACCAACAATTTTGATGATGCATGCTGCATCAGGTCTGGCGGATTCGGAAAAGTATACAAAGCACACCTTGAACACTTTGATAGCAGTAATTCGTCGTTAATAGAAGGCGTGGATAAATGCTATTTACCAAAAAAACGAAGCACGGTAGCCAAAAAGCGCATTCACAACCAAAAAGTAGAACAAGGGTTCATTCAAGAAATTGAAACTCAAACTACTTGTAAGCAGGAGAAGATAATATCTCTTCTTGGTTTGTGCTTTCCTTAGTGGTTTTGTGCTTTCCTTAGTATGTCCGGTTACAAATCAGAATGTAGACTACGTCAGCGACAATATTAGAGGCACAATCGGCTATAGCGACCCACTACACTCGAAAACAGGCTTCTTAACCAAAGAGTCTGATATATTCTCATTGGGTGCGGTCTTATTTGACATATTGTGTGGCAAACTATCATCCGTAGAACTAGATGGCGAGTATCGTTATTTACCCTTTTTGGCTAAACACCATTATCAAGTAGGAACACTTGATGAGTTAGTGTTTGAGGGTATAAAGGAACAAATTGAGAAACAGTCATTTATTACATTTGCAAGGATTGCCTATCGATGCCAACATCACAGGAGAGAAAGACGGCCCACAGCTAATGAAGTGGTCATACAGCTTAAGAAATCATTGGAATTCCAGGTAAGTTTCTTTGTTTTGACAAAACTCGCTAACTTTTGATTCATATATATCTAAACTATTGCCTTTAACTGTATGAAACATGAGTTTATTAACTGATTAATGTATATACAGGAAAATCATGAGAAATGGGAGCCCAAATTGCCCACAGACTATAAAGAAATAATCCAGATGTCAAAGTGCCCTAAAATCTATTCTACCATCAAGAAAGAGGATCTTTACAACAAGTTTTCGAAGGGAATCCTCCTTCAACAGGACAACATGGTAATTAGATCGTTCTTGTATCTCGTTTATTTGGTGTTTCCGGTTTTCTATGTATCTTTTCCTTTTTGAGGGATAATTCAAAATCACACATGCATCTACCTATCATAAAAATCGATTTTTTTTTTAATTTTTTTTTGGTTATTCAACAGTTGCTGCCATTCATTGGAAATGGTGAAAGAAATAAAATGGTTTCAGCAAAAATGTTTTCCTACAAAAACAGTTGTCGACATGCGTGGAAAGATCTTCCAGAATCAAGGTTAGTCTCTCTACCTCTCTATATTCTTAAGTATTAAGTGATAAATGTACAAACGCATTGATGTTAAAAGTCTATTTAATTATACTTTTGTTATATTGAATTCAGTTACTATACCGTTTTATGAGTAACCAACCCTTTTTAGGAACTGGTTTATTTTATGTGAGGGAAAGTAATGGATACCTCACATTGATAAACTTGGTAGTTTAGGTTACCAACTTCAAATTATGCGTTTATGAGGCTCAAACATGAAGTTGGTAGAATTAAATCTAAGATTTCAGTATTTTCTCGACTGACTCTGATAGTGTAATTTGGTGTCCGGGTGTTATGTTTGATATATACCTGCTCGATTTCTATGTTCAACTAGTGGTTGCGAAATGCCCTGTTTTTGTCCTCTGTTTTCACGACCATGAATTATGAACTTTCCTAACATCTTGCTAATCCATTTATAATAATATTATTTCTTTATAAGATAGTGATTTTATTTGGTACTACTAATTAATATTATTATAGTCATGTATATTGTTACTAATACAATACATTTGGATTTTGAACTTAAGCTCCCCAAAAAAACTAATGTATGTCATTTAGTTTAGGTCAAAATGTAACACCCCCAAAATCATCACGTCAGCGGAAGACTTAACATGTCAGCGGAAGACTTTTTGGGTGTTACTTCGAGGATCTTTATCACAATCATAGAAAACGACACAAAAGTGACGCTTTAAAGTTTAATTCATTCAAAATACCAAATATTCGAGACATCAAGATATTTCATAGTTCAAACAACAAGTTTATTTGAAATGTGTCAAAACGTTTATTTAAGCCCATGCCGGGTTACAAGCCCACTCCGTGCCTTCAAGTTCCTTCTCGTTTAGTTACCTGAGATAAACACATGCTAAAAGTGTCAACACAAAGGTTGGTGAGTTCATAGAGTTTATAGTTTCGAATATCGATTTCTAAAATCAAAGAGTTTGTGATTCCATAGAAGTTATAATAACAGTTGATTATCAAATTAATGTGTGAGTAAATCCATAATATTCATAACTTAAATCGTTGGTTTATCAAAATCAGAAAATGAGTGATTTCCTTAATAATTCAAAAATAGTCCGTTGGTTTGCCCTTCACCGGGTCAACACCAAAATAATAGTTTGTTTGACCTAATCGGGTCAACACCAAAATAGTAGTTCGTTTGCCAATTATTAATAGTTTTTCCTGCTATATAGTGAGCACAATCTCATAGTTTAATAAAACAGTGGGCTACAGCATCGTACGCCCTTAACATCAGTCATTGTAGTGCTACATTATTTCCGTTCTCTTGCCCTAAGCTCATGACACTCAACGATTAACAGGCATCAAAATTATCCATAATAATGATGTAAAACAGTGGCCCTCAAGATAGGTATTTACCAGTAACCTATGAAATCAAATAAAGTGCATTTGGTGGCTTTCCTCTAGCGACCAAATGGGGATTGTCAATCCCTAATAGATCTATTCACAATTATTTACGTTCACCCTGCAAGTGATAAGGCGCATGATCGAGGGACTTTTGGTAATAGGTACTTAGGCAATAGAGATCAAATATAGCATATCGTTGAAAAATCACTTGTAATCATGTCTATAACAGGTATTTCCTTATGAGATATAAAAGTGTGTAAACCAGTAAAGTTTATATGAAATACAGTCATGTATTTACTTAATGAATACTTGTAAATGTAAAAACAGTAGTTAAGCATGTATCTCCCCCAAAAACGTTTATAAACCATTATAAAATAAGTAAGAGTAGGGGCTATGACTCACCTTGGAGGGTGGTGACGTAAGTAACACATCGGTGCCAAATAGTATGGCCGAAAGAGTAACATAAGTGATGTCAAGAATTGGAGCATAATGATATTGAATTCGGCACGACCTAATGAATATGAGCTTGTCACAAATACGGTACGCAAAGAGTATTCAATGCGTATGAGTTAAAAGATGTTGTATCATGTTTTTGTATCGTTGTTTGTAAAAAGGTTTTGTATCATCGTTCGTGTTGTGGTTTGAATGTTAAGACTCAAGTACTCATACCAAAGTATAAAACATATAGCACACGTATGAAAGGGAATGAACACATAAGGATCAAATAGCATATAAGTGCTAAGATGAGTTGATGGTTAAGTTTGTTAATTGTTCAAAATCCAAGTTTCACGTTTCGATAGTCTTAGTGCAATTCATTTATGTAACCTGATTCTAAAACAAATAATTCCCAAAACATAAGTGAATCACAATTAATAATAATAAGTTTGGATATGAGTTCATAAGTCGACACAAATTAAATATGTTAGCCCGAAATCCGAATTGGTAAAATATTATCAACTTAACCTTGTACAAAAATTTGTTTTTACTAAATACCAAACACCAAGTCATGGGCTAAGGCCTAACATAAATCGAAACACATAACACATATACATAATACAGTGATAGCACAAGATTAAACACCCCTTTGGTGTCTTGCTATTAAACCTTACTAAAGCACACACTTATCGGGGCTGAAATAAGCAAAACAAATACCCCTGTTGCGCAGAAAATCAGCAGCAAGCGTGCCTTATTTTATGCAGAAAATCAGCAGACAAGCGCACACTTTTGGGAGCTGTATTGAATCAAACAAACGCCCCTCGTTGGGGCTGCATTGCAGCAAACAAACACCCTTTTGGGTGGGCTGTGACAGCAGACTACAAACACCCTTTGAGGGTTGTAACACGACGAATCAACAAGCAAATAAGTACACCCTTTGGGGTGACTGTTGGTGCGGGACAGTAAAACAACACCAAATGCCCCTGGTGGGCTATTATACGTAAAACCAAATGCACAATTGAATAAGCTTTTTAAGCATTATAACCCATATAAGCCGAAACACAAAATAAGCTAAAACCAAACCTTAAGCCAAAACTAAATAAGCTGAAAACATAAGCTCGAACCAAATGAACATCTTGCTGTCCCGTTTTGTACCGAGACTAAATACCACCAAAATTAAGCTACTAACTTAATAAATAATCACATAAGCTTATAAATCAGCCACGAAAAATAAGCACATCGAGTGAAATCAATACTAACCACAAACCACGAATGTTACGATGATACTCTTATTAAAAGAACACTTGTTAATCCATTCTAATCATTTAATGTAACACCCCCAAAATTTGATACAGCGGAAGACTCAACAAGCTTTCGGGGTGCTACGGGAATTGGTATCCAGCACAAGACAATGTAGAACGAGATAAAGTAAACATAATAGAAACGCAACCAAAATGGGGTTTTAAAGTTTACATTTATCCCGACATCATTCAGAGTCAGGCCCAAAATAACATAACAGTAGGTCCAAAATTTCTTATCAGAGTTTAGAAAAATAGATCCATAAACCTTGAGCCTTAGCCAAGCCTTCCATTCCAAGCATCCAAATCGTCACTTAATTACCTGAGAAAACGTACTAAAAGTCAGCTTTCGCTGGTGAGATCATAGGTTTAAATTCATCTAACAATATAGTGGACATATACGCAAAACGCTTGCTAGCTAGACTAAGGATTCACTAAAAGCCTGCGGATACCCTCCGCTCAAATCCTAACACACGGATACCCTCCGTTCCAACATAGATATTCGGGTAACCCCCGCAATACCAAATAAATACTCGGATAACCTCCAAAGTATCTATAACCTATAGGTGCACGCTACAGTATCTAAATAAGCCAACCTTGAATAGTACACACGAACCGTGTGACTAAAGCTGACAATAACAAATAGCCAACCTTGAATAGTACACATAAAATGTGACTAAAGCTGACAATACATCCTAGTCCATACGCATAGCAAGTTTTAGAAAGAATATAGAAGCGATAAATAGTCCACATAAAATAATTTGCACGTTTCTCACCCCAAGTATTGAAAACATAGTTCAAGAGTAAAAGTGGGGCTATGACTCACCTCAAATCCAGAAAATAGCAAGAAGAAGTCGGTAGAAATAAGATGTATAGTAACTCACGAAACAGCAACTACGGACTTGGCACGACCTAACAATATTAACTCATTCAGAAATCATTACCTCAAATTCAAAATATTCCCAAACCCGGACGAAATCCGTTTTATTTCCAAAAATCCATTTCGTATTAGTTTGATGTATTTACGTTTGGTATCCATACGGGTGGTGGGTCGACACAAAACAAACCAAAAATTCACACAAAGAATAATAAAATGAACTATAGATATAATATTAGCCCAATATATTATTTAAATAAATCACCGAAGTTTATTAAATCCGTCGATTTAATAATCCTCATATTTATATACGTAACATACCGTTCCAAGATTACACCCAATCTTAAAGGACATAGCACATAAATACTATATGGTATATATTGTAGTTTAATAAATTCCTCATATACATCGTCAAATTGGCCAGATTTCCGGATATATATATTCGCAATTTATTACACTTTACATATACCCAACCTATGGGCGTCTTAGGATATGATGCCCATTAATATATTCATTTCATATAGCCAAATAACCCGGTTCAACCCTACGGTTTAGTGGTTATTTAGTTATAGAAAACGTCTATATTAATCGTCATATATCCGTGACAACACGAAAGTCACAAATAAAACTTACCTGAACTCGATTGACAACGACTCCGCATAACTCGATAAGTTTACTCGTTATATATATAAAATGACATTTTATTTAATATTTAATAATTGTCGAGAGTTTCTCGTTTTATAACACATTTTCATAATAATAATACGTTCGATAATATTACGCCACTTTCGTAGCCTAATATATATCTAGTCGTATTATTTATAATATGACCCGTGATTATTATTATTTTTAATATACGCGCTTATATAGTTATATATCCGTTATTCACGTCTATATATTCATATAAACGTTTATATTATCAATAAGTATTATTACGAGTTTTATTATTTACGTTTTAATTGTAAATAGTTATCGAGTCATACGAAATGGTCACATGTCTGAGTCATGACTCTCGGCTCATTATCCAAGTACAAAGTAATAAGCAAATGTCATAAAAACAATACATCACCGTCCAACACAATCCCAATCCACGTGCTACAACAATAGGGTCCGACTACGGCACCCGACTAACCTATCTCCGTCAATCTAAGTGACCGTCTCACAATCGGTCCCCAATATCACAATTCGTCAACACTTCTCAATACCAAAATTTAATATCCAATGTCGAGACCCAAACATGGTCTTGACCCACATGTATTCGGCCAATGAACAAGTAAACAACCAATTAATAACAATTAATCCAAACCAAGTTATAATCCAAGAACAAAGTTATCAAAGTCATACTCGGGTGGTTTTACCAAGCCACACCCAAGTCCACACGACTCGACCGAGTTGTGACAAATACCACGAGCCAAGAGGGCTCGAACAAGTATCAAGGGTCACCAAAAAGGCTCCAACGAGCACTCCAAAATAACCATTCGACCCACAAAGGTCTCGGCAACAACAATAATAATACGGCTACGAGCCGCGACTCACAAGAGTCGAACCAAGGCAATAACGAGCCCAAGGCTCGAGTCACAACGAAACGAGAGCCCCATTTGGGTCTCGGCCTGGTTATACGAGCAACAAAAAGCGACCCCGAGACCTCAAGGGTCTCGGTTATGCTCAATCCAAGGAAACCAACCCTCAAAATATCATAAAACAACCAAATCCTTCCACAAATCCGAACCCAAATCGACCCAAACCGGATACCAAACTAATCTTTATCAAAATCTTTAAAAGAACTTGTAGTTTTTAAACCCCAATACAAGATAATCCGAGTTTGACTCGGTTTAGTAAAACCCACGCGTAAAAACGCGTTTTATCACCTTCCAATACACGGACCTATATCAAACTTCGAAAATAATAGTGGTGGTGTGGTGTACGCGCGGTGGTGGAACAAGCAAAAGGTGGTGGTTTCTTGTTCTCGGCGCGTGAAATGGTTCAAAAGGTGGAGAAAGACGTTTGGATTATGGTGGTGGTGTTTGTGTGTGGTGATAACCGGCGGTGGAGTGGTGGCCGGATTTTCCAGTCGTCAGCTAGGGTTAGAGGTGGGGAGAGGATAATGAGAGAGAGATGAGTGTTGGTGATGGGTGTTGTGTTTGTGTGAACGGGCCCCCAAGGACCAATTAGTAGTTTTATTCTTTTTTTTTTTTTTTTTTTTTTTGTATAATTAATAATAATGATAATAATAATAATAGTAATAATAATATTACTAGTAGTGTGGAGCGGGTAAAGTGGGTAAATGTACAACATGTGACCCGAAACCCGAACTCATTTCAAACTTTAATATCTCCCGAAAAACATCTCGTAATTAATTAAATATAATTGGACTCGTAAAACGAATCATAAAATTTTCCGTTAGGTAAACCTAGTGCCAGAGTCAACGTAGTACCAGTGAGAATTTAAGAATACATCACCGAGCATAATATCCAAAATGAATTATTAAAATAATTCACGAATTCCATAACGTCATAAAAACATAATTATCCATAAAATAGGTCTTACAAGTTCGTTGTGAATAAAATTTCCAAATAAAAATTATAAACGAACTTTAATGTAATGCGGGTTTTCAAAATAACTCCCTAAATTGCCGGTTGTCACATTTAATCTTTATGCAACCTTTTACTCTCATACTCGAATAAAAAAAAATAAAAAGAAAATAAGCAAGCTTTGTGGGTTTTCGACATACCCACGAGAAGAAGGAGATGATGATGGACATGGTTAGAGTGGAACACGACCGAGGGACGAGCGAGAAATGAAACCGAAACAACTTCAAAGCTTCCAAGCTTTAGAACCCGTCGTGTAGTTACACCAAAATGTCTAAGAATTAGCAAGAAGGTCCCTTGGCATTTCCTTGTTCTCCTTCTCGTTCCACAGAAATCAAAAGAAGTGAAATGTTTGATGTGTTTGTGTGTGAGTAAACTGTCATTTGCATGGTTTGCTTCCTTTATTTTCTTTCGATGGACAATGGCAAAGAAAAGGGGTTGATATTGTGTTTTGTTTGAGTGTGAATTGCATGTATCCTTTATATATGAGTTTTGGTGCATGACAAGTGGTGAGAATGGCAGGGATTAGGTTACATTTGAGGGAGGTGGTGTATGAGTTATAGGTTATATTTGAGGGAGGTGAGTCTTTAAGTTTGAGTCCAGGTCGTATTCCACAGATAACAGCCACGAATTACATTTTTGGTTCAAAATCTCGCGTGTCTGGACGTAAAACAATATTTCGGACAACTTTCGTGTTTTACACTTTTCCTGGTTCGGACCAGAAGGGCCTTAAAATTGGGATTTAAATACGTTACAGAAAGTTGGTGGTTTATTAGAATTCATACGAATTGTTATTGAAATAAAATGCTATTTGTGTCAAGTTGAGATGAAACTTGTAAGGTGCCTTAACTTGAACAATATTCTAGTATAGTGATTATATTTGAAAGTTGACAATAATTGTCGTTCATGGTTATTAGAGGTCAAATATTATTAGCGAGTACACATGGGAATTTTTGTAGGCTCGGGATTTATTTAAATTGTATTTGTTAATTATTGAAACGTATACTTATTAAGTATCAATGTTTTAAGTTATGTATGGTATCTAGGTTATTAAGGTTTAGGTGTAAATGTCGTTTCAAGGTAAGAGTGAATAACGTTGTATTTGACAAAGTATATATATATATATATATATATATATATATATATATATATATATATATATAAGTTGTTATGGGTAAAAATGGTTAATCTATGTTATGGTAACGTGTTAATCGTAGGAAAATTTTACGGGATGTTATACAAAAGAATTACAAAACACAAAAGTTGAACTGTATCGGAAACAAAGTCTATGACTGATTGAGATCTAATTATTTATAATGTGCAGGTTTGGGACAGTAGTAGAGATGTTAGATATTTCCAACTTGAACATCGAAATAAAGACAAACGCTCAACTTTTATCTCCAAATGTTGTTTAAGGGGTCTATTTAGTCTTCAAATTTTGTGATTCAAGAAACTTTGCAAGTAAACCGATGTATGTTGACCTGAATTATAGAAAGGGACATGAAATTTTAAATGCATATTTTGCAACATGGAGAGACAACGAGTGGATGACGATTGAGTTGTACCGATTCTTTAATCAGAAAGATGTCGTTTTTGAGTTTCTACTAGAGTGCTTTTCATGGTACCATTGTGGAGATGGTGCGATTTATGTTGAAGGCATTGAATTTCGAGCTATCAAGAAGGTAAGTTTGAAAATGGTCGTTTGTTAATCTTTTGTTTATGTGGATGAATGGAAAAGAATAGTTCATATTTATAACATGAGTATCACCCAGGTAAAACTTGAAGAGATTGGAAAGTTAAAGGAAGTCGAACAAGTCTTGAAATCAAACTTCGAAGCAGATCAGGTGCAACAATTGCCATGTAACTTTGAAGAAATATATAAGATTTCCAGAAACTATGACGAGTTGTTCTGGTTGGGTGAAGTAAACGGAAAGAAACTTCTTATGCTTTCGGCAAAGGCTGCTTTATACAAATCCTCTAATGTGAATTTTTTTACATCAACACCATCAGCGCATTCCAGGTTTCTCTTTGAACAAACTTTATTACGTTTTCCTTCATCCTAAAGCTTTCCGAATTACATTCAGACGTGCTCATTTATGTTTATTTAAATATTTAAGCTGCTAAATTTCTCTAATGTATAGTAAGATACTAAAGAATCATAAATAAATGATTGACAAAATTCCATTTCTTGGATTTAGTTTGATTTCCTCATGATTTATTTTGTTCCCAAGAAGTAATCGTACAATATATTGTACATGCAGATTTCCAGAGCTGATTGTGCTTTTACCACAAAAAGCATTTTATATCAATTGCACGATCCAAAGTCAAATGTTGTCGCCGGACACAGAATATGTGTGTTACCTTGTGTTCAAGCTTTCAGAAGAATGTCAGGGGCTGCATAATCCGGTGAAAGTACGAGATCTAGTCCACCAAGAAAACAACGAGGCCGAATTTTTCTATTTTACTACCCCAAGTTTGTTGAACATACATGATTTCACTCGGGTTCCAAAACAAAGGGAAGATGGATGGATGGAGATTCAAGTGTGGAAATTTGACTCAACCCGTGAATTTAAGGATGGCTCTCTTTCTATTGATATAAAATTTACAAGTCATCAAGGACCTATGTCTGGTCTCCTTGTTTGTGGCCTTGAGTTTCGGCCAATGTAAATGAATTATTTGCCGTATTTAGTATTCTTTGTTTTTACTCTATCACGAAAAGGCTCCTAGTTACACCCAGATAATTATAAAAATTGTGTGTGAAGGTTTATCTTTTTGGGTAAAAGGTCAACGACCCGGTAAATATATTACACCAAAAAGCATTTAAGTACAACGGATATGGGTGAATCCCATATCTCAGGCTATTACATAGGCGCAAAGCTTACATAACAAGATACTTCCTATTTAGAACAAGAAACAAACCACTAACCACATGATAACTAAAGATTCTGACAAAAATATAAATGGCATTAAGAGCGTCCAAATTCCCTGGAAGATCATAAATTTGCTTCGAATAATCATCATAGTCATTAAACTCATCCTCACGCTCATGACCACCACCAAAAAGATTTACCGATTCAATTGAAAAGCATATTTATCTTATGCATGTTTCAATTGAAAAGCATAATTTCTGCATAAATTTTGTTTTAAATTACTATATCCATGTATGTTTTTGAGACAACTAGATTTAGATAGGCAAATGTATTTGTTTGGATATCCGATCCGTGATATATAAATGTCAAATTCCATTATATTCATAAAATTTGATGGTCTAAGTACATCGAATGTTGACGCAGGTATTGTTAAATATACGTATATATATTAATGTGTAAATGTCCAGTATCAAACCCGAGACCTCGGGATTGCACACGTTACAAATGAGTATTAAGGAAAAATAATAAATGTTTTATTATATTTCTTATTAGACTCGAGAATATTATGATCGTTAGTACTTAACGGAAAAGGGACTAACGACCGTTAGACGAAAGGAGTAAAAAGGGTATTTATGTAATTTGGTAACCAAGGAAGGGCCTAGAAACCCCTCCTTGGGTTGGGTCGGCCGAAATACACACACAAGGGCACCCTTGCCCTAGCTTGGTCCCAAAGCTATCCAAATCCTATAAATACAATACCTAGGGTAATTGTTTTCATAACTTTTGTGCACACAATTATCCCTAACTTTTTCTCCCCTCTTTCTTGTTCCAAAACCAATCGGCACACACCCCTAGGGATTGTGGGTCGATTTTTGTGAATCAAAAATTAATCTTGTGTAGTTACTTGCATAACCTTAATACGGTTTAATTTGTGTGTACAAGAACGAGGTAATAACTCACTATAGTTATTATCAAGAGATCGATAAACAAAACGGTAAGGGGTTTATCATAGATCTATAATTACACAAGATCAAGATTTATTGAAATGCTAAATGGTACGTTCCAATTTATGTTTTAGTTAATCTTTGTATGTGTTATTCTTGATCCTAGCTTCCGCAATATGTGTACTATGATTGTATAATTCTAACAGTGACATCACGAGCCATGGATAACATGTAATTGATTACTAAAACTTATAAGAATCGGATCTTTAATTGTTTTAGATACATGTTTTGATCTAGGGTTTTTCTTTTTAAAATTTTTTTATATAAAACATAGAAACCCTAACCCTAATTTATGTGGGGGGGGGGGTCGATTTCCCACTTAAAACCCTAATTAGGGTTTGTGGTTTATTTGATTAATTTGTAATCACTAGAAACCCTAGGTCTTTAACCGGTTATGTGAACGTATCTTGTGACCTATGTGCTAATTGTTAGGTTTTATCCGAGATGAAACATGCATGTTAGTCATGGATCTTGTTTTTTTTATGTCACATGATTTAGATAGATCTATAATTGGGGAAGACTCCAATTGATATATATATATATATATATATATATATATATATATATATATAGTGTAACTTTCAAACGAGAACCATTTTATCCGCAAGAACTGAGAGAACCACCAAAAACATACATGCACGCCTTCAATAATTGTATTTTTGCACATATGTTTTCAAAACAACACATATGTTTTAAAAAAAAACATAGTTGTTCTAAAGAATTTGATAAGAAATTCGAAATACAAAAAATTTCTTTGAAGGTGTGCATGTATGTTCTTATAAGACGTGCAACGACAATATTGCGGCCGTGTGTAAGGTTTTTGTGAAAAAATATGATGAGTTCATAATGATATTGAAGAACATAGGTGGATGTTTACGATTATTGATGATTTGCATGTATTTTTATTTTATTTTAAAAGGCGTGCATGTATGTTTTTTGTGGTTCTCTCAATTTTCGCAGATAAAATGGTTCTCGAAAGAAAGTCCCCCTATATATATATATATATATATATATATATATATATATATATATATATATATTAAAATCAATTTATATGCTATGTGGTGTGTATATTAGCTTTGGCCTACGCAATTGATTCGTCAATGTATGTGGCTCCACTTCCATCAAGAAGGGAAGGCCTTAGTTGATTACATGCATTAATATACCTAGATTTGATTTTATTAGGATCTTTTCTAATAAGGATTGCATGTGGCTAATTGTTTCACTTTATTTATTATTGGTTGTCTTTGTTTTCTTTGAATACTTATTTTATTGTTTTTGCTTGACATGATGTAAGCAATAAAAGGGTGTTTTTCTAAAAGAAAATAATACGGACTAATAATGGTGAAACCCTAAGTGATAAAGATTGAATCTTGCGGAGTCTTATGTGCCAACAACCGTTCGCTTCGCACGGTAATTCGCTCCAAGGCGAGACTAGCAAGATTCATACTTTATTACATGTTTTGAGATTGAATCCATAAACTTTTGCTTGATTGATGTCTTGTACAAACATGCTTTTAAAAGTAACTCTTTTAACACAAGATTCATAATCGTGATATGAAGGCTTAGAAAAGAGCCTTAGAGTCTGCCTTGGTTATCACACTCTTGAGTACGTCTTAAAGGAATTTCTTTTAAAATCATTCTTGTAGAAAGTCATAAACCTCAAGTAAAACTTTGTGTATTAATCTTACGAATTGGTTATAAAAAGGTTCTGAAAATTTATGCTATAAAAATGAGTGTATGCATCTTTATACATATTTTGATTGTCACATCAAAATTGAATACCCTATAAAAATTTAAGTTACATGCCATCTACCTATAAGAAACACTTGGAATTATAATTTAGTAAACGTGAGACCTAGGCCAAATTTTAATAACAAGGTAAAATTCTTTTTGTGCGTGAATCCATAATTGTAATTTTACATGTTTCTAAGGTAGACGACTTAATTAAGTTGTGCGTGAGACCTAGAACTTAAGGCATGAGATGGGATGAAACATGCTTACAAGGCAAATTGATGAATCAATTTGTAGTAAATCCCATAATGATCTAGAAATTGGAAATTTTGTTTGCCAATTATTGTTCGACAGATTACCATCTTTTGTACTTTCACCACTAGTAGATCAACTGATGTGGTGAAACTATGTAAAGTTGGATCCTAGATTTTCAAGGAAATAAGTTGGTTATATGAATATAGCCTTTGGGTATTATATTTTCTTGAAGATATTAATTATCGAAAATACTAATGTTTAATCTTTTATCTGTAGATATGGCTCAACCCGATAACCCATCTGTGATTTCTGCTTTCAAGAGTCATCTTGAAAGGGAAAAATTGACTGGAAAGAATTTCAATGATTGGTACCGATCGCTTAGAATTGTCTTGAGGGCGACGGGTAAGATGAAATACTTGACCACTGACTACGAAGCAGAACCTACTGCAACTGCAACAGATGCAGATAAGGAAGCTTGGAGACTTGAGCATGATAAATACAATGAGGTTGCGTGTTTAATGCTCACTAATATGAATGCTTAATTGCAAAAGAAGTACGAGTATTCCTATTCCAAGGATATGCTCGATGTAGGGAACATGTCGTTTGTCCCTATGGTTTCTGATTGCTACATGGTTCGGCATTATGAGTGCCTTTGGTGTTAGGATGGTCATAAATACACGTGTTTTACTTGTGTTTTTCTGATCCAAATTGATGCATGTTAGGGTGTTCAACACCCTAGTGTTTTTCTATGGCAGATTGTGTTACGTTTGGTTTACATTCATATCCTATTTGCATTTAGCAACTTATGGTTAACATAATCGTGTCATGGTGTTCGTCTATGTCTCAAGGTGTGGGACAAAGAGGAGGATTTGTTTGCGGTGTTCGTTGCTAGTTCAAACAGATTATATGTTGAAGATCACTTCGATGTTTACACGTGGATTCTTCATGGAAGTTAAGATGGACCACCATAGTGATATAAAGGCTCAAGTACTGTTCTTGAGTAGTATTGTAATTTTTATGTACTTTGTCATTATTGGTAGGTTCATTTTATTGTAAGTTATAGGAATGGTGTGTCATTCTTATATTCGTGTCTGTAAGTGTCCTAAGGGACTGAGGCGAGGGAGGTCACTCTCGTTCTTTGTACTTCAACGTTTTTTTGGATAATATATTTTACCGGGGTGAATTAACCCTTTTACCCAAAAAAAAAAGGATATGCTCGATGAACTTCGAAAGACCTATGAAAAGTCTCCTGCAGTTGAATTGTATGAGTCTCTTGACAAACTACACAGCTGCAAGCATGGTGATGGTAAACCAGTTGAAGATTTTGTGAATAAGATGAGAGAATACTTTGATCAACTTCACATAATTGGATTTGGTTAACCCGACAATGTGCAAGTGCACTTGATCAACAGGTCCCTTAACAAGGACTTTACTGGTTTTGTGCAGAACTTCAACATGCATTGCTCGGGGAAGGCAGTCTCAGAATTACTCGCATTGCTTGTTGATTATGAGAAAAGTCTACCAGCCAAGGTCAAGGCTCCTACCCCGTAAGTGCTGGCAATTCAAGGTGGGAGAATCCAGAAGAAATCGCATGTGAAAAAAGGCAAGGGAAAAGGTGATAAAGGCAACCAAGTCATGGCGTATTAACCACAACCCAAGATGAAGCAGCATCAGCCTAAGCAGAACAAGGTGAATCCGGCAAACAAGAAGGATCGGGCTTGTCACCATTGTCATGAAAAGGGCCATTGGAAGCGCAATTGTCCTCTCTACATTCATGACTTGCGACTCAAGAAGCAGGGTAATAAAGCTGGTAACCCCAGTTCATCAGGTGCGTTCTTTATGATTGAATTATTCACTCTTACTCCTAAATTGAATTCATGGGTATATGATACGGGCTGTGGCATTCATATTTGCAATACCTTGCAGGGGTTTAGAGTTGAGAGAAAGCTGGCCTATGGACAACAATTCTTGCACGTGGGTAATGGAGCACATGCAGTAGTTGAAGCTATAGGAGTCTTTGATTTAGTGTTACCTTCGGGCTTAGTACTATCTTTAAATAATTGTCATTATGCACTGTCAATTGTTAGAGGTGTAATTTCATTTTCATGTTTGTTGAACCTTGGTTTTGATCATACTGTTACTAGCAATGGAATTTTGGTTTCTTTAAATGGTGTTGTTTATTTTAATGCTATTGCTGTGAATGGTATTTTTGAAATTGATATGAATGATAATGATAATGTTTTTGTTAATAATAATTCAATGTATAGCATCAATAATAAGAGAATCAAGAAAGGTCTGGATTCATATTATCTTTGGCATTGTCGACTTGCTCACATTGGCAAGGCTCAAATGAAAAAGCTACAACATGATGGGCTTTTAGAAATGATCAATGATGAATCATTTGATAAGTGCGAATCTTGCATTGCTGGGAAGATGACAAAGAAACCCTTTAAAAATAGGATTGAAAGGGCGACTGATCTACTTGGTCTTATTCACACAGATGTGTGTGGACCACTTAGACATATGTCAAGGAGAGGTGCTAACTACTTCTTAACATTTACGGATGATTATAGCCGTTATGGTTATGTTTATTTACTTAAACATAAACATGAGGTGTTTGAAACATTCAAAGTGTTTAAAGCAGAAGTAGAGTTGCAACTTGGAAAGAAGATTAAAGCTCTTCGATCTGATAGAGGTGGTGAATACCTTAGTCAGGAGTTCATAGATTACTTAGCTAAGGAGGGAATTGTCCAGCACCTTAATTCTCCATATACTCCACAACAAAATGGTGTATCTGAGAGAAGGAATCGTACATTGCAAGACATGATACGATCCATGTTTAATCTAACAACTCTTCCTTATTCGTTTTGGGATTATGCCTTAGAATCTGCGGTTCACATTCTTAATATGGTTCCAACAAAGAAGGTGGATAAGACTCCATATGAGTTATGGACTGGAAAAGCTCCTAACTTGTCTTATCTAAAGGTCTGGGGCTGTGAGGCGTATGTTAAACGTGACTCAGCAGACAAACTCCAACAAAGATCTGTAAAGTGCATCTTCGTAGGATACCCTAAGGAAACTATGGGTTACCACTTTCATTACCCACCTGAAAACAAAGTTTTTGTCGCAAGGTATGGAGACTTCTTGGAAAAGGAGCTCATATCTCAAGAATTCAGTGGGAGAGTATATGATCTGGAAGACGATCAAGAAGATGTAACACCTTCTGAAAATACTAGCCAACTTCTTATGGAACCTAAAAGTTTAGGTCCTCCACCAGAAGTTGAAGTGGTTCCCATTTGTAGGTCAACTAGACCTGTGAAAGCTCCTATACGTCTATGTCTTAATGTAGAGTGTGATGATAACTTACTAGGGGATCTTGATGAAACTACAAGTTATAAAGCTGCCATGAATAGTCCTGAAAATGAAAAATGGCAGGTTCCTATGAATGGGGAAATGCAATCCATGAAAGAAAATGAAGTCTGGGAAGAAGTAGACCTACCTTCGAGTGCCAAGTTAGTTGGAAGTAAATGGCTCTACAAGAAAATGACTGATATGGATGGCATTGTACACACCTATAAGGCCCGTTTGGTAGTTAAAGGCTATACTCAAACTTTTGGTGTTGACTATGAGGAGACCTTTTCTCCTGTAGCTGACATTAGGGCTATTAGGATTCTTATAGCCATAGCCGCTTACTATGACTATGAGATTTGGCAAATGGATGTCAAACTGCCTTCTTAAATGGTCGCCTAGATGAAGACATCTATATGGCGCAGCCTGAGGGGTTTGTGAATCCAGAATTCCCAAATCGTGTATGTAAACTTCAAAGATCCATTTATGGATTGAAGCAAGCATCACGGCAATGAAATAAGAGATTTGACAGTGAGATTAAAAAGTATGGATTCACTCAAAATCTTGATGAGCCATGTGTATATCACAAAGCTAGTGGGAGTAATGTAATTTTCCTTATTTTATATGTTGGTGACATATTGATCATGGGAAACGACATTCCAAGTTTGCAAAAGGTTAAGGCATATCTTGGAAGTTGTTTTTCTATAAAAGATTTAGGGGAAGCTGCATTTATTCTGGGAATCAAGATATATAGAGATAGATCTCAGAGATTAACTGGATTAAGCCAAAGTGCTTACATTGACAAAATATTGAAGAGATTCAATATGCAAAATTCAAAGAAGGGATATTTGCCGATGCAAGAACAACATGTCTTGAGCGAGAAAGTTTGTGCTTTAACGCCTGCAGAGGTGCAACGCATGAAGAGGGTCCCTTATGCTTCGGCTATGGGATCTATTATGTATGCGGTGAAAAGCACAAGGCCTGATGTCACAACTCACCATTTCAGGTCATTTCCCGAACTTTGGAAAAACACTATTCATCAAACACTATTCATCAAAACACTATTCATCAGTTTACTATTCATCATTTTTGGTGTCAGTTTGACATTCAGAGCAGCATTCAGAAAATTTACTATTCACTGAACACTATTCATTTCCGGAAAATATTTCATCATTCACTTGCATGACTCATTTCATCGTAAATTTAGTTTACGGGTATTCAAATTCGCGTAACCGGATTGGTTTAGGTGCGAATTCATTTCATTAGTGTTAAGTACACTGCATACGGACTGGAGATAGTCTGCATATCATCATGACATCATTTTCATGTTATACCACTCTTAGGATTTTCAAATTACTATATTCAGTACATTTAACGTTTTTACGTATAAGTAATTATAGTAAACGTTAACATTCGGTTTATACACGACGAATATATCTAAATATTCCCACAATGGTCCCGACATATTTTTATATCTATTTTAACATCATAAAAGTTATAATATTCAGTTACCCAGTATTTTGGAAATTTATTTTATTTATAACGTACGCGTATGAATATAACGACGGTTTTCGTGAAAACTAAACAATAATCACCCGATCACTCAGTAAATGTACCCAACATATTTTTAACATATTTTCAACATTATTATGACTTTATTTCATCCCGGTAAACTTCGTGAACATTTATTTCTATTAAAACCGTTACCCGATTTTAACGAATAACACGTAATAACACTTAACGTTATACTAATTTCCTAAATAACTACCAAGTACCCCTACCCCCCCCCCCCTTCTACCCTTTGAAAACCAGCCCATGAAACACCCTTTTAACCCTTGGCATTAACTTCCTAAGTTTTATACTAATAAACTTCTAAAACCTAACTTTACTAAAATCACAAAATCATAATTCACTTTTTAGTAAGATCAAAATTCCTCTCATCTCTTCCATTCCCTCTCCATAACCACGACCCATAATTGATCTCCATGATCAAGTGATCATTTTCCATAAAGTAAAACACTAAACTTGTTCATTTTACAAGCCTAATCAAGAATCAAACAACAAAAACACAAGAACATCAAGCATAATCATCCTATAATCATCTCATTTTGTCAAGTAAGTTTTCATCTTTATTTTTTCATGGATCATCCTATTTTTACATGTATTTCATAAGTATCATGCTAAAAACCATGTACAAGTAGCTATACCACACTTTTGTCTAAAAAGAAACATACAAACCCTAACTTTTTAGTTATGAATCCCCTTGCTCTAATAACTTGGTTAGGAGTCCATGACACCCTAAGAAGGTGTATGGTAGGATTAGATTAGCTATGTGGTGATTACAAGAGGTTTGGTGATGGTAGAAATTAGTTTTAAACCTTGAAAACTTGATTTGGAACCTATTTTAGACATGCTGTCCCATTTTGTAAAAATCTGGAAAATCAGTAAACACCAAGGAAACTTTGGCAAAATTTTTAGAAAATACTTTCAAAAACGAATCCGTAGGCGAAAGAACGGATTAAAAAGAGTTTATAACGAAGAAGTTATGATTTTTGCAAGATTGTTGACGAAAAGTATTTTCTGGAAATTAGTTGCTGTTGGACGTTTTTCGTCGGTCAAAAAGAGGCTTTAGACGTAACCCGGAGGAGCCGAACTTTTCAAAATATATTACTACATACTAAGACGTAACCGTGGATATAAAGAACAAGTAAAACGGACAAGTAACGACAAAGATATACATGTTTGAATATCGGCTAAAACCATTTTATATTTGACAGCTTTTATATAAATTTGGCGCAAAAACTACGAAGTACATTTATAAGCTAGACATAATATTAAGTACCGAGCTTTATAACTAATGTAGTATTAGTTATTACGAGTATGTTTTCATCATTTCAAGGATTACAACCCGAGTTTTTCAACGCTAACATGGAAACTTACGATATATATATAAGTATATATATATTACAACTAGCTTATTATATTTTCTAATAGCAATATTTTTCCAAATTCTTGAAATATATACTTTTGATAACAACAAGTGTTTTTCAAAGAGTAGAGTGGTATAGAAACATGTGCATGGACATTCATAACATCATTTGTGGATCTAAAGGAGATCATTCATCATTCATATTAGGTTGCGGCTAGTGTGCGCGCCTTGTTTTTCAGTTCATTACATGTTCATGGTACCATCATATTGGGTTGCGACAGCAAATTGTTCATTGGTGTTCACTTCATTTCATCACAGTTTCATCAGTTAAGGTGAGTTTTCATGGCCCCGTTTTCAATTACTTATTTGATTTCAAATCCCACGGGGGAGAATACATTGCATCAATTACTTTCGTACATGCCCAAGTATTACAAATTCCTTACATTGCTTAAGTTGCCTTGCTACCACGACACGACAAGTCCCCTTTATTTCATGGACCGTTAATTACAGTACGAGCGAGAGTGAGTGAATAGATCTATTGAGGGTGACTCCTCCATTCGTGTTTGGGTTGCTCCAACGGAATTACGAATGCATTTCATTTCTAAATTACGAGTGTCTGGTAAACACTCACTTGGGGCAAGATTTAGTACGTCTAGCTTCGGGGCCATGAGCTTAAGAGACAATGTAGCATTTTTGACATTTTTGTCGGTTTACTTTATACTTGTGGCTTATGTACATACGATTTAACTTACAAACATATGATTATTCACCAACATTCGTGTTGACCGTTTTCGCAATGTATTTTCAGGTAACTAAGAGCATAAACTTCATGGCATGCATGGAGTCATTTTAGTGAGGACCTAGGATGACGCGTCTCACTTTGACACTTTCATGCACTTATGTATAATTATCGTTTGACATGTCTAAACTTATTTCTGTAAACCTTTCATGACTTTTGGGACCTATGTAATATATTCTGAATGTTTTAATAAGTCAAACGATGTGTTTTCAAAACGACACTTTAGGTCGTTCAATATTTCCTTGTTATGGTGCTATGACAGTTACACCCTCAGGCATTCCATTCCGCTGCAAGTCAGGTAAATTGGGGGTGTGACAGATTGGTACCAGAGCTAAGGTTATAGAGAACTAGGATGTATCTTGGACCCTAGACTATAACCACATCATCATAGCATCTCATCATTTCATCATAAGTGCATAATCATGATTCATGTTGTTTCATGCATACCCTGTGCGAGTTATTTATACTCATATTCATATATATATATTATTTCATTGACCTGGTTCACAAGTGACATGTCTTCAGATACCTACCCTGTCATTCTTTTATCGGATTCCGACATTGAAGATGCCTTGCCATCTTCCACTACCATTATACCACCAGTTGCACTTATACCACCATTAGCACCATTGATTTGTCATAGGAACAGGGTTTTCCTATCATTCAGCCTATACATAGAATGCGGTTTGGTAGAGTATTCAGACTTAATCTTAATGGACTTATTAGGATGCTTATTGCAAGGGAGATAGTATTTTCTTCCCATCACTAGTAGAGCACTCACTACTTAGGTACTACCACTACCATCAACTACTTATTACACTATTAGTCGTCCTATATTGCGTACTTCAGTTTTACCTCCTAGATATTATGAGATAGCGCGAAAGAGGGTATTATTCCATTCACTATTATCACCATCATCACCTAACTCACCACTAGAATTTCATCGACAGCAATTTTATCCTCACCATCTAGGGTACCATCATTGTTATTTTTCCTTTACCATTCCCACTTGCCATGAACTAGATAACACCTAGTAGATAATACCAATAACACGGACTCACCAGAAACATCCGCAGATTCTTCAGGAATTAGGTTGATTTCGTTTTTGACGAATTAGTAGACTATTACCATTCGACAAGATTCACCCACGTATCCAATACACCATTCAAGCTATTTTACTATCATATGGGGAAATTGTTTTACAGAAAAATTTCTGAAGTAAGCTATTTTATTTCCATCCTATAAATTGATTTTTCTGTCATTACACCAAGTATTTACTATTGTTACGCGAAGCAATTTTCATGTTACTTGAAAGAAAACATCAGGATACCATTTTAATAACAATGCGTTGAACACCATCTAAAACTTTTGAGGAAAGTTATGATATTTTGACAAAAATCTAACATCGCATCATTAGTCCTCAATTGTACATAGCCTGATCACCTATGTAAAATTCAGGAAGGATTATGCCATGAAGGAAATAATTACCTTTTCAAAGGATTGTTGATAACAATCTTCATCCAAAAGTTTTGTAGACAAAGGAACTCATTCATAAACATCCATTTTGCCGAACTATCCTTGGATACTTACCCTACCTGTCACTCACTTAGCCATTAAGTTGGATTTTCCCATTGACTTCCCTAGAAGAGACTTTCCATATCAATTACATGTAGGATTCCTCTATACAATAAAAGCAACGAAAGGACTACAGAACTACTAACCAGGACTAGAAGTATATCGTGAGAGAATTCGTAACTCAACAACAAATTCTAAGATACTGCGAGATCATCCGAATCATCATCTCTGACTTAGTTATCAAAGTCTATCATTTAAAGGTGCTAGCTAGACTGAGCTACAGGATTGAACTCAATATTAATGTCCACAGAACAATACTATAGAAATGAACCAAGCTTCTAATTGAGACTGTAGAGCATTTCATTTAAACATGGCCTCATCCATACCTAAACTTTCCTGCAGTAAGTTTTCACAAAGGACAATTGTTTGAAACAAGGAATCAAATTGTTACCTATATTCTATCCGCTTTCAGATAACGCCAAGTTCGAAGGACCGAACGTTGTGGAATTAGTCACAAAGGTTTATTGTACCCATTTCAGTTATTTTCCTGTTAAGGAAACCGATTCACCTTGGACTTCATGTAATCATTTCAGAATTTCCTTCAGAAACCCATTTAGATGTGAACATCACCTATCACCCTCAGAACGATGGTCAAAGCGAGAGAACAATTCAAACATAGGAAGGTATGCTCAGAGCATGAGTGATTGACCCTGTAAATGGTTGGACTAATCACTCAACATAAATCAAATTCATCTACAACAATAGTTATCACACCAACAACGGGAAACTGGCAGAAGTTAGGTTGGTACATAACACACATCATTTGGATTGGATATCCTGAATAACAAACCATCCAGATTCAAGTGGGAGAACAAACTAAGTTAAATGCATTGCCTTGGATTGGCATGATACAAATTGGATAACAAGAAAAGTTGAACCTTTAGCATATTGGACCATTTAAGATTCATTTTAGAATCGACCAACTAGCATACAAACTTGAGTTCTGGCAGAATTCAGCAGTATATATTACCAGTATCACATTTAAAACATTAAGAAGCGCAGATCATCGATTGATGGGTCAAACTCAGAAAAAGCTCAACTCACTAGTTCAGTAGGCATTTATGAGATAACCAGAAATTTTCTACAAGTCAAGAATCAGTTACAAGTTCAATAAGTTGTAAACCATTAAAACTTCAAGTTGGTAAGCAGAGTTATGCAGAAAGTTCTGCCTAGGAAAGGCATGTTATCATTCAGAAAACTTGGAAAGTTACACCAATATACACTGGACCATTTATATTTTGACAGAGAAGGCATAGTGGCCGTTAGATTTGAACATTGCCAGAGAACAACAGGATTACACGAACATATTTCACATTTTTAGATCCCCAGAAATGACTTTCAGATGAGTCACTCATGATTTTATTGGAAGGGATCCAACCCAAATGACAATCTCAGACCTCGTAAGAGAACCAACAGAAACCATGGACCGTGTGGTCAAACAGTTGAATCAGAGTCAAATTCCTATCGTTAGAGTTCGCTGGAATTCTCGAATATCATCACCTTTTCACCAATACATTCTCAGAGACCAACATAAACTGAACTTCGGGACGAAGTTCCTTTTAGAGGGGAAGACTGTCACAACTCACCATTTCAGGTCATTTCAGGTCATTTCCCGAACTTTGGAAAAACACTATTCATCAAAACACTATTCATCAGTTTACTATTCATCATTTTTGGTGTCAGTTTGACATTCAGAGCAGCATTCAGAAAATTTACTATTCACTGAACACTATTCATTTCTGGAAAATATTTCATCATTCACTTGCATGACTCATTTCATCGTAAATTTAGTTTACGGGTATTCAAATTCGCGTAACCGGATTGGTTTAGGTGCGAATTCATTTCATTAGTGTTAAGTACACTGCATACGGACTGGAGATAGTCTGCATATCATCATGACAGCATTTTCATGTTATACCACTCTTAGGATTTTCAAATTACTATATTCAGTACATTTAACGTTTTTACGTATAAGTAATTATAGTAAACGTTAACATTCGGTTTATACACGACGAATATATCTAAATATTCCCACAATGGTCCCGACATATTTTTATATCTATTTTAACATCATAAAAGTTATAATATTCAGTTACCCAGTATTTTGGAAATTTATTTTATTTATAACGTACGCGTATGAATATAACGACGGTTTTCGTGAAAACTAAACAATAATCACCCGATCACTCAGTAAATGTACCCAACATATTTTTAACATATTTTCAACATTATTATGACTTTATTTCATCCCGGTAAACTTCGTGAACATTTATTTCTATTAAAACCGTTACCCGATCTTAACGAATAACACGTAATAACACTTAACGTTATACTAATTTCCTAAATAACTACCAAGTACCCCTACCCCCCCCCCCCCCCCTTCTACCCTTTGAAAACCAGCCCATGAAACACCCTTTTAACCCTTGGCATTAACTTCCTAAGTTTTATACTAATAAACTTCTAAAACCTAACTTTACTAAAATCACAAAATCATAATTCACTTTTTAGTAAGATCAAAATTCCTCTCATCTCTTCCATTCCCTCTCCATAACCACGACCCATAATTGATCTCCATGATCAAGTGATCATTTTCCATAAAGTAAAACACTAAACTTGTTCATTTTACAAGCCTAATCAAGAATCAAACAACAAAAACACAAGAACATCAAGCATAATCATCCTATAATCATCTCATTTTGTCAAGTAAGTTTTCATCTTTATTTTTTCATGGATCATCCTATTTTTACATGTATTTCATAAGTATCATGCTAAAAACCATGTACAAGTAGCTATACCACACTTTATTTTGTCTAAAAAGAAACATACAAACCCTAACTTTTTAGTTATGAATCCCCTTGCTCTAATAACTTGGTTAGGAGTCCATGACACCCTAAGAAGGTGTATGGTAGGATTAGATTAGCTATGTGGTGATTACAAGAGGTTTGGTGATGGTAGAAATTAGTTTTAAACCTTGAAAACTTGATTTGGAACCTATTTTAGACATGCTGTCCCATTTTGTAAAAATCTGGAAAATCAGTAAACACCAAGGAAACTTTGGCAAAATTTTTAGAAAATACTTTCAAAAACGAATCCGTAGGCGAAAGAACGGATTAAAAAGAGTTTATAACGAAGAAGTTATGATTTTTGCAAGATTGTTGACGAAAAGTATTTTCTGGAAATTAGTTGCTGTTGGACGTTTTTCGTCGGTCAAAAAGAGGCTTTAGACGTAACCCGGAGGAGCCGAACTTTCCAAAATATATTACTACATACTAAGACGTAACCGTGGATATAAAGAACAAGTAAAACGGACAAGTAACGACAAAGATATACATGTTTGAATATCGGCTAAAACCATTTTATATTTGACAGCTTTTATATAAATTTGGCGCAAAAACTACGAAGTACATTTATAAGCTAGACATAATATTAAGTACCGAGCTTTATAACTAATGTAGTATTAGTTATTACGAGTATGTTTTCATCATTTCAAGGATTACAACCCGAGTTTTTCAACGCTAACATGGAAACTTACGATATATATATAAGTATATATATATTACAACTAGCTTATTATATTTTCTAATAGCAATATTTTTCCAAATTCTTGAAATATATACTTTTGATAACAACAAGTGTTTTTCAAAGAGTAGAGTGGTATAGAAACATGTGCATGGACATTCATAACATCATTTGTGGATCTAAAGGAGATCATTCATCATTCATATTAGGTTGCGGCTAGTGTGCGCGCCTTGTTTTTCAGTTCATTACATGTTCATGGTACCATCATATTGGGTTGCGACAGCAAATTGTTCATTGGTGTTCACTTCATTTCATCACAGTTTCATCAGTTAAGGTGAGTTTTCATGGCCCCGTTTTCAATTACTTATTTGATTTCAAATCCCACGGGGGAGAATACATTGCATCAATTACTTTCGTACATGCCCAAGTATTACAAATTCCTTACATTGCTTAAGTTGCCTTGCTACCACGACACGACAAGTCCCCTTTATTTCATGGACCGTTAATTACAGTACGAGCGAGAGTGAGTGAATAGATCTATTGAGGGTGACTCCTCCATTCGTGTTTGGGTTGCTCCAACGGAATTACGAATGCATTTCATTTCTAAATTACGAGTGTCTGGTAAACACTCACTTGGGGCAAGATTTAGTACGTCTAGCTTCGGGGCCATGAGCTTAAGAGACAATGTAGCATTTTTGACATTTTTGTCGGTTTACTTTATACTTGTGGCTTATGTACATACGATTTAACTTACAAACATATGATTATTCACCAACATTCGTGTTGACCGTTTTCGCAATGTATTTTCAGGTAACTAAGAGCATAAACTTCATGGCATGCATGGAGTCATTTTAGTGAGGACCTAGGATGACGCGTCTCACTTTGACACTTTCATGCACTTATGTATAATTATCGTTTGACATGTCTAAACTTATTTCTGTAAACCTTTCATGACTTTTGGGACCTATGTAATATATTCTGAATGTTTTAATAAGTCAAACGATGTGTTTTCAAAACGACACTTTAGGTCGTTCAATATTTCCTTGTTATGGTGCTATGACAGTTACACCCTCAGGCATTCCATTCCGCTGCAAGTCAGGTAAATTGGGGGTGTGACAGATTGGTACCAGAGCTAAGGTTATAGAGAACTAGGATGTATCTTGGACCCTAGACTATAACCACATCATCATAGCATCTCATCATTTCATCATAAGTGCATAATCATGATTCATGTTGTTTCATGCATACCCTGTGCGAGTTATTTATACTCATATTCATATATATATATATTATTTCATTGACCTGGTTCACAAGTGACATGTCTTCAGATACCTACCCTGTCATTCTTTTATCGGATTCCGACATTGAAGATGCCTTGCCATCTTCCACTACCATTATACCACCAGTTGCACTTATACCACCATTAGCACCATTGATTTGTCATAGGAACAGGGTTTTCCTATCATTCAGCCTATACATAGAATGCGGTTTGGTAGAGTATTCAGACTTAATCTTAATGGACTTATTAGGATGCTTATTGCAAGGGAGATAGTATTTTCTTCCCATCACTAGTAGAGCACTCACTACTTAGGTACTACCACTACCATCAACTACTTATTACACTATTAGTCGTCCTATATTGCGTACTTCAGTTTTACCTCCTAGATATTATGAGATAGCGCGAAAGAGGGTATTATTCCATTCACTATTATCACCATCATCACCTAACTCACCACTAGAATTTCATCGACAGCAATTTTATCCTCACCATCTAGGGTACCATCATTGTCATTTTTCCTTTACCATTCCCACTTGCCATGAACTAGATAACACCTAGTAGATAATACCAATAACACGGACTCACCAGAAACATCCGCAGATTCTTCAGGAATTAGGTTGATTTCGTTTTTGACGAATTAGTAGACTATTACCATTCGACAAGATTCACCCACGTATCCAATACACCATTCAAGCTATTTTACTATCATATGGGGAAATTGTTTTACAGAAAAATTTCTGAAGTAAGCTATTTTATTTCCATCCTATAAATTGATTTTTCTGTCATTACACCAAGTATTTACTATTGTTACGCGAAGCAATTTTCATGTTACTTGAAAGAAAACATCAGGATACCATTTTAATAACAATGCGTTGAACACCATCTAAAACTTTTGAGGAAAGTTATGATATTTTGACAAAAATCTAACATCGCATCATTAGTCCTCAATTGTACATAGCCTGATCACCTATGTAAAATTCAGGAAGGATTATGCCATGAAGGAAATAATTACCTTTTCAAAGGATTGTTTATAACAATCTTCATCCAAAAGTTTTGTAGACAAAGGAACTCATTCATAAACATCCATTTTGCCGAACTATCCTTGGATACTTACCCTACCTGTCACTCACTTAGCCATTAAGTTGGATTTTCCCATTGACTTCCCTAGAAGAGACTTTCCATATCAATTACATGTAGGATTCCTCTATACAATAAAAGCAACGAAAGGACTACAGAACTACTAACCAGGACTAGAAGTATATCGTGAGAGAATTCGTAACTCAACAACAAATTCTAAGATACTGCGAGACCATCCGAATCATCATCTCTGACTTAGTTATGAAAGTCTATCATTTAAAGGTGCTAGCTAGACTGAGCTACAGGATTGAACTCAATATTAATGTCCACAGAACAATACTATAGAAATGAACCAAGCTTCTAATTGAGACTGTAGAGCATTTCATTTAAACATGGCCTCATCCATACCTAAACTTTCCTGCAGTAAGTTTTCACAAAGGACAATTGTTTGAAACAAGGAATCAAATTGTTACCTATATTCTATCCGCTTTCAGATAACGCCAAGTTCGAAGGACCGAACGTTGTGGAATTAGTCACAAAGGTTTATTGTACCCATTTCAGTTATTTTCCTGTTAAGGAAACCGATTCACCTTGGACTTCATGTAATCATTTCAGAATTTCCTTCAGAAACCCATTTAGATGTGAACATCACCTATCACCCTCAGAACGATGGTCAAAGCGAGAGAACAATTCAAACATAGGAAGGTATGCTCAGAGCATGAGTGATTGACCCTGTAAATGGTTGGACTAATCACTCAACATAAATCAAATTCATCTACAACAATAGTTATCACACCAACAACGGGAAACTGGCAGAAGTTAGGTTGGTACATAACACACATCATTTGGATTGGATATCCTGAATAACAAACCATCCAGATTCAAGTGGGAGAACAAACTAAGTTAAATGCATTGCCTTGGATTGGCATGATACAAATTGGATAACAAGAAAAGTTGAACCTTTAGCATATTGGACCATTTAAGATTCATTTTAGAATCGACCAACTAGCATACAAACTTGAGTTCTGGCAGAATTCAGCAGTATATATTACCAGTATCACATTTAAAACATTAAGAAGCGCAGATCATCGATTGATGGGCCAAACTCAGAAAAAGCTCAACTCACTAGTTCAGTAGGCATTTATGAGATAACCAGAAATTTTCTACAAGTCAAGAATCAGTTACAAGTTCAATAAGTTGTAAACCATTAAAACTTCAAGTTGGTAAGCAGAGTTATGCAGAAAGTTCTGCCTAGGAAAGGCATGTTATCATTCAGAAAACTTGGAAAGTTACACCAATATACACTGGACCATTTATATTTTGACAGAGAAGGCATAGTGGCCGTTAGATTTGAACATTGCCAGAGAACAACAGGATTACACGAACATATTTCACATTTTTAGATCCCCAGAAATGACTTTCAGATGAATCACTCATGATTTTATTGGAAGGGATCCAACCCAAATGACAATCTCAGACCTCGTAAGAGAACCAACAGAAACCATGGACCGTGTGGTCAAACAGTTGAATCAGAGTCAAATTCCTATCGTTAGAGTTCGCTGGAATTCTCGAATATCATGTAACAATTCACATTTTTCAGGATAATTACTATTCCCGGAAAATTTCACTATTCACTTTTACTATTCATTTTTCTCGAAACTTTCCCGAAAGTTGATTTTTATTTGATTTTATCGAGTGATAAATCATTTCCATGGCAAATTAAAAGTTTGACATTCATAAGCTCATTTTCGTGAAAGTTATTAAGGAATTACACGTTTTAGGGTAAAACGTCAATCAGAAATTCTACGCACAACGAAATTCAACCCCGTCAGGTGACCCCACATCGGAAAAATGTTTGACACACTCATGATTTATTTGAGAATTAATCGTGACTGAGAAAAACATGACCAAAAACTTCCCAGCAGGTCACCCATGTCTGTACTACTCTCGCATGAGCACGCTTAACCATTTGGGCAATTAACCGTGAGACCACAAAACGCGTTTCTAAGACTTTTTGAGTTTTCAGCTTATTAGAAAAAGTCAACATATTCTTTCCCTCCTCCATTGACCAAAAATGATCCCTTGATGTTATAAGTCATTTCGTGATTTTTAGGCTTACGGTTTGATGTCCAAAAGACATTTAATACCAACCGACACTAGACTGAGCCCAGTCTAGACATTATAAGTCATTTTAAATCATTTTTATAACATTAGAAAAGTAACATTTTACTTTTCTCAATTTTACGCAATATTCAGCGTTTTACGCGAATTACGCGTTTTAGACCCGTGTTTCCAGTTTTTAGCAGGGTTTTAGCACCCGATGGAACCTACCATTCATTTTATATTTTATTATGGAACTTATTGACATGTTTATCAATACTTTCAAGTTCCATAATTTTACGACACCCGGTTTTACGTTTTGAGGCTTAATCATTTACGATTGGCATTTCCCGGAGTCAAAACTAACTAGATATCTTGGATAATACCATCAAAAGTCCACACTTGTTCTCCAAGGGTTGTAAACCGCCATATGGGGGGGGGGTTTTCACACTAGGTGGCTTGATCTCAAGCTTAATGGCCTTAAGATGGTTACAAGTGTTCACCTTGCTCTCCAAGGTTGGACTAGTCAATGAAATGTAACCTCCTCAAGCTCATATAAAGCCCCCCATTCCCTTGTGTTGCCGTCCACTTCCACACACACAAACACTCTCATCTTAGCTTAATTCCTTCCAAGTTTCATGCATGATTCAAGTGATTCTTCAAGGTAGAAACCCTAGATAGGTTATCCTTCATCAAACACTTCCATAACCTCATATACTTGGTGATTTCTCTTGAGTTTGAATCCACTCAATTCACCTAAACCTTCATCATCCATCTTTCAAGAATACCAAGGGTAGAAAGATTGCATGAAGTGAAAAAGGGTTGAAGCAAGTCTATCAATGTCCTATCCTTACATGTTAACTTCCTTTCATCTTTGAAAGCCAAAAGTTGTGAGCCAAACCCTAACTTGATTCTTCTTAAATAATCATGTTCATGTTATTTACATATTATTTGTGCTATATATTGTCTTGTTATCATGTCCATGATGTATAAAAATGACCAAAACAAGTTATTGTTATTGATTGTTACAACAAGTTACTAAAACAAGTAAACTAGTGACTTTCTTGGTAAGACCTGATCAAAATGGTAAAAATATGATGTTGGATCATTACATATTACAGTAGAGGACTTAACAAGGAAACCATAGCAATTTGAACCACCCAAAACGAGTATACGAGTCAAAAGTTATGGCGATTTGAAATTACCAAAGATTTCCGGCAAAACTGCCAAATAGCTTCCTGATCAAATTTGGGTTTTGAAAGTCCCACTTCTGGTCCGATTCATCAAAAAGTTAAAACACGAAAGTTGTCCGGAACGACGTTTTCGTTCAGGAACAAAGAAGCTCGAGACCTAAAAACACTTTCCGAGTGATAAAATTCTTCAAATTCTAAACAGCCCATTTTTAGGCGAAAGTCACAAGATTATGGTTATACTTTGAAAGGAACAAGAGGTCTTATGACCTATAATCAAGACCACAAACATGACTAGAACCAAGGTTGAGTCTCATGACCTTGGAACAAGGACCAAAGGTCATGGCTAGGCCATGACGAAATGACCATAACAACTCACATAGGCGTAAACATGAAACAATGAGTTAGGCGATAACTTGAACAAGCAATTTGGATCTACTTCACTTAAAAGGAAACCATGAGATTTTACCAAGAGAACATGGTCATTTAAGGCTTATGAAGCTACCCCTAATAACAATCTTCATGTACAAATAAACTTTCCTAAGTTTATTCAAATATCGGACATGTAACCTTTCGGATCAAAACTTATATCTATATATTTCATCAACTACTACAATAGTAGGGAGCCTCATGTGAGGAGTTCATTATGTAAGCCGTCGAGTTGAGTTGTGGATTTACGAGTTAAAGTGTCCTGGCTCCTCGAACGCTTACTAACATGACTTCTGAATTATGTCGGCCCGAACGGTAGTGAACGATATACAAAACATACATGTTTCATGAATCATTTCTTTCAAAGACTTACATTATACATCATACCACATCATGGACTAAATGCAAGATATATATATAGGCACTACTTCATATTCTTTACTCCGATCCTAAGTCGCGACATTCTATTATAGGTTGCTCGTAGAAACCTTCATGATTCGACCGTTACATTCATTACTTGCTATCTTACTTAAGGTGAGTTCATAGCCCCACTTTCCATTACTTAATTGTTTTACAATTCCTTGGGGGGAATACATGCTATCTCTAAAATCGAACACAATGCTTTCTACTGTATGTTATTCGACTATGTTTTATTATCACTAAGTAACATCCTTGCCAAACCAAGATCCCTTAGTATGAACCATTTAATCACTTGCGAGGGTTACTTGCAAGTGAGCGCGAATATTGTGAATAGGCCTATTGGGATTGACGAATCCCATTTGTTTTGATTAGTTCAAACAAATGCATTAATATTTGAGACATTAGGTATGACGGCAAAGTACCTACCGGGATAAATCTGCCAATCGATATTGGTACACGTTAACGTTTTGGTTTCATAAGCTTAGTGTATAATACATGTTCCGGGCGTATAATAACGTAGCCTACCTGTTTTGTTTTCCAAACATTGGTGTGAGTCTACAGCTCACACTACGATTATTGTGTTCAAACGATTTACCTACAAACACTACGATTATTGTGTTCAAACGATTTACCTACAAACACTACGATTATTGTGTTCAAACGATTTACCTACAAACACTACGATTATTGTGTTCAAACGATTTACCTACAAACACTACGATTATGGTGTTCAAACGATTTAACTACCAACACATTGTGTTCAAACGATTTAACAAACTCTATGAATATCACTCAACCTTTGTGTTGACCTCTCAAGCATGTTTTTCAGGTTCATGACGATCAAGGATGGCACGGAAGGACACGGATACTCAAGAGGGTTATAAATTTACTTATCATTCAAAAACACATTTATTATACATTGTAAACATGGAACCAATTGGGACCTCATTTTGTAACCTCTGATATTTATATAATTTGAATGATAAATCTTTTTAAAACGACTCAATTGGAGTTCGTTTTCTATTATTGTGACTATTGTGCCGTCGAGTAACACCCAGTTCGAATTCCGCTGCAACCATGAATTGGGGGTGTTACATATCATCACCTTTTCACCAATACATTCTCAGAGACCAACATAAACTGAACTTCGGGACGAAGTTCCTTTTAGAGGGGAAGACTGTCACAACTCACCATTTCAGGTCATTTCAGGTCATTTCCCGAACTTTGGAAAAACACTATTCATCAAACACTATTCATCAAAACACTATTCATCAGTTTACTATTCATCATTTTTGGTGTCAGTTTGACATTCAGAGCAGCATTCAGAAAATTTACTATTCACTGAACACTATTCATTTCCGGAAAATATTTCATCATTCACTTGCATGACTCATTTCATCGTAAATTTAGTTTACGGGTATTCAAATTCGCGTAACCGGATTGGTTTAGGTGCGAATTCATTTCATTAGTGTTAAGTACACTGCATACGGACTGGAGATAGTCTGCATATCATCATGACAGCATTTTCATGTTATACCACTCTTAGGATTTTCAAATTACTATATTCAGTACATTTAACGTTTTTACGTATAAGTAATTATAGTAAACGTTAACATTCGGTTTATACACGACGAATATATCTAAATATTCCCACAATGGTCCCGACATATTTTTATATCTATTTTAACATCATAAAAGTTATAATATTCAGTTACCCAGTATTTTGGAAATTTATTTTATTTATAACGTACGCGTATGAATATAACGACGGTTTTCGTGAAAACTAAACAATAATCACCCGATCACTCAGTAAATGTACCCAACATATTTTTAACATATTTTCAACATTATTATGACTTTATTTCATCCCGGTAAACTTCGTGAACATTTATTTCTATTAAAACCGTTACCCGATCTTAACGAATAACACGTAATAACACTTAACGTTATACTAATTTCCTAAATAACTACCAAGTACCCCTACCCCCCCCCCCCTTCTACCCTTTGAAAACCAGCCCATGAAACACCCTTTTAACCCTTGGCATTAACTTCCTAAGTTTTATACTAATAAACTTCTAAAACCTAACTTTACTAAAATCACAAAATCATAATTCACTTTTTAGTAAGATCAAAATTCCTCTCATCTCTTCCATTCCCTCTCCATAACCACGACCCATAATTGATCTCCATGATCAAGTGATCATTTTCCATAAAGTAAAACACTAAACTTGTTCATTTTACAAGCCTAATCAAGAATCAAACAACAAAAACACAAGAACATCAAGCATAATCATCCTATAATCATCTCATTTTGTCAAGTAAGTTTTCATCTTTATTTTTTCATGGATCATCCTATTTTTACATGTATTTCATAAGTATCATGCTAAAAACCATGTACAAGTAGCTATACCACACTTTTGTCTAAAAAGAAACATACAAACCCTAACTTTTTAGTTATGAATCCCCTTGCTCTAATAACTTGGTTAGGAGTCCATGACACCCTAAGAAGGTGTATGGTAGGATTAGATTAGCTATGTGGTGATTACAAGAGGTTTGGTGATGGTAGAAATTAGTTTTAAACCTTGAAAACTTGATTTGGAACCTATTTTAGACATGCTGTCCCATTTTGTAAAAATCTGGAAAATCAGTAAACACCAAGGAAACTTTGGCAAAATTTTTAGAAAATACTTTCAAAAACGAATCCGTAGGCGAAAGAACGGATTAAAAAGAGTTTATAACGAAGAAGTTATGATTTTTGCAAGATTGTTGACGAAAAGTATTTTCTGGAAATTAGTTGCTGTTGGACGTTTTTCGTCGGTCAAAAAGAGGCTTTAGACGTAACCCGGAGGAGCCGAACTTTCCAAAATATATTACTACATACTAAGACGTAACCGTGGATATAAAGAACAAGTAAAACGGACAAGTAACGACAAAGATATACATGTTTGAATATCGGCTAAAACCATTTTATATTTGACAGCTTTTATATAAATTTGGCGCAAAAACTACGAAGTACATTTATAAGCTAGACATAATATTAAGTACCGAGCTTTATAACTAATGTAGTATTAGTTATTACGAGTATGTTTTCATCATTTCAAGGATTACAACCCGAGTTTTTCAACGCTAACATGGAAACTTACGATATATATATAAGTATATATATATTACAACTAGCTTATTATATTTTCTAATAGCAATATTTTTCCAAATTCTTGAAATATATACTTTTGATAACAACAAGTGTTTTTCAAAGAGTAGAGTGGTATAGAAACATGTGCATGGACATTCATAACATCATTTGTGGATCTAAAGGAGATCATTCATCATTCATATTAGGTTGCGGCTAGTGTGCGCGCCTTGTTTTTCAGTTCATTACATGTTCATGGTACCATCATATTGGGTTGCGACAGCAAATTGTTCATTGGTGTTCACTTCATTTCATCACAGTTTCATCAGTTAAGGTGAGTTTTCATGGCCCCGTTTTCAATTACTTATTTGATTTCAAATCCCACGGGGGAGAATACATTGCATCAATTACTTTCGTACATGCCCAAGTATTACAAATTCCTTACATTGCTTAAGTTGCCTTGCTACCACGACACGACAAGTCCCCTTTATTTCATGGACCGTTAATTACAGTACGAGCGAGAGTGAGTGAATAGATCTATTGAGGGTGACTCCTCCATTCGTGTTTGGGTTGCTCCAACGGAATTACGAATGCATTTCATTTCTAAATTACGAGTGTCTGGTAAACACTCACTTGGGGCAAGATTTAGTACGTCTAGCTTCGGGGCCATGAGCTTAAGAGACAATGTAGCATTTTTGACATTTTTGTCGGTTTACTTTATACTTGTGGCTTATGTACATACGATTTAACTTACAAACATATGATTATTCACCAACATTCGTGTTGACCGTTTTCGCAATGTATTTTCAGGTAACTAAGAGCATAAACTTCATGGCATGCATGGAGTCATTTTAGTGAGGACCTAGGATGACGCGTCTCACTTTGACACTTTCATGCACTTATGTATAATTATCGTTTGACATGTCTAAACTTATTTCTGTAAACCTTTTATGACTTTTGGGACCTATGTAATATATTCTGAATGTTTTAATAAGTCAAACGATGTGTTTTCAAAACGACACTTTAGGTCGTTCAATATTTCCTTGTTATGGTGCTATGACAGTTACACCCTCAGGCATTCCATTCCGCTGCAAGTCAGGTAAATTGGGGGTGTGACACCTGATGTGGCATTTGCTCATAATTTAACCAGTCGATATCAGGAGAATCCAGGTGAAAAACACTGGACTGATGTTAAAAATATTCTTAAGTACCTTAGGGCTACTAAAGAGATGTTCTTAGTTTATGGGGGTACTCCATCTGCAGAACTTGATGTTACAGGTTACTGCGATGCTTCTTGGAAAGGTGATAAGGATGATATGAAGTCTCAGACGGGTTATGTCTTTGTCATTAATGGAGGAGCTGTTGATTGGAGGAGCAGAAATCAGAGTGTACTAGCGATGTCTGCTACAGAAATTGAGTATATAACTGCTTCAGAAGCTGCAATGGAAGCCGTTTGGATTAGGAAGTCTGTTTCAGGGCTTGGGGTTATGCCTTCGATTCGACGACCTATAAAAATGTATTGTGACAATTCAGCTGTAATTACATTTGCCAATGAGCCTGGAATCATGAAAGGCATCAGACATTTCCCGATTAAGCATCACTATGTTCGAGAACAAGTCGAAATAGGTGAAATCGAAAAGCTCAAAGTTCACACAGATGAAAACTTAGAAGATCAGTTAACAAAGCCTTTACCTGGCACCAAGCTTTACAAGCATGCTGAAGGAATAGGACTTAAATTAGCTGAAAGTTTCATGCTCATTTGTGATTAGTATTTGGATAAGGGGTGTAATGCACAATTATTATTTTAATGAAATAAAGTATTGTTTATGTTTATTATTCATTGTCTTAATAGTATATCCTATATTTGCATGTTTAAATCCATGAATAATTTATTATTCTAAACTGTCCATTGTCGATTAATGATATGGGAATATCATTAAACTAAGACAATTTTGAGTATTGGTTTAGGATATACTTGAAAGTATATTGATGCGTAGTCATACCAATTTCACATGATATTCAATGAATTGAATATTGGACTTATCCCAACAATATGATTTAATATTTAATGTGAGAATCATATTTAAAGTTATCCTCAGACAAGTGTCATGGATGTAGTGCATTTTTGTGAAGCAATCTACCGCTGGGCCCCTCGTAGGGTTGACAAAATGTTTGCGTGGCCACGCCCAAAGTCTATCTGGAATACGTTCAGATGATTTGGTAATTTTGTTCAATCATAAAGAGACGAGAAATAGAATATTAATAAAGAATCTCACATCTTTATTAAATGTAGTATTAGAAACAAAAGGATAATTATAATGATGAATCATTAAAGGTTTTTCCAGGAAACCTAGCTCGAGTCGTGCTAGGGGCATTGGAGTGTTGCAAGACGCCTACCAATGTCATTTTACTATTAATAATATATACGAGTGGGAGCTGCTAAATATACGTATATATATTAATGTGTAAATGTCCAGTATCGAACCCGAGACCTTGGGATTGCACACATTACAAATGAGTATTAAGGGAAATTAATAAATGTTTTACTATATTTATTATTAGACACGAGAATATTATGATCGTTAGTACTTAACAGAAAAGGGACTAACGACCGTCAGACGAAAGGAGTAAAAAGGGTATTTATGTAATTTGGTAACCAAGGAAGGGCCTAGAAACCCCTCCTTGGGTTGGGTCGGCCCAAACACACACACAAGGGCACCCTTGCCCTAGCTTGGTCCCAAGGCTATCCAAATCCTATAAATACAATACCTAGGGTAATTGATTTCATAACTTTTGTGCACACAATTATCCCTAACTTTTTCTCCCCTCTTTCTTGTTCCAAAACCGATCGGCACACACCCCAAGGGATTGTGGGTCGATTTTTGTGAATAAAAAATTAATCTTGTGTAGTTACTTGCATAACCTTAATACGGTTTAATTTGTGTGTACAAGAACGAGGTAATAACTCACTATAGTTATTATCAAGAGATCGATAAACAAAACGATAAGTGGTTTATCATAAATCTATAATTACACAAGATCAAGATTTATTGAAATGCTAAAAGGTACGTTCCAATTTATGTTTTAATTAATTTTTGTATGTGTTATTCTTGATCCTAGCTTCCGCAATATGTGTACTATGATTGTATAATTCTAACAGGTATGACCTTTACGAGTTGTAGGATAGTCATTGTATTGACGGAAGCGATAAAAAAGAAGCCTATTAGGTGCACTTCGATAAATCTAAACAAAGCTTTTAATACAAATTGCTTAATTTGTCATGGTTCATTTAAGAAAAAATCTAGGTTTTGAAGTCAGAATTATAGCTTGTGGTTATTACATAAATCTCAAACTTCTAAATAACGTCAAGTCAATAACATACCAGAATTGCACCATAGGTACCTCTACCGTGATACAGTACGAGTTTGTATTTCAAAAACGAACTAGCCGTTGATGGCGTCACTTGGTCTGGTTCTTTTTGACATGTTTGTATTTCAAAAACGAACTAGTACGAGTTTGTATTTCAGTAACATGCCCCTGCTAGCCGATGACCACTAGTCTCAACATAGCTAGATCAGCCCCAGCCGCAGTAAATACCATCATTAACTGGTCTGGTTCTTTTTGACAAGACCTCATTCACAAAGCCAGTGTTTTGAAACCCGGGTCAACCCGGCCGGGTTAACCGGTTCGACCGGTTCTGACAAAAAAAACGGGTCAAAAAACCCGGGTTTCTAAAACCGGGTTAACCGGTTAGACCCGCCGGGTTTTGAGTGACCCGGGTCAACCCGGTTCTCGAAACCCGGCCGGGTTTCATGTTTTCAAATTTTTTTAATAAAACCCGGTGGTTAAACCGGTTGACCCGGCGGTCGAACCAGTTGACCCAGTCAAAAAATAAAAAAATAATAAATTGAAAACTGGGTTGACCCGGCGGTCGAACCGGTTGACTCGGTGTCCGTTGACTCAACCGGGTCGATTTCAAAACCGGTTTTCAAAACATTGCTCAAAGCCATTAATTATCCCGGAATTTAGTCAATCTCTCTCGAAGGCTAAAAATTAATTATTAGTCATATTTTCTAACTTAGTAATGCAAACACTCTAAGAGCACTAAATCGGTCAACCATGACAAGCTAATTTACAGGCATTGAAATGATACACTAAAGTAAATTGAGGGAAGTCTTTAAAGAGCATTTCTTTGTGCCTTGTGTAATGTTACATGATGGATCAGACCGTTTGTGTGTATCAAATGCACTTCTCACCGAAAGGTCAATGAATTTGGACTCCGGATTTGTTTATCGGTAGTTGAATGAAAGCCAACCCGCCTTCATCCAAAGAAGAAAGTTGTAAATCCAGTAATTTGAACAAAAACAGTCAAACTACCAAACAAGTGTTTATCATTTCTGTAGGTAGGGTAGGCAATTGACTCATTTACTCATACAAAGGAATGATCAATTAGGGTTAATGAATCAGAAGAGTAATATCAACAAGATTAACTAATAATAAAACAGCACAAAAGTTGCTCATAGCATGTTATTAGTCCATATAGTAAATTCCAAACTTTGTACTAGAGTGTTCCGGGTCAGCCCAAACAACCCCGGCTCATTTTGACACTTACCAAAAAGTTGTCCGTTTGAACCTAACCCTTTTGACCCATTACCAAACACGCTCGACCTACCCATATTGCCACTTATAATCGTTACACAACCAGTATCATCTCCTTCAAATCAAGGACAAGGCAAAACTTAACATTTTAGGTGACATGGTCCTAATTGTAGTAATTGTACTATACTTTCATTCGATTGCATGTTATAAGAAAATGTAGATACCATACCTTAAGACAGTTTCAAATATGTAGATAGAATAATAGACAATAATCTGTTGAAAGGTGTGTTTTAAATCAATCGAAGACAAACTTTTAAGTTTTTACTTTCAAAAAAGCATAGTAGGTTTCTATTCAGAACACTAAAGACTGGATACTACAAAAGTAGCATGTGAACGTTGTCTAAGAGCTAATTATTTGTTATTTTATTCATAATCCAAAAGGTGGTCCTCTTTTTATCAAACAAACAAATAGATGGCGACCGCCGCGTTGCGGCGGGAGTTTTCTTTTAACCTGTTTTCGTGGTATGTGAACTGTATATTATGTGGTAACATGTGCGCAGGAAACGTAATTGCATTCCTTTGTCTTATTTTGGCATGTGGTATCTATTAATGGTATTAACTTTAATAATGACATTGACATATGTTGATTAGACTGCCTAAGCTTTTGACTGTATCAACTTTTCATGTGCCTGGCTCCAGGGACGGAGCCAGGAATTAAGAATAAAGGGGGCCGAAAATTTTTTCTCAAGCTAACAAAGTAATTTAACTAAAGGTTAGGGAGGTCATTTGTCTATAGTTACGTCATAGGCTTAAATTTTATAAGGTAAATAGCAAAGCGATTGGGCGTGTTGAAAGGGGCCGAGCACCCCTTGGCTCCCCCACTATCTCCGTCTCTGCCTGGCTCTATGTTTTTTATTTTTTTGTCTGCATACTATATTATACATGTATTAACGTATTGGGCCTGACTTGCACCACCCAGCGGGCTAAACAACCCACCCAAAAAAGAAACAATTTTTTAGTCTGAAAAATCTTTTTATATTTGGTTGTGGCACCGACCTCCCTCCTATAATATATATAGGGAATACCCAAGTGGGTATCCAGGTAATTTTCGCTTCACTTTTTTATGGTCATGGTCCACTTTTATAACCCCAAGCCCATTGAATACAAATGACATTACTCCGCATCATGATTGTTCGCCGCTGATTGTCCATAGAGATGTGTAATCGAGTAATCTATTGTTGGATTCTGAGTTCAACGCAAATATTGCTGATTTTGGTACCATAGCTGGCTCAATGGGTTACTTTGGTCCTGGTACCATTTCTTTCCTGACCGTGTTTCTTCCAAATCAAAATTTTGAATTGTGTCTTTATTATATAATATGTTCTGTTATTTCAATATGTTGTTTCTACATATTGGATTTCAAGCAAAAACTTTGTTAACTTGAATTCGGAAATCATCACAGAATTATTTTTGTTTCTTAATTCTGTGACGGGTTAAAACAGTTATTTTTAGTGCAACTTCTTTTTTCCTCTAAAGTTTTTATTCAACTTGAAATAAATACCGAGTAAATTTAATATGATCACAAAATCAATATAATTACTATAGAAATCTATGCATGTTAAAATAAAATGAAGTACACTCTTGATTACAGATTCTCAGCAACTTTCAACCCATTTGACTCTTTCTCCTTTGGACTAAATGTTTTGATTTGACCCATTTTAGATAAAACACAACCAAAATTGACCCATTCATCTGTAAATGTTTCAGTGATTGGCACTCTACTTAGAAACTTAGTTTGTTGACCAGAAAAGCCAATATGTGCAGACTCTAGTGTCTTTATTTTGAGAAGTGTTTTTATTGCAGAGTATGCTTACACAATGAGAATAAATGAAAGAATAGACGTATATAGCGCTTTGGTGTTATATTACTGGAACTTGTAACCAGAAACGGAGCTAATGAAGGAGATGGGGATTTAATTCTAGCATAATGGGCATGGAAGCATTTTGGTGAATATCAAAGATCCCGATACTTACTTGGAGGAAATGAGCACTTTGTTCAAACTAGGACTCATTTGCACAAGCACATTGCCTTCAAGCAGGCCATCAATGAAGGATGCTCTTGAGATTCTTTTTGTATGAGTAAAGGTTGTGACATGGGATGTGACCGGAAATACTTTTTTGTCCAAATCTTGAAATTTTCCCTAATAATCAATATGTCAAATATTGATAACTAAAATACCAAGCTTTATTAATGATGTTTAAATATATATTGAAACACTAGGTCTTATTGCTGTTAAAATACATTAAGGTCGACTTTTGACCCATGTTAATAAGCGGTTTAAGTTTATGATTCTTTTTAGTTTGGAGTAATAAAAGCCGAGAAGAACAACATTGAGCAGTTATGAAGATGTGACCGCATTATGGGTAACTCACCAATTAGAAGAACTAGAGTATGCGGATGGTAGAATGACATTCTATTGAAGCTAGAAAAGCATTTTATACCGACTGTATCATCTCATGAAAACCAAAATAACAGAAACAACAACCTTTTTTATTGGGTTTGCTGAGAATGCCGACACCAAGCCCACCCCTTTTATGTCAAGAAATGACATTGTTTTATTCTACCCGATAGATACCCTTAGATCCCCATCATTAATGTTACTGGTGTTGAAATCTTTGAAATTGAGTCAAAAACAAACCATCCACTTCACCTGTGGTCACTAATAAGTAACAACCAACAAACATGATTCATAATCAAATAAAAATGCATCAAGATAGGATAGGATAAAAAAATTCCATAAAAGAACATTGTTTTGGCAGTGGAACACATGCGTTTTATTGGGGATGGGAACCATCACATCTGTTCTCTTCAATTCCTTCAGTAAAGAGTGATCTTCCTTTCCCTAACACTCTGTTCCCGAGTATAAAATGGAAAGAAGATAAATGAAGGAGATAAAAAAGAGAGAAAAGAAGAGGAGAGGGAAAAGCTTTGATTTTTAGTTGTGTGTTCCCAATTTGGGAAGAAGATTATGAGGGGGAATTTGGCATAATTTCCTTCTCTCTTCTCTTCTCTTCTCTCCAAAAAAGTCTCGGGAACATGATTATTTTTCAATTTCCTCTCCACTTCTTTTCTTTTCTTTCCAAAACGAAACTCCTGCCTGTAGCATTAACAAAGTTCCAACTATTGTCAGTCAATAGAATTGATATACAGTAGACATTGAGAGACAAAATATAAACATGAGACTCAAAACTATACAGTAGACACCATTTAATCCGTCAAATTGAAAGCTACTTAAATTAAAAAGGAGGCATTTATACTATTAATATCCAATTATGAGATTAATTATTAACTAAACAGAGCATGCTGGTTCTGCTTGTCCATATGGCCACAGCAAAAGAAGTAGTACAATCCTACTGAATGACTGAACCCATTAACACAAAAGAAGTAGGATAGGAGAAACGTATAGAGTTAGAAATGTACCACGTCCAGTTTTCTTTGTCATCTTTGGAGTTGGCGCAACAGCATCAAACGAGCACTTCACATTTGCTATGACAATACAGGCTCCATCCTCATGATCCAGCACTCACACATCTTTCGACAAATCAATGTTGGGATAACTATCCCCATCAACCTAAACATAAAGAAGTATCAGCATTGAATCCATCTTCATGAAATGTTTAATACTAGAAATAGAGTAACTTAATTTGATAAAGGTACTAATTAGTAATTAATATTAAAAACATACGTTCTCACAATACCAGCCCGACCCCAAACTGCACTCAATGGGTTCATAGTTGTCCATCTTAAGAAGCATGAGGGGCGCGCTTTCCTGCTGGCGGCTCATGGCGATGGTTAAACCATCTTCTTGACAAAAGGGGGCGATAGTGACACTCCCAGATGCTTGGCACACTTGCACTGTTACACAACCATAAGATGCAAAAATCATAAATCTACAAATTACGTCACAATACATAGTAGCCTGCCTTTTTCGAATACACACCAAGTGAAACTGTTAATATCTAACACGCAGTTTTGTTTTTATTTTATACTATGATGACACAAACTCACACAACACCAGTATCTTAAACAAGTTTGCAGTGTTAGCCCAATTTTAAACATGAATTGAGCTTCTTTTAAATGGGCCATAGAGGAGGGCCATGGTCCGGCTTATTCAAAAGATAGGAAAAACGAAAACCTTTTTAACATGCGTCAAACAGTTACATAACTAAAGAAGATGTACCTGGCGAACCAGGTGAGCAATGGACCTCACAGACACGGTTACACAGTAATCCAAACTTAGGCAGACGTCTTTGTAGGCGACGTCGCCACACGAGTTTCATTTCAGCTACAAATAAAGAAAGAAATGTATTATTATTACAACCAACAATTGATCGACGAAAACAATAACAGCCAAGTCAAGGAACGATTCCTTCCTTCTTAAAATTAAATAAGAAATAATCCGAAAGATGAGTCCAAATGAAAAACATTGACAAAGCACACTGCTTGAAACGGGAAATGAAGCAACAATAGGCAGAAAACATTTTCAAAGCACACTTTTAAGCAATATTATGGGCTTATTTGGTATTCGGCTTATTGTGGCGGCTCATTTTGAAGCACAAAGGCTTATTGTGAGTTGACATAAAAAGAAGAAATGTTTGAAAAAAAAGGTATAAATAAGCCACAAAAAGGCGAAAACGAAAAATGAGCCTGTGAAACAAACACCACCTAAATTCCATTTCTAGGCCCTAAACATGAATTTAAAAAATTAATAGCAGATCCCAAAATTTAATGCACACCACAATAAATAAATACTCTACTATAAGTGAAGCGTTCGTTGGTGATGTCAATGCACTTGATCGGTTTGTCGTCAGCCTAAACAGTGTTAATGGTTTAAGATCATACGTTTCTAAACCAAAAGCAAACTAGCATATCCAATTTAATGAATATTCTATGGCATTAAGTCCACAATTTAATGAATTTCTAAACCAAAAACAAACTAGCAAAGTCATATGACATTAAGTCCACTATTTTGGTAAGTAGAACATATGCATGTTACAAATGATCCAACACAATATTGTACTCTTGTGAAAGTCAAATAGCACACATCATGTACTTACAAAACTACTCCCAAAATACTAATCACGTCATCAGAAAACATATGACTCGCCCATGACCTTCTTTATGGTAAATAACACATATTACTTGTGACAAATCAACTAGCACACATCATGTAGTTACAAAATATCTCCCTATAACCAATGTGACTCTAGTACAAATGCCAGCAATAAACAATATTAATCCATTGATAAGCAAGTGGATCTATTAAACTCAATCTAGGAAGTTAGTTCAGCTCAAGACTAACAACCCAAAAACATAGGTTCTGCTTCGTTCTCGTGACTTTTTTTCCCCCTTTTGTTAAATTTTAATAAAAGCCAAACTATAGTCTTCCATAAAAACTCATCACAAGCTGAAACTTGTCAAGCCTCTCAACTTTTCACCCTAAAATTGCAAATTTTTTTAAAAAGTCAAGTCAAGAAACTCCTCACAGTATAATCTCACAACCACATCAGATCTAGAAAGTTCTTTTTAACTATTACTTTAACTAAACCCTAACATCAAACACTAATAAAAATGACCACATGCATTTAAAACAATAATAAACAGATAACACAAACAGGAAGAATGAGCAAGTAACTAACCATATTATGAAGGTAGTCTAACCCACTTTTGTCAAGGCGAAAAGATCGGCATGCCAAAATAGTTGATGGCAAACTGTCATACACTGTATAGTCCATAACCTTGAGAATTTCGAGTTGAATATGGCTTAGGAATAGGAGATAATGTTGTTGGTGATGGTGATGGGTTCTAAGAAGCGTGTTTGGTTTTGTATATAAAGACAAGATACACATGTTTGGTTTTTTACCTGATGGGCTTAAATGCTTAGGGTATTTTGTAACAATTCGCATTTCAGGTTAATTACCATTCCCGGAAAAATTTCACTATTCACTTTTACTATTCATTTTTCCCGAAATTTTCCCGAAACTTGATTTTTGTTTCTTGGCCTCGGGTGATAAATCATTTCCATGGCAAATTAAAAGTTTAACTTTCATAAGCTCATTTTCGTTAAAGTTATTAAGGAATTACACGTTTTAGGGTAAAACGTCATTCAGAAATTCTACGCACAACGAAACTCGACCGCGTTAAGTGACCCCGCATCAGAAAAATGTTTGACACACTCATGATTTATTTGAGAATTAATCGTGACTGAGAAAAACATGACCAAAATAAGCCTCGGCCGTGAAAAACTGGAATTTTTAGTTTTTAATCGTTTTTACTCAGCCGTAACCTTAGCCTATACCTACACCGCGTTTCTAATACGATTTGAGTTTTCAACTTATTAGAAAAAGTCAACATATTTTTCCCTCCTCCTTTGACCAAAAATCATTCCTTGATTTTATGTCATTCCTTGATTTTTAGGCTTACGGTTTGATGTCTAAAAGACATTTAATACCAACCGACACTAGACTGAGCCCAGTCTAGACATTATAAGTCATTTTAAATCATTTTTATCCTATTAGAAAAGTAACATTTTACTTTTCTCAATTTTACGCAATATTCGTACATTTTACGTATTACGCGTTTTAGACCCGTATTTCCAGTTTTTAGCAGGGTTTTACACCCAAATGGAACCTACCACTCATTTTATATTTTATTATGGAGTATAATGACATGTTTAACCATTCTTCCAAGTTTCGTATTTTTACGATACCCGGTTTTACGTTTTGTGACTTAACAACTTACGGTTTGCATTTTACGGAGTCAAAACTATCAATATAACTAGGATAATATCATCACAAGCCAACTCATTCCCTCCTTATCCATGTGAACCGCCATTAGGGGGGGTTTCACACTTGTGGCTTGATCTTGACCCTTGATTCCTTAGATGATCACATGTGTACAACTTTGGCTCCAAGTAAAACTTGGTCACCAAGTTTAGGAGATTTCCTAGTTATTTCCTAACCTCCTCAAAGACATATATATACCCCCCCTCCCCCCCATGTTTCCGTCCATCACCACACACCACAAACACTTCACACTTAGTTTATTTCTTCCAAATTATAGCAAGGTTCAAGTGATTCTTCAAGATAGAAACCCTAGCTAGATTATCATTCATCAAAACACTTCCATAACCTCATATACTTGGTGATTTCTCTTGAGTTTGAATCCACTCAAGTCACCTCAACTTTCATCATCCATCTTTCAAGATTACAAGAGTAGAAAGATTGCATGAAGTGAAGTGGGTTGAAGCAAGTCTATCAAAGTCCTATCCTTACATGTTAACTTCCTTTCATCTTTGAAAGCCAAAAGTTGTAAGCCAAACCCTAACATGATTCTTGTTAAATAATCATATTCATGCTATTTACATATCATTCATGCTATATATTGTCTTGTGATAATGTCCATGATGTATAAAAGTGAGTAAAACAAGTTATTGTACATGATTGATAAGACAAGTTAATAAAACAAGTAAACTAGTGACTTTCTTGGTATAACCTGATCAAAATGGTAAAAATATGATATTTGATCATTACATATTACAGTAGAGGACTTAACAAGGAAACTATAGCAATTTGAACCACCTAAAACGAGTATACGAGTCAAAAGTTACGCCCATTTGAAGTTACCAAAGATTTCCGGCAAAACTGCCTAAACCATACTGTTTTGCATTCTGACTTTTTGAAAGTCACCCTTCTGGTCCGATTCATCAAAAAGTTAAAACACGAAAGTTGTCCAGAACGCCGTTTTCGTTCTGGCTAGAAGAAGCTCGAGCCCTGAAAACGCTTTTCTAGTGATAAATTCTTCAATTTCTAAACAGCCCATTTTTAGGCCAAAGTCATTATATATATAGGTTATGGTTTAAAAGGAACAAGAGGTCTTATGACCTATAATCAAGACCACCACCATGGCTAGAGCTAAGGTTGTGTCTCATGACCTTGGAACAAGGACCAAAGGTCATGGCTAGGCCATGACGAGATGACCATGTAAGTTTACTTAGGCGTAAACATGAAACAATGAATTAGGCGATAACTTGGACTAGCAATTTGGATCTACTTCACTTAAAAAGGAACCATGAGATATTACCAAGAGAAAATGGTCATACAAGACTTATGAAACTACCCCTAATAACAATCTTCATGTACTAATAAACTTTCATAAGTTTATTCAAATATCGGACATGTAACTTTTCGGATCAAAACTTATATATATATATATACTTTATCAACTACTACAATAGTAGGGAGCCTCATGTGAGGAGTTCATTATGTAAGCCGTTGAGATGAGTTGTGGATTTATGAATTAAAGTGTCCTGGCTCCTCGAACGCTTACTAACATGACTTCTGAATTATGTCGGCCCGAACAGTAGTAAACGATATATATACCATACATGTTTCATGAATCTTTTCTTTCAAAGACTTACATTATACATCATACCACATCATGGACTAAATGCAAGATATATATATATATATAGGCACTACTTCATATTCTTTACTCCGATCCTAAGTCGCAACATTCAATTATAGGTTGCTCGTAGAAACCTTCACGATTCAACCGTTACATTCATTACTTGCTATCTTAACTTAAGGTGAGTTCATAGCCCCACTTTACATTACTTCAATGTTTTACAAACCCTTGGGGGGAATACATGCTATTTCTAAATCGAACAAAATGCTTTCTACTGTATGCTATTCGACTATGTTTTATTATCACTAAGTAACATCCTTGCCAAACCAAGATCCCTTATTATGAACCATTTAATCACTTGCAAGGGTTACTTGCAAGTGAGCGCGAATATTGTGAATAGGCCTATTGGGATTGACGAATCCCATTTGTTTTGACTAAGTTCAAACAAATGCATTAATATTTGAGACATTAGGTATGACGGCAAAGTATCTACCGGGATAAATCTGCCGATCGATATTGGTACACGTTAACGTTTTGGTGTCATAAGCTTAGTGAATTAATAACCTTTCCGGGCATATAACAACGTAGCCCATCTTTGTTTTCTAACTATGAGTGTGAGTCTATAGCTCACACTACGATTATTGTGTTCAAACGATTTAACTACAAACACTACGATTATTGTGTTCAAACGATTTAACTACAAACACTACGATTATTGTGTTCAACGATTTAACTACCAACACATTGTGTTCAAACATTAAACAAACTCTATGAATATCACTCAACCTTTGTGTTGACCTCTCAAGCATGTATTTCAGGTTCATGACGATCAAAGATGGCACGGAAGGACACGGATACTCAAGAGGGCTATAAATTTTATTATCATTCAAAAACTCATTTAATGTAAATTGTAAACATGGAACCATCTCGGACCTCATTTTGTAATCTCTGATATTTATACAATTTAAATGATAAATCTTTTAAAACGACTCAATTGGAGTTCGTTTTCTATTATTGTGACTATTGTGCCGTCAAGTAACACCCAGTTCGAATTCCGCTGCAACCATGAATTGGGGGTGTTACAGATTGGTATCAGAGCCATGGTTATAGAGAAACGGGTCTAATTGAGACCTAAACTATAACCACACATACAAGCAAAAACATTTTTATAGCCTTCCACTCTCCGTGTCTTCCATCCTCCAGACGATTATGGACTTAGTAAGCATGTTATGCTACACAAACATATTAGTATATTCATATATACCCATTTTGAGCATTTCCCCATAGACATTTTTATGCTACACAAACATAATTGCATATTAATATATGTACCCTAAACATAATTGAGCTTTTCCCCGTAAGCATTTTATACTACATGAACATATTAGTATATTGATATATAAACTCGGTTTATTTTCAATCATTTATCTAAACAATGGACTGAACATATCTGCGTATGCCTATTCTAGGGCATTACGACACAACCAGATTATCCCAATCATGTTCCTACTCCAACATTTTATGTCCAAGATATTGTAACGAATTACGATGGTCTTTTCTATTTCCCGGACATTGTATGACACAATGGTCTTAATCATTTCTCAAATGTTTTGAGTCACACAATGGTCTAATCTACTTCCGAGACATTGTGATTTGCGTAATGGTCTCTGGAATTATTCTATCACATCATCAATATCATTTCATATGATATCAAAAACCCGTCACAACCTATCGATTTCTAAATAGAAATATGAGATTTTTAAAAGACAAACAAATCCATCACCTACAAAAGCTGAAGTTCAGCTCTACATTTATCAAAGTTTTCTTCTGAAACCTTCATTGTTAAAAGTTCGTGATCCTGGCCAAGTATGTTCTATTTTAGAACTACTTAAAACTTCCTTTCCATACGTACCTACCCTTACTATCTTCTATGCAATGGAATATGAAAACATGCGTTACAAGTCTTGTATGGGTGGGACTTGCAACTGAAGGGTTTGACATCGCCTTGTTTAGTGGACAGTTTCCCGAAAGCAACGGACATATCACAAGTATACCTAATTTAGGTATTTGAAAATTTTATCGAACCTTGGCTAAATATAGACTAGTCACCTATATTTAACCTAGGGACAGTGGAATATAGTATGACTAACTATATTCGACATAAAATTTTCAAATACTGAGAATAGTTGTACTAGGGTTATGTTTGGATTGATTTCCTAAATGAACACGATAAACCACCAGAATACATTAAAACAATCTAGAGACACGATAGTGTCTTACCACTCAGCGAAATCTTAACACCTTATTTTTACTACCTAACTTCATTCTTGAAAGTTTTCATTTATGAGATAATCCGAACTACTATCTTGGGATAGTTATCAATTCTTCTGTTCATCCTGTAGAAGCACTATTCTGTTTAGGTCCTAAGGATACCATTCCATCATAAACCTTCAAAATCTCTTGAGATTTTCAAAACAAACTCAACATCTATACCTAACAGTATTAATGTTAGGCATACATTACACACTTTTGTTCATCAACATATCACAACATTATCTTCACAACCGTTGGAACCACAAGCTCATTAACAGATCTCGATGCACTTTTAAAGCTCAAATCATCCATAGTTACATCACAAGCACCCTCATCAGCTTTACAAGATTGAATATTCATCTTGTACTTTTGGAACACCAGTGTCATCTCGTAATACACTACCTTGTAACTCACCGGCTAAGTATGAATGTTGTGTTGGGAATTCTTAAGTAGGATGATTTGTAATTATTTGAATGGATTGGGATGCCTTTTCATTTAAATAAAGAAATTGTAAATCACCGAACCATAAGTTTATATTTCCGTATTTACATTGTTTGGGATGCCTCTCTATGTAAATAAAGAATTATAAACAAGTGGGCTTATTTGTATCCAAAATAACATAAGTATGAAGTCAACCTACATTACATTGCTCGGGTATGGCATAATACCTACATTACATTGCTCGGGTATGGCATGATACCTACATTACATTGCTCGGGTATGGCATGATACCTACATTACATTGCTCGGGTATGGCTTGATACCTACATTACATTACTCGGGTATGGCATGATACCTACATTACATTGCTCGGGTATGGCATGATACCTACATTATATTCGCCACAAGAAATCCTATCTTTTCACCAACATCGCTTCAAACCATGACATAAACTAAACTTTGGGACGAAGTTCCCGTAAGGGGTAGAGACTGTAACAATTCGCATATTTCAGGTTAATTACCAATCCCGGAAAAATTTCACTATTCACTTTTACTATTCATTTTCCCGAAATTTTCCCGAAACTTGATTTTTGTTTCTTGGCCTCGGGTGATAAATCATTTCCATGGCAAATTAAAAGTTTAACTTTCATAAGCTCATTTTTGTGAAAGTTATTAAGGAATTACACGTTTTAGGGTAAAACGTCATTCAGAAATTCTACGCACAACGAAACTCGACCGCGTTAAGTGACCCCGCATCAGAAAAATGTTTGACACACTCATGATTTATTTGAGAATTAATCGTGACTGAGAAAAACATGACCAAAATAAGCCTCGGCCGTGAAAAACTGGAATTTTCAGTTTTTAAGCGTTTTTACTCAGCCGTAACCTTAGCCTATACCTGCACCGCGTTTCTAATACGATTTGAGTTTTCAACTTATTAGAAAAAGTCAACATATTTTTCCCTCCTCCTTTGACCAAAAATCATTCCTTGATTTTATAAGTCATTCCTTGATTTTTAGGCTTACGGTTTGATGTCTAAAAGACATTTAATACCAACCGACACTAGACTGAGCCCAGTCTAGATATTATAAGTCATTTTAAATCATTTTTATCCTATTAGAAAAGTAACATTTTACTTTTCTCAATTTTACGCAATATTCGTACATTTTACGTATTACGCGTTTTAGACCCGTATTTCCGGTTTTTAGCAGGGTTTTACACCCAAATGGAACCTACCACTCATTTTATATTTTATTATGGATTATAATGACATGTTTAACCATTCTTCCAAGTTTCGTATTTTTACGATACCCGGTTTTACGTTTTGTGACGTAACAACTTACGGTTTGCATTTTACGGAGTCAAAACTATCAATATAACTAGGATAATATCATCACAAGCCAACTCATTCCCTCCTTATCCATGTGAACCGCCACTAGGGGGGGGGGTTTCACACTTGTGGCTTGATCTTGACCCTTGATTCCTTAGATGATCACATGTGTACAACTTTGGCTCCAAGTAAAACTTGGTCACCAAGTTTAGGAGATTTCCTAGTTGTTTCCTAACCTCCTCAAAGGCATATATATACCCCCCTCCCCCCCATGTTGCCGTCCATCACCACACACCACAAACACTTCACACTTAGTTTATTTCTTCCAAATTATAGCAAGGTTCAAGTCATTCTTCAAGATAGAAACCCTAGCTAGATTATCATTCACCAAAACACTTCCATAACCTCATATACTTGGTGATTTCTCTTGAGTTTGAATCCACTCAAGTCACCTCAACTTTCATCATCCATCTTTCAAGATTACAAGAGTAGAAAGATTGCATGAAGTGAAGTGGGTTGAAGCAAGTCTATCAAAGTCCTATCCTTACATGTTAACTTCCTTTCATCTTTGAAAGCCAAAAGTTGTAAGCCAAACCCTAACATGATTCTTGTTAAATAATCATATTCATGCTATTTTGCATATCATTCATGCTATATATTGTCTTGTGATAATGTCCATGATGTATAAAAGTGAGTAAAACAAGTTATTGTACATGATTGATAAGACAAGTTAATAAAACAAGTAAACTAGTGACTTTCTTGGTATAACCTGATCAAAATGGTAAAAATATGATATTTGATCATTACATATTACAGTAGAGGACTTAACAAGGAAACCATAGCAATTTGAACCACCTAAAACGAGTATATGAGTCAAAAGTTACGCCCATTTGAAGTTACCAAATATTTCCGGCAAAACTGCCTAAACCATACTGTTTTGCATTCTGACTTTTTGAAAGTCACCATTCTGGTCCGATTTATCAAAAAGTTAAAACACGAAAGTTGTCCAGAACGCCGTTTTCGTTTAGGAACAAAGAAGCTCGAGCCCTGAAAACGCTTTCCTAGTGATAAATTCTTCAATTTCTAAACAGCCCATTTTTAGGCCAAAGTCATTATATATGTAGGTTATGGTTTAAAAGGAACAAGAGGTCTTATGACCTATAATCAAGACCACCACCATGGCTAGAGCTAAGGTTGTGTCTCATGACCTTAGAACAAGGACCAAAGGTCATGGCTAGGCCATGACGAGATGACCATGTAAGTTTACTTAGGCGTAAACATGAAACAATGAATTAGGCGATAACTTGGACAAGCAATTTGGATCTACTTCACTTAAAAAGGAACCATGAGATATTACCAAGAGAAAATGGTCATACAAGACTTATGAAACTACCCCTAATAACAATCTTCATGTACTAATAAACTTTCCTAAGTTTATTCAAATATCGGACATGTAACTTTTCGGATTAAAACTTATATATATATATATATACTTTATCAATTACTACAATAGTAGGGAGCCTCATGTGAGGAGTTCATTATGTAAGCCGTCGAGATGAGTTGTGGATTTATGAATTAAAGTGTCCTGGCTCCTCGAACGCTTACTAACATGACTTCTGAATTATGTCGGCCCGAACGGTAGTAAACGAAATATATACCATACATGTTTCATGAATCTTTTCTTTCAAAGACTTACATTATACATCATACCACATCATGGACTAAATGCAAGATATATATATAGGCACTACTTCATATTCTTTACTCCGATCCTAAGTCGCAACATTCGATTATAGGTTGCTCGTAGAAACCTTCACGATTCAACCGTTACATTCATTACTTGCTATCTTAACTTAAGGTGAGTTCATAGCCCCACTTTACATTAATTCAATGTTTTACAAACCCTTGGGGGGAATACATGCTATTTCTAAATCGAACACAATGCTTTCTACTGTATGCTATTCGACTATGTTTTATTATCACTAAGTAACATCCTTGCCAAACCAAGATCCCTTATTATGAACCATTTAATCACTTGCGAGGGTTACTTGCAAGTGAGCGCAAATATTGTGAATAGGCCTATTGGGATTGACGAATCCCATTTGTTTTGACTAAGTTCAAACAAATGCATTAATATTTGAGACATTAGGTATGACGGCAAAGTATCTACCGGGATAAATCTGCCGATCGATATTGGTACACGTTAACGTTTTGGTGTCATAAGCTTAGTGAATTAATAACCTTTCCGGGCATATAACAACGTAGCCCATCTTTGTTTTCTAACTATGAGTGTGATTCTATAGCTCACACTACGATTATTGTGTTCAAACGATTTAACTACAAACACTACTATTATTGTGTTCAAACGATTTAACTACAAACACTACGATTATTGTGTTCAACGATTTAACTACCAACACATTGTGTTCAAACATTAAACAAACTCTATGAATATCACTCAACCTTTGTGTTGACCTCTCAAACTTGTATTTCAGGTTCATGATGATCAAAGATGGCACAGAAGGACACGGATACTCAAGAGGGCTATAAATTTTATTATCATTCAAAAACTCATTTAATGTAAATTGTAAACATGGAACCATCTGGGACCTCATTTTGTAATCTCTGATATTTATACAATTTGAATGATAAATCTTTTAAAACGACTCAATTGGAGTTCTTTTTCTATTATTGTGACTATTGTGCCGTCAAGTAACACCCAGTTCGAATTCCGCTGCAACCATGAATTGGGGGTGTTACATATTTAATTTGGTTGGTGAACAATTTTTTGTGGGACAGTTCAAAAAGTTTTGAAATTTCAAACTAGATTTCAAATTTTTGTTTCACTTTCGTTTTGAACAGGCCAAAGGGTGGGTGTGGGTTTAAATGGAGCCGAAACTTATTAAGTACTACATATAATCCGAAAGTTAAAGATTTTTACTTTCATATAATTTGTTGGGGCTAGTTATGGCATAAATTAAATGGTTTTGAGATATATCTAGTTTAACCTCTTAATCAAGAGAGAAAACAAAAATTTGGTTCAACTAGTTGAGTGGAAAAGAAACACCTCCTTAGTTATATAACTTATCATCTATACTATCTTATAAGGCATTTGAGACATTTTCAAAATAGAAAATTTTAAATATTAAACCAACAATCTTACTTGTTATGGAATTGTGTTCGTTTTGCTTTGAATAACATGAATCATATTCATCATTATTAAATGCAAATTTTAATACTCGTAAGTACAGCTATAATAATAACGCTAGTTAGTAGTTACAACACTTTAAAGCACTTTTAATTTGTAGACATGTTTTAAAAAAACTTTTATTGACTTTTCAACTCGTCTGATAAATGTTATTTTTAAAACACCACTAAAGTAAAAATAATACATGTCATTATACATATTGTACAAACTAATAAAATAAACAAACCTTGATACAATTTATATGCAAACAAGTTGATGGTACATATGGTTTTAAAAACCAAACCGGACCAACAGGTTCAACCGGTTTAACCGAGAATAGGAGTCGCCACTGATTCGGCTAGCCAATACAAGCCTTCTGAAAATGAACCTGAGAGGACCATCGGAATCGATAAAGACGCGTGAACCGACCGGGATAATTTTCTTCTTGTTTTTCTCAAGTTAATCAGATCGAAATAAAAAAGTCATTTAAATTCACATATGTTTTAAGCTTTGTGTTCATCCAAAATATTTAGAAAGTTGAGTAATTTAAATGATTAGAAACTTTGTTTATTCCTAAAAACTTATTTGTTATTAACTTAAACATGTGGAAGCTTACAACTTTGAGCATTTGGTATCATCACTCAAGTTGTTTCGCTTGAATCATTTTCACTTTTTTGAGATCTACCATTATATTTTTTTTTTCTATTTTTTCAAACAAACTAATTTTTCATTTATTAAATAAAAATACAAAAATAGAACATTTTATAACTTTTACAAAAATTACATTACAAGTTACAAACTTCCAAAGTTTTAAAGAGACTATATCTTAAAATACAACATTTAAAGAGGTCTGAAATGAAAAATCCAACAAATATGCAAATTTACCACCACACACAGTCGTCTTGCTCAATTCAACACACACTACACATAAAAACCCATAAAAAAGTAAATAAAAAAATGGTTTTCCCTATTTCATACGGTGCCAGTGAAATGGTGCCCGAGGGGCGGGGTTAATGCCCGAATGGTGGCGCCGTTTGGCAATCCACGGGGATAATGTTGACCTTTCAGTCCCAATGAAGGTAGTGGAAGAGGTGAACATGAGGTTTGAGAATACTCTCTATGGATATTTCCTTGGTCAGCGTCTTGCTTTTCCTGTCGTGGATTATTATGTTCGCAATGCGTGGGCTAAGTATGGGCTACAAAAGGTAATGATGAACGCTAAGGGGTTCTTCTTTTTCAAGTTTTCTTCGAAGAAAGGTGTTGATGATGTGCTTGATAATGGTCCATGGTTGATACGTAATGTTCCTATTATTCTTAAACCTTGGACTTTGAATACCAATTTGTTGAAAGAGGATTTAACTCACATTCCGGTGTGGGTTAAATTTCATGATGTTCCTTTAGCAATGTTTTCTGATGACGGGCTTAGTTTGCTTGCTACTTTGATTGGGACTCCCAAGAGATTGGATGCCTTTACTAGTCAGATGTGCAAAGAATCTTGGGGTAGGAGTAGTTTTGCTAGATGTATGATTGAAGTGAAGTCGGATGTGGTACTTAGGGACAGCCTTACTGTTGAGATTCCTTTACTTGACGGTTCGGGTTCGACTATTGAGAAGATCCGTGTGGAATATGAGTGGAAACCGCCTCGCTGTGATAAATGCAAGGTGTTTGGACATGTTTTGGTGGATTGTCCTAAGGGTGTGATACTGACTGCTCAACCTTCTAAGAATGTAAACGATGGTTTTCAGACTGTTAACAATAAGAAGAAGGGAAAGCAAGCTGCCTCAAATACGGGTCGCGGAGGTTTTACTAAACCGGTTGTGGGTAAGCATTTTGAATATCAGCCAAAGAAGACTCCTACTGTACCCAAGAAAGTTAATGTTAGTAAGAAGAAGACTTCTGATGTGGCTAGTACGAGTGGAACAACGATCTCTACATCTAACCAATTTGATGCGCTTAATATGGATGATACGGATACATTTGGTATTCCTACTTATGACACCAGTATGGATGTGGATGCTGGCAGTACAATGGAAGTTAGTGTGGATGAGTCGATTAAGACTGGTGCTACATCACAAGAACCGCTTGTGAGTGATTCAATGGGAACTAAGGAAGTTGGTTCTACTCCTTTAGTTGACAAAATTAGTAAGTTTGAAAAGCTTCTTATTGATGGGAAAGGTACTCTTGTGGATGATGATGGTCATCCTGTTCCGTCTGCCTCTGTTACTAAGAGGGCTAACCCATTTTCCAAGGTGGGTGAGGTTGTGGTTTCTGATAGTGAGGAGGAGGAGGTTCTTAACACGTTCGACGAATCTGCTAATCTTTTTGGTAGAAGTCAAGAGCGTGAAGATGAGTTTGATGACTTTGATGATTACTCGAAGCAAATTCATGATCTTCCAGGGGAATTGGATGCTCTTAATGCCATTTATGGCTTTAATCTCCAAGGTCGTAGGAAGTAGTTTATATTTTTGTCCGAGTTTTTTAATATGAGGTGGTAGTGGTTTTGTTTTCTTGTCTAGAAAATAGGAAGTATCTTGTTATGTAAGCTCTTCGCCTATGTAACGGGCTGAGATATGGGACTCACTCATATCCGTTGTACTTAAATGTTTTTTGGAGTAATATATTTACCGGGTCGTTTGACCTTTTACCCAAAAAACATGGACAGATTTAGGATCAAATATGACCAGGTGCACAATTTTTTTATAAGTGTATTAAAAAATTCCGAAAAATCGTTGTTTTTTTTCAAAAATTAACACTCTATCGAAAATTCATGGGTGTCCCAAAACAAGTACTTTTTTGTATGGGTCAGGTTGAGTTGTGACCCGAAACACATTTTGTCCCAAGCTTGAATTTTTGTTCAATTAATCAGTATATCAAATTTTGACAACTAAAGTTACAAAATTTTACTAATAATGTTCTGATTGCTGTTAAAATATATTAAGGTCAACTTTTGACCCATGTTACCCCTCCTTTTTTTTTTTTTTTTTTTTTTTTACCATTTTTATACCCATAAGTATAAATGGGTAGAATTATCCACCTCTACTTTCAATGATTCTCTTTATGTTCGTTTATATTTCCTCTTAAGCGGAGTATACATATTATTCAGCTTGGGGTGATTGCCGTGAAGAACACATTAAACAGCTCTGAAAATGTGACTGCATTATGGGTGACACACCGATTAGAAGACGGAAGAGTCATGATGCATGGTGAAGCATCGACCATTATAGATTCTATTGAATCTAGAAAAGCCTCTTATAACAGCACCATTAACTCATAAAAACCATGAATGTAACATATACATTCTGATTATTATCAAATACTATGATTTTTAACAATTTGTATCATATTTTCTTATTCATTGGCATATACGTTGACCCTTCTTGTACAAAATGTTTTTGGATACACAGACGTGGATCCAAGGTTTTCTTCACGCCATGTGCTAGACTGCTACTGTAGAAATTCAGATGATGCACTGCAACAACTTCTGTTTGGGTTCACATACAATAAAAGTCAGTAGGCTTGTGTTTACTATTTCATTCACAAACAATAGACGTTTCCCGTGTATATATGTCGTTTTTATTCGGTTATATACGGAAGTTTTACCATATTATGTATAATAACTTGAATCATATACTTTCCGGTAGAAACATACATCACATGTAGTGACACCACTTGCTAACCTTCCAGGTTACTGTCTCGCTTTAGGCACTCAAGAAATGTTTTCATATATTATGTACAATAATGAAGCATAAAGACTTTTCTACTGGCCTTTAGTCCAATGTGCGCACACAAGCCACTAACCAAAAGAAAAGGTAAATAACAAGGTCTGCAGAAACCACATTGTCATTGCACAAGCGAACCAAGCACTAACATTACAGAGATCACTTACAGAACTACAATAATAGCATACTGGAGGAAGCACAATAAGTACACAATACATACAAACAATATTCTAAACATACACAAGTGCTGAATATACAAATCAAGATAAACACTACATCAAAGAAAGAACATGGTTAAAAAAATATTGCAACACAATGACAGAAAATAAAACAAACACTTTTTCATTAATAAAAGATAGAGAACATACACTGCTTACCACAAGAGCAATAAGATCTACAAGAATATACACCCTACTTTGGTTAATAGCTACAGACCATTACTTCAGGACCACTACTTTAGTTAATAGCCTACACCATACGAAAGTGCCCAAAAGATTGTTACCACTACTACAATGCGTGAACGCTTTTCGACTCATTCTTAAACAATACAAACACATTACCTCTAAAGAAAAAATAAAGTTGAAACCACCAAATTTCCAAACGATTCAATTTGTATCAGGCTTATTCAAAACCGTCTCGGTTGAATGATTTTACACCCCACATTAACATAAAAAATCACCTCTAGCCCATATTTATCCGCCTGCCCACCCGACACCCACCCACCATCAACTAACTAGAAATATTCCGGAAAATCATGTTGTGCGTGTATTTTTACGGCTTCATTCACGCACATAAGAAAATCTGGGTATCTGTAACGGAAGATTCCTTCAAGGCTTCAACTTCATATCTATAGTTCCCAAAGTCTGTATAGCCTTGGCGTCTTATTGATTCAAAATGTTGATAAACATTACGTTGAAAACGTACGATAGAGCGCACACCATAGAAACGGGTGTACGTATACCTCTGTTAGCAACGGCTTGCACCAAAACAATATATATTAGCCTGCCTTTTTGAATACACAAAACAGAAACTGTTAATATGACTGATGACCTAACGATTATTAAGTTTAATTAAACACACTATTCTATTTTTCTTTTTATACTATGATGACACAAACTCACACTACCAATATCATAAAACCAAATCACAAGTTGCACTTTTTAGCCTACTTTTGAACATAATCTCACAACCACGTCAGATTTAGAAAATTCTTTTTAACAATCATTTATTCATTAAACAATAACTTTAACAAAACACTTAACATTAAATATTAATTAACTAATGTAAGGGGGTTTCTCTTTTGGCTTATATAGCCAGCTTATGAATTATTTAGTTTTGGGCTTATGATTCATAAATCGCTTTTTGTGGCTTATCTTAGAAACTTTCCTCAAAAGAAACTATATAAGCCGAAAATTTAGAGATAAGCCACAAAAACCGAGCTTACGAAACATAAGCCGAAACAAACACCTCCTAAATATATCATAATTTGTTCATAAACAAAGGTGACTAAACACTAACATCAAATTAACATTAATAAAGAATGACCACATGCATTTAATACAATAATAATAAACAGATAAACCAATTAAAATATGAGTGGTTATAATATTAACAAACAAACTGAAGAATGAGCAAGTAACTAACCATATTATGAAGCTAGTCTAACCCACTTTTGTCAAGACAAAAAGATTGGCATGCCAAAATAGTTGATGGCAAACTGTCATACACTCTATAGTCCATAACCTTGAGAATTTCGAGTTGAATCTGGCTTAGGAATAGGAGATAATGTGTGTTTGGTGTTGTATATAGATGATTGGTGTGGTGGTGTGTGTTGTTTGGTGTTGTATATAAATTTGGTTGGTGGGCAAATTTTGAGAGTGAGACTTTAAAATGTTTGAAATTTCGGATTAGATTTCAAATTTTCATGCTTCTCCCTCTATTTTGGACCACAAAATTTCGAATTTGACAGATTTTGAAATTTGGAGTTTGATTTTGCGTTTGGTCAATTGGTCATCTCATGTTATAGTATTACTAGTACTCCGTGTATGTTTAGTCTTTAAGAGTTTAGGGACTTGTTTTAGGGAATTTTCCACAAATACCCCAAAAGTACAAGGGTCTCCACCCTAAATAACCCACAAAATCTTGTTTTCTCCAAATAACCCAACGGGAGAAGGTCGCCTCCAAAATTTGGGCGGATGGTGTAATATAGTGACATGTGTCCCTATACATGGCCCCACATTGTACCTTCATGGTACAACTATTAAAGTGTACTTCTTGGGCGACTGGGACCCACATTTCTTGGGCGACTTCATTATTTTATCTTTTTGTAAAAAATTTAATAATAGAGTTAATTACATTTTAGGTCCTTATAGTTTGATTGGTATTTCATTTTTAGTCACAATTTTGCTCTCTTTGATAAATAAAAAAACATATACATACAAAAACATAGACACAAACACAAATGAAAACCTCAACTTCAGTAAATAAACTTAGGACAATATATAATATCATGATCAAATTGCATTCATTAATCTTTAAACAAATGACAATATGTATACAAAATGAAAACCACTGGGCCATTTCAACTGGGCCATTTCAACTTCACTGTTTCTTCCTCATCATTGGGTTGCAACCTAGTGACTCCATACCTGGAAACATTATCAGCAAACCTTGCTAAAGTAGTTTCTCCATCAAATAGCATCAATGGAACCCACTTTAAGCAGCAGAAGCAACACACCTTGTATACTCGTATGTACCAATCATCACCGAGACCCACTACGTCCGACACCAACTACCACCCTGCCGCCGGATCCTCTATAACACGAATGGGTATTTTTAATAGATCTATGTTTTTACATTGTAGATCTAAGTATTTTTTTCATAGATCTAAGTTCTTTTTTCATAGATCTATGTCTCTTTTTTTTAATAGATCTTTGTAGCCGCTCCGGAATATTCTTACCTTGCCGGAATCTGCTTACTCACGCCGGACTCTGCTTTGACTCGCCGGAATCTACTTTGCCTCGCCGGAGATTCTTTTGTGTTTAGTTTTAAAACTTTTTATTAAGCTTCTTGTGTAAATCTATAAGATTTGTGTATATGTTTGTGTTTCTCAGATTTGTGTTTGTGTTTGGAAAATGGATATCTATATGTTTGTGTTTGTGTATATGTTTTTGTATGTATACGTGTTTTTATTTATAAAAGAGAAAGAAAGATTGTGACTAAAAATTAAATACCAATCAAACTATAAGGGCCTAAAATGTAATTAACTCTATTATTAAATTTTTTACAAAAAGACAAAATAATGAAGTCGCCCAAGAAATGTGGGTCCCAGTCACCTCAGAATACACTTTGAAAGTTGTACCATGAATGTACAAGAAGGGACCATGTATAGGGACACATGTCACTATATTATACTATCCGCCCAAATTTTAGAGGCGACCTTCTCCCCTTGGGGTATTTGGAGAAAACAAGATTTTGTGGGTTATTTAGGTTGGAGACCCTTGTACTTTTGGGGTATTTGTGGAAAATTCCCCTTGTTTTATGTATAAATGTTAGAAATAAATTTTTTAAAGTTACTCTTGTCAGTTATGCATTTGAAATTTGAAAGTGTTTTATACGTTTATCCTTATTTAATAACTTTGTTATTCTTGAAGGGCTTTTTGTTTTGCTTATTTGTGCAGGGTGCTGAGTGGAACTATGGTGTATATATACCCATTTAAGTTAAGTAACTCAAATGAATAAAATTGAAGCTCGTTAACTTTTTTTTTTGTTTTTTGTTTTTTTGTTTTTTTTTTTTTTTTTTTTTTTTTTTTTTAATGTTTAGTGACGTATTTATACATTTTCCCATTTTAACTATGGTTTTTGTCTTTTACTAGGTAAATGTCTTTCATTTTCAGATGGTTGGCGTGTCCACTTCAAAATTGTTTGTACGTAATATTAATTGAACATGAGAGTTCTCACATTTTAGTGATGATCATTACAAGCCTTTTATCACTAGTACACTAGTGATTTATTTTAGTTACTTCTAGAATACTTAAGAGAGAATTATTATTTTCTAATCCATGTAATTGGAAAATAAAGCAACGACCCCGTCTAAAGTCACATCTAGGAGGGTTTTTTTTTTGATCCTCCTCTCAAGTCAAAGATGTACATCGGTTTGGTCGTTGAGTTATTCGGTTCAGTTAATTCGGGCTAAACTTTTTTTTGGTAAAACCAAAAATCGAACTAAAAACCAAATTTAAATTTGGTTCGGTTTTCAGTTGACTTGAAGACCGGAATTACATTAAAAAAATTCATTAGAAAAAAGTTAAAATAAATCAAGCTTAAAAAATATTATATTTATATTAGGAAAGAGTTAAAAGTAATGGTTTGAGTCTTTGTGGCGGTTGGTTCGAACCCCGTGAATTAGTCGGTCAAAAGGTCGGAAACCATGGTTACCCAAAAAAAACCCTAAAAAAATAGATATATTTATGTGAATTCGGTTTCGGTTCAGATTAACATTTTGCCAAAATCATATTTAAACCGAAAATTGAATATCTAATTCGATTTCATTCAATTTGAGAAATATGTAACGCTAATACGTCAATAACACAGAAGTGAGAATTGGGCTATTAAACGTACTTGAGAGCTTATTGGCAAGTTACTTTTTCGTATTGTCGGATATCTAAAAGTAAACCAATATATTGGTGGGCCAAGCTACCAGCCCACAAGATAGAATGGCGCACGGTACTGGACCTTGTGCCGTTCAAACCACACCACGCCATTTTAATTTGTTTTTCTTTTTTGGCCGTTTTTTTTTTCTTTTCTTTTCTTTTTTTTTAGGCGGCATGAAGGAAGAAGGGAAGAGGAAGAAGATGGTTGTGTTTGTGTTTGTGAAACAATTCAAGCCCATTAACAAAAAAAGTCCTACTATTCTAGAGCCCATTAAACCAAAAAAATGAATATTTTGTAATGTCTTAAAAATAGATATGGTTTAGTTGAAAGTTGATATACTATCTGATAATGTCACAATCGAGTTTGACTTTCAAAAGTTTTCCCTTTCTGTATTGAAAATGTTTTTTTTAAGAGATCTGGTGAATGTGGCAAAATGGTAAGGCTATGTTGACCCCTAAACGCCTTTTTTCATTCTTTTTTGGGGCATTTACATGTATATCCTTGGAAATTTTAAAAATTACACATATATCCTTTTGATGCATTAAAAGCATTGTACTTTATGCATAAAAAACTAGTAAAAAAGATATATATGTAATTTTTAAAATTTTCAAGGATATACATGTAATTCTACCTTCTTTTTAAGTTTTCAATAGATAATGAGTAACATATGAAACAAAAAGATAACAATAAGAATCTGGAGTGTGAATTAATTTGGTAGGTCTAATGCATTAAGATACATCTTGTGCCACTTTTGGTCTGTTTAACCTATTCTTATTTTCTAATCTGTTACGTCGATGTGTATGAGATCGAACATTACCCATATTAGTCTATTCATTAGTAATCAGTTCTGATTGTGTGCATCTTGTTTGCCATTTGCCTTTTTAACTCGCATGACATGCTAAACTTGCTTTTCTTGTTGCAGGGTGTACGATCAGATGCCTGAGCCAAGGTGGGTGATATCAATGGGAAGCTGTGCAAACGGAGGTGGTTACTATCACTACTCATACTCTGTAGTTAGGGGTTGTGATAGGATTGTCCCTGTCGACATCTATGTTCCTGGTTTCCCACCAACAGCCGAAGCTCTCTTATACGGTCTTCTTCAGCTACAAAAGAAGATCAACAGGCGTAAGGACTTTCTTCACTGGTGGACCAAGTGAGATGTGTTCTGCTTATGGGAATCAAATAAGTTCTGTATTTGCTGTTCCTGCTTATGTTGGGAGAGTTGTTGTAAGGCTTGCATATTTTCTGCTTAATAATTTTTGTATGTTTATGTTATGTGCTATCATGGCTGATTGTTGTTTTTGTTAAAAGATGGTATTGAATAAAATGCCCAAAAATGCTTTATATATGTAGAGATTGGAACAAAATATCTTCAAAACCTGTTGTCGATACTCTCTTATTTGTGTTATTTAGTATCGTCCATATAATGTTTAAGGGGTGCTTTCCCAATTGTTGTTATTTAACTGAGCAGCCTGTTTTGGGAAAAGTCAATGCCGAGTCATGTCAGTGACTCACATGTGCGCAATCTCACCAGGTTAATCCTGATACGGTTTCCGTTGCCTGACTACCTCAAAAAGTACACATCTAGCAAGGTTTTAACCATTTACCTTTTATGAGGAAACCAACGACCTTACAAATAAGCCATTTAGTGGTGGTTAATAGAAATCATCATTTGTGAACATATATACAAAACCAATTAAACGTGCATTGATGTAAACAAAGAAACCAACATGATAAACTAACCAACCAAATTATTATAATAGATCAATATATAATCATGGACTAAGGACTTAAATCTCTATGCTTATCTCTGCCAAAAGCGCTTTTGTTTGATCAAATTGGAATTTGTGATGATGTCACACGGGCTATTAGGAAACATAACTATCTCTGTTTTACATCCATCTTCCCGACCATTGATGTGTGCTTCATATAAAATGCTATTTTTGTGATGATGTCTCCGGCAATATTGATTAATCATGGTCTTCGAAATCACAGTGTAGCACCCATTCTTTCTTGTGGTTCAATACCCAAACCTCCATTGTCCTATTACAATAATTTATCCAAAAGGATGGTTAGATTTCCTTTTGGAAATCCTACTTATTGTCTTGGAAGGTTTAATCAACCCAAATTCCTCATTTTCAACATCAAACCATATTACTTGTCTTGCACCATCTTCGCCATTATAGCTAACCAACCAATGCAAACAACCATGATCAAGTATATCTTTACTAGATATGTGATAAGATGGGACTTTGGGTATATCTCTGTGACAACCGGCAGTTTAGGGAGCTATTTTAAAAATCCGCATTTCAATATAAGTTCGTTTATAATTTTTATTTGAAATTTTCATTTCACAACGAACTTGTAAGACCTATTTTATGGAAATTTTATTTAATGACGTTATGGAATTCGTGAATTATGTTCATAATTCATTTTTGATTATGTGATCGGTGATATATATTTGAATTCTCACTTGGTACTACGTTGACTTTGGCACTAGGATTACCTAACATAGTTTTATGATTCGTCTTAACGAGCCCGTTATATATTTTAATTAATTACGAGAGGTTCTCGTGTGATATGAAAGTTTTGAAAAGAGTTCGGGTTCGGGCCACGTGTTTTTACATCTACCCACATTACCCGCTCAATCGTAATAATATTATTATTATTACTATTATTATTATTACTCTTATTATTAATATAATTACATTTAACTTTTTAAAGAAAAAAAAAATTTAATACTAAAGGGTCCTTTGGGTCCGGTTCCTCACACACACCAACACACTCATATTTTTCACCCATCTCTCCCATCTCATCTTTCTCCCTCACTAACCCTAACCCTAGCCGCCGACATAAATCCGGCCACCACCTTAACCACCGCCGGCCACCACTCTACACCACCACCATATTCTTGATCTACATCATCTAATCTACTAGATCTACAACACCACGCGCCTCCTACCACCATTTTTATCACACGAATCTTCACCAAATTTACCACCAATCGTTTATTCTTGAAGGGTTATCACGGTTTTGAGTTCTAGATCGAAGGTGAGACGAGTTTTCACTCGTATGGTTAATAAAATTGTGACCTAGAGTCACGACATGATGATATCCGAATGGGTTTTTAATTAAAAACGTGTAATACTTGATGGGTTGTTGATTGGAAAAACGTTTTCTTGATAGTTTGGTATCCGGGTTGTTCATTGTGGGATTCGATTCGAACCGTGAGTTCATGACTCACGGCTTGAGTTTTAATCCGAGCCTTGGACGTTTGATTGCTTGTTATTATGAGCCTTGGTCTCGGCTCTTGGTTATGGATCGCGTTGATTTTTCTTACTTGGTTCGACTCATTAGAGTCGCGGCTCGACGCCGCGTATTTGCTAGTGTTGCCGTGACCTATATGGTCGATGTGGCAGTTAGTTGTGCTCCCTAGAGCTTTTCTTGTGACTCTTTGATGTTTGGTTCGAGCTATGTTTGGCTCGTGATGTGACCGAGACTCAATTGAGTCGTATTGCCTCGGGTTCGGCTTGGTAAACCGACCCGAACACTTACTTGGTTGATGTTATTTTTGTGTGGTAATTGTGAACTATTTATTATTTCTTATGATTGTTTTGGTATATGATTGTTGTTGTGGTATTATTTCTCAGCCGTATACATTGGGTCGAATTGGATATTGGTTATTGGTTATGGTTTTGATATTGAGGAGTTTTTGTCGAGTGGTATGTGATATGAGGACCGGTTATGAGACGGTCGTTAGATGACGGAGATAGGTTAGTCGGGTACCGTAGTCGGACCTTATTGTTGTAGCCCGTGGTTGAGATTGTGATTGGACGGAGAATTATTATTATGACTTTTCCTTATTGTTGGACTTGGACAATGAGCCGAGGGTCATGACTCGGACATATGACCATTTCGTATAACTCAATAACTATTAAAAGTGAAACGAGAATAATAAAACTCGTAATAATCATTATTGATAATATGAACGTTTATATGAAAGTATATACGTGAATAACGTATATATATAACTATATAAACGCGTATATTAATAATAATAATAATCACGAGTCGTATTATAAATAATACGATTAGATATATATTAGGCTACGAAAGTGGCGTAATATTATTAAACGTATTATAATTATAAAAATTGTGTTATAAAACGGGAAACTCCCGACAATTATGAAACATTTAATAAAATGTCATTTTGAATATACAACGGATAAATTTATTGAGTTAGGCGAAATTGTTGTCACTCGGGTCCAGGTAAGTTATTATTTGTGACATTCGTGTTGTCTCGGATATATGACGACTAATATAGACGTTTTCTATAAGTAAATAACCACTCAACCGTAAGGTTGAGCCGGGTTGTTTGGTTATATGAAACGAATATATTAGTGGGTATCGTATCCTACGACGCCCATAGGTTGTAGTATATGTAAAGTGTAATAGATTGCGAGTGTATATATTGGAAAATCTGGCCAATTTGACGATATATACGAGGAATTTATTAAACTATGATATATACTATATAGTAATTATGTGCTATATGCTTTATATGTGCTTTAGATTGGGTGTAATCTTGGAACGGTATATTACGTAAATAAATATGAGGACTATCAAATCGACGGATTTGGTAAACTTTGGCGATTTATTTAAATGATATATTGGGCTAATATTAGATCTATAGTTTATTTTATCTTTCTATGTGTAATCTTGTTGGTTTGTTTTGAGTCGACCCACCACCCGTATGGATACCAAACGCAAATACACCAAACTAATACGAAATGGATTTTCGGAAATAAAATGGATTCTCGTCCGGGTTTGGGAATATTATATATCTGAGGAAATGATTTCTGAAAGAGTTAATATTGTTAGGTCGTGCCGAGTCCGTAGTTGCTGTTTCGTGAGTTATCATACATCTTATTTCTACCTACCTCGTCTTGCTATTTTCTGGACTTGAGATTGAACTATGTTTTCAACGATTGGGGTGAGAAACGTGCAAATTATTTTACGTGGACTATTATCGCTTTTATATTCTTTCTAAACTTGCTATGCGTATGGACTAGGATCTATTGTCAGCTTTAGTCACACCTTTTGTGTGTACTATTCAAGGTTGGCTTATTTGGTTATTTGGATTGTCAGCTTTAGTCACATAGTTTTGTGTGTACTATTCAAGGTTGGCTTATTTGGATTGTCAGCTTTAGTCACATAGTTTCGTGTGTACTATTCAAGGTTGACTTATTAGATACTGTAGTGTGCACCTATAGGTTATTAATACTTCGGAGGTTATCCGAGTATTTATTGGTATTGCGGGGGTTACCCGAATATCTATGTTGTTACGGAAGGGTATCCGTGTGTTTTGGTTATTGCGGAAGGGTATCCGTGTGTTATGATTGAGAGCGGAGGGTATCCGCAGGCTTTTAGCGAATCCTTAGTCTAGCTAGCAAGCGTTTTGCGTATATGTCCACTATATTATTAGTTGAATTTAAACATATGATCTCACCAGCGAAAGCTGACTTTTAGCACGTTTTCTCAGGTAATTAAGTGTTGAGGTGCATGCTTGGAATGGAAGGCTCGGCTGAGGCACGCGGTTATGGATCTATATTTTCTAAACTCTGATAATTAAATTTGGACCTATTGTTATTTATTTTGGGCCTGACTCTGAATGATGTTGGGATAAATGTAAACTTTAAAACCCCGTTTTGGTTGTGTTTTTATTATGTTTACTTTATCTCGTTCTATATTGTCTTGTGTTGGATACCAATCCCCGTAGCACCCCGAAAGCTTGTTGAGTCTTCCGCTGTATCAAATTTTGGGGGTGTTACAGATTGGTATCAGAGCCAAGGTTATAGAGAACTAGGTAAATAAACGCCTAAACTATAACCGTATTTTTATAGAAAATGATCCTTGACTACCGCCCGCCAGCCCGCCAAGCCGAAGCATCTTCTATTATTTGAGGTATTATGAGATATTTGAGATGATTTGAGGTTTATGGATTTTAGTATTAAGACGGCGTTCTCGAGGATTTATATGGTCTATATGTTTTATAAACATTTTTAGGAATGCGGTGTTTGAAATTCTTTTTATATGGTATTATTTGATGTGTATATTTGGTACGATTTTATGAGTTGTGACTTAAGTTGTTTTGAAACACTTACACCTACCCTACGCCGTTGTCACAGACTATGGCCTCTCATATGCCTGATGTCGTCGAGGACATCCTTACTGCACCGGTTTTACCTGCACAGTTCACTATGGCATCTGATGACCCTTACCAGATGGCCATGTCTTCAGCTATTGTGTCACAGGCAGCTTCTACTTCAGCACTACCTGCTGCATCTACGCAGGGACCCTCATCTTCTCTAGGGCTCCCTGGTACATCGAGGCAGCTTACTCTTCACCAGGCTCTGGCTCGTGTGGCACCACGCTTTGCCCACCGAGCTACGGCACGCATGTCGGTACGCACTACTCCATCACCTTTACAGATTGATGCTCATTCTCTTCTGTCTGAGGCGCCACCCACATCATTGCGTCGTCGTCCTAGATCACCTACTACATCTCCACATGGCTCACCTAGTAGGAGACGACGAGTGATGAGGTACTCTTCCGATGAGGAGGAGGAGTACGAGGGTGAGGATGAGGCTAATGACCCTGAGCGGGAGGATGACCCTCAGGAGGCTGAGCATGGTGATGATGATGACCCTGAGGAGGAGGATGACCCTCAGGAGGATGAGATGCCTGATGATGATGATGATGAGTTAGCACCACCAGCTCAGGCTGAGGAGCCTGATTCACCTGTGCACCCGATTGAGCCCGATTCACCTGATCATCCGTTCTTGTTTGAGTTGCCACCTGGTAGTCCCGTTGAGTCGGATGCATCTTCTGAGGTTTCTGCTGAGCATGCAGAGTTGGGTGAGGTTGGCAGGTTGTGGGCTCGGATTACTGAGCTTAGTGACAGAGTTGCACGTGTATCTGATCGACTTGAGAGAGTTATTGGAGAGTTTTTAGCAGATTTGAGAGTTGATTTGACTGTCGCTGTGGACAGGGCTACTGAGCTGAGGAGAGTTATGATGGCTATCCACGAGCATATCGATAGTTTGCAGCGAGGATTCGTTACTGCTCGTGAGGCCGACCGCAAGCTTTGGCAAAGGAATGCCGAGCTAGAGAAGGAGGTGGCTGACCTCAAGAGAGACCGAGACACCCATAGCGTGGAGTTAGGATCGTTATGGAGGGATCTTGATGGCTTGAGGCAGGAGTTGAGGATTCTCCGTCAGCCACGTGGCTAGTTGTTTGAGTTATATTACCTTGTTGCTTTCTTAGCCGAGGAGTGTTCGGTTGGAAAAGCTAGTTATCATATTTTGATGTATTTGGTTCAGTATTCGTCTCTTTTGGAACGATTAGTATGTTTTGTGTTATCCGTTAGTTGGAACGATGTTAGATCGCTATTGTATGGTTGATGGTTATTAGTATATGGTATTATGTGATTTTGGGTGTTATGGAAATTGAGTCCTTATTCGCTTATTATTACATAGCGTGTCGTTGCCATTCTTTCTATGACTTGATTTCGTTGAGATGTTTTGTTGAGCATGTCGATAAGTTCTAATGGAGATTCATGAACTTGTGTGATGTTACAGATCAATGGCACCCCGTCGAAACCCTGTTAGGTCTACCAGGACTGGTCCTGCTGTGACTACTCCTACTCCTGCTCGTCGAGGTCGTCGACCTACTCGAAATGTTGAAACCCCTACTCCTGACAACCTGGACACCACTAACCGTAACAAAAGGAATCAAAATGTTGATGTTCAGGGAGACAATGGTCATGTTCCACTTAACGCACCTACTGTGGATCAAGCAATGATCAACCAACTCGTGGAGCAAAGAGTTGCTGAACTACTCGCTGAGTCAAATCATTCCAACAATTCTGCTGGAACTTTTCCACCTGTTCGTGCTAATGGATGTCAATACAAGGAATTCAAGATTTGTGGACCCATTGAGTTTGGTAGAAATGAAGGAGTGGTTTACTTAGTCAGATGGATTGAGAAGACTGAGTCAGTGTTTAATGTCAGTGGTTGTGCGGAGAATGCGAAGGTAAAGTTTGCTTCTTTTACTTTCAAGGATGAAGCTTTGACATGGTGGAACAACTACCGAAATGCAGTTGGGAGTGATGTAGCATATGCTATGACTTGGGAGCAATTTAAGTCCTTGTTGATTCAGACTTATTGCCCAAGGAATGAGGTCAAGAAGCTAGAGATTGAGTTTTGGAACCACAAGGTGAAAGGTAATGATATGGCGACTTACAATCGTCGTTACCAGGAGTTAGCCTTGTTGTGCCCTGATATGGTGAAAACCGAGACTCAAAAGATTGAGAGGTATACTGATGGATTGCCTGTAGCTACGAGGAATGATGTAATTTCTGCTAGGCCTACAAACATCCATGAGGCAATCACAATTGCTCAACAACTTATGGATTCGTTGGAATTAGAAGAAGCTGATAAGGAGAAGAATGGAAAGAGAAAGAGAGACCGTCACTCTAAGAGTAATGATCACCGAAGCAAGAGACAAGCTAAGGCTTATGCTATTGGGAATGGAGATAAGAAGAATTAGAACGGTGATGCACCCAAGTGTGATCGTTGCCATCAGCATCACACTGGATGGTGTAGGGTGACATGCCAGAATTGCTCAAGGAAAGGACATACAGCTAGGGACTGTAGAGCTCGACCTCTTGCAATGGTTCAAGCTGCTCCTGAGATGAGAAACAAGGCAGATGTTACCTGTTATGGGTGTGGAAAGAAGGGACACTATAGGAATGAGTGTAGAGAATCGCGGAACCGTGGAAATCAAGGCTCGGGTGGTAATGGGTACAATTATGGAAACCGTGGAGCTGGAGGAAAGCGTGGACGACAAGATAATGGGGACCAACGTGTGGAAGCTGGAGCTGCTCAGGGAAGAGTGTATGCACTCGGGAACGAGAGAGGAGAAGATCCGAACGTCGTTACTGGTACGTTCCTTCCCAATAATCGTTATGCTTCCATACTGTTTGATACTGGTGCCGATAGGAGTTTTGTGTCCACTACACTTGGACCCTTACTAGAGAAACCCCCGATGGCCTTAGGAATTGGATATGATATTGAGTTAGCTAATGGAAACATAGAAAGGATTAATACCATCATTCGCGGTTGTACGTTAAATTTCTTGAACCACCCTTTCAACATAGATCTTCTACCCATCACGTTAGGAAGTTTTGATGTAATCATTGGTATGGATTGGTTGTCGAAGTATCGTGCTCACATACTTTGCGACGAGAAGATCGTGCGTGTACCATACGGAAAGGAGGTCCTAAATATATTAGGAGACCGGAAGGATTGTAGGAACCCATCCCGATTGGCGGTGATTTCTTGCACTAAGTTACCGAAGCTAATGGAGAAGGGATGTTATCTTTTCTTAGCTCAAATTTCTGAGAAGGGAGAGACGAAGAAAAAGGAAAAGGTGCATTGGAGATGTGCCTATAGTTCGTGATTTTCCTGATGTGTTTCCCGATGATTTGCCGGGAATCCCACCAACTAGACAAGTGGAGTTTCAGATTGAGTTGATACCTGGTGCTGCACCTGTAGCACGAGCACCATATCGTCTTGCACCTACCGAACTGGAAGAGTTGTCGAAACAATTGGCGGAGTTAGCCGAAAAGGGATTCATAAGACCAAGTTCTTCACCTTGGGGAGCCCCAGTCTTATTTGTGAAGAAGAAGGATGGATCGTTTCGTATGTGTATTGATTATAGAGAGTTGAATAAGTTAACGGTGAAGAATCGATACCCGTTACCTAGGATCGATGACTTGTTCGATCAACTTCAAGGATCGAGTGTGTATTCGAAGATCGATTTGAGATCGGGATATCATCAACTTCGAGTTCGCGAGGAAGATATTCCGAAAACGGCTTTCAGAACCCGTTACGGGCATTACGAGTTTCAGGTGATGCCGTTTGGGTTGACTAACGCACCAGCAATATTCATGGATCTCATGAATCGTGTGTGTAAGCCATACTTGGATAAGTTCGTGATTGTATTCATCGATGACATTCTGATTTATTCAAAGAGTGAGAAAGAGCATGAGGAGCATTTAAGACTCATTTTGGAATTGCTCAGGAAGGAGAAACTTTATGCCAAGTTTTCGAAATGCGAATTTTGGATTCCGACTGTACAATTTTTGGGTCACGTGATTGATAGACAAGGAGTCCACGTGGATCCTGCAAAAATTGAAGCAATAAAAGATTGGGTTGCACCTACAACCCCAACCGAAGTTCGTCAATTTTTGGGTTTAGCTGGCTATTACCGAAGATTCATCGAGGGATTTTCGAAGATAGCTAAACCATTGACCAAATTGACTCAAAAGAGTGTTACGTATGAATGGGGAGATAAAGAAGAGGAAGCGTTTCAATTGCTTAAGAAAATGTTGTGTAGCGCTCCTATCTTAGCGTTACCAGAAGGTAACGAGGATTTCGTCGTCTATTGTGACGCCTCACATAAAGGTTTAGGAGCCGTGTTAATGCAACGAGAGAAGGTGATAGCTTATGCTTCCCGACAACTCAAAAAGCATGAGAAAAACTACACTACCCATGATTTGGAGCTCGGTGCTGTAGTTTTTGCTTTAAGAATATGGAGACATTACTTGTACGGAACCAAGTGTGTTGTATTTACTGACCATAAAAGTCTACAACACATCTTGAATCAAAAAGAGCTCAACATGAGACAACGACGTTGGATCGAGTTGCTAAGCGATTATGATTGTGAAATTCGCTACCATCCTGGTAAAGCAAACGTTGTTGCTGATGCTCTTAGTCGAAAGGAAAGAGTACCACCATTACGAGTTAGGTCATTGGGAATGACTATCGTATCGCCATTACCATCTCAAATACTCGAAGCCCAAACGGAAGCGTTGAAAGCAGAAAATAGATCTGCCGAGAACATATTTGGGATGGCTGATAATGAGAAAGGATTTGTTAAGCGTTCGGATGGTTTATTATGTTTTGGAGATCGGATTTGGGTACCGTTATATGGAGAAATTCGAGAATTGATTATGCATGAGTCGCATAAGTCAAAGTACTCCATTCACCCTGGTTCCGATAAAATGTACCAAGACCTTAAGAAGTTCTATTGGTGGCCAAATATGAAGGCAGAAATAGCGTCGTACGTTAGTAAGTGCTTGACATGCGCCAAGGTTAAGGCTGAACACCAGAGACCGTCAGGACTACTAACTCAACCAGAACTTCCAGTCTGGAAATGGGAGCGGATTACTATGGACTTCATTACCAAATTACCGAGGACAGCTAGCGGTTGTGACGCTATCTGGGTAATTGTGGATCGTCTGACAAAGTCTGCTCATTTCTTAGCTATTAGTGAAGATGATAGTGTGGATAAGCTTGCAAGATTATATGTGAAAGAAATTATTTCGCGTCATGGAGTCCCGATATCTATTATTTCGGATCGTGATAGTCGTTTTACGTCAGCTTTGTGGCGATCACTTCAAACGGCTTTGGGGACGAGGCTTGATATGAGTACTGCATATCATCCCCAAACCGATGGTCAAAGTGAGAGGACCATTCAGACGTTAGAGGATATGCTTCGTGCATGCATCATAGACTTTGGTAAAGGCTGGGAGAAGTCTTTACCCCTTGCGGAATTCTCCTATAATAACAGCTACCACACAAGTCTTAAGGCTGCACCATTCGAAGCTTTGTATGGTAGAAAGTGTCGTTCGCCTATTGGTTGGGCAGAAATTGGAGATAGTCAACTTACAGGCCCTGAGCTTATTTTGGAAACTACTGAGAAAGTAACTCAAATTCGTGATCGGTTGCAAGCCGCCAGAGATAGGCAGAAGAGCTACGCCGATCAGAGACGTAAACCTTTAGAGTTCCAGGTTGGAGACAAAGTGATGCTGAAAGTCTCGCCTTGGAAAGGTGTAATACGTTTCGGGAAACGTGGTAAACTCAACCCGCGCTACATTGGACCATTCTTGATCTTAGAAAGAATTGGGCCCGTGGCCTATAGGTTGGAATTACCGTCTGAACTGGGCAAAGTTCACGACGTGTTTCACGTGAGTAATTTGAAGAAATGTCTTTCTGATGAAATGCCCGTCATTCCAATGAGGGACATTCGGGTTGACGAGAAACTGAATTTCGTGGAGGAACCGATCGAGATTTTAGATCGTGAAGTTAAACGACTCAAGAGGAGTCGCATTCCGCTCGTCAAGGTTCGTTGGAATTCCCGACATGGACCAGAATATACGTGGGAACGTGAGGACGAGTTCAGGAAGTAATATCCGAAGCTTTTCACTTCGTAGATGAAAAATTTTCTGAGTGAAACCTGGGACGGGTTTCCTTCTGAGACGGGGAGGATGTGACAACCGGCAGTTTAGGGAGCTATTTTAAAAATCCGCATTTCAATATAAGTTCATTTATAATTTTTATTTGAAATTTTCATTTCACAACGAACTTGTAAGACCTATTTTATGGAAATTTTATTTAATGACGTTATGGAATTCGTGAATTATGTTCATAATTCATTTTTGATTATGTGATCGGTGATGTATATTTGAATTCTCACTTGGTACTACGTTGACTTTGGCACTAGGATTACCTAACATAGTTTTATGATTCGTCTTAACGAGCCCGTTATATATTTTAATTAATTACGAGAGGTTCTCGTGTGATATGAAAGTTTTGAAAAGAGTTCGGGTTCGGGCCACGTGTTTTTACATCTACCCACATTACCCGCTCAATCGTAATAATATTATTATTATTACTATTATTATTATTACTCTTATTATTAATATAATTACATTTAACTTTTTAAAGAAAAAAAAAAAAAAAAAAAAAAAAGTTAATACTAAAGGGTCCTTTGGGTCCGGTTCCTCACACACACCAACACACTCATATTTTTCACCCATCTCTCCCATCTCATCTTTCTCCCTCACTAACCCTAACCCTAGCCGCCGACATAAATCCGGCCACCACCTTAACCACCGCCGGCCACCACTCTACACCACCACCATATTCTTGATCTACATCATCTAATCTACTAGATCTACAACACCACGCGCCTCCTACCACCATTTTTATCACACGAATCTTCACCAAATTTACCACCAATCGTTTATTCTTGAAGGGTTATCACGGTTTTGAGTTCTAGATCGAAGGTGAGACGAGTTTTCACTCGTATGGTTAATAAAATCGTGACCTAGAGTCACGACATGATGATATCCGAATGGGTTTTTAATTAAAAACGTGTAATACTTGATGGGTTGTTGATTGGAAAAATGTTTTCTTGATAGTTTGGTATCCGGGTTGTTCATTGTGGGATTCGATTCGAACCGTGAGTTCATGACTCACGGCTTGGGTTTTAATCCGAGCCTTGGAAGTTTGATTGCTTGTTATTATGAGCCTTGGTCTCGGCTCTTGGTTATGGCTCGCGTTGATTTTTCTTACTTGGTTCGACTCATTAGAGTTGCGGCTCGACGCCGCGTATTTGCTAGTGTTGCCGTGACCTATATGGTCGATGTGGCAGTTAGTTGTGCTCCCTAGAGCTTTTCTTGTGACTCTTTGATGTTTGGTTCGAGCTATGTTTGGCTCGTGATGTGACCGAGACTCAATTGAGTCGTATTGCCTCGGGTTCGGCTTGGTAAACCGACCCGAACACTTACTTGGTTGATGTTATTTTTGTGTGGTAATTGTGAACTATTTATTATTTCTTATGATTGTTTTGGTATATGATTGTTGTTGTGGTATTATTTCTCAGCCGTATACATTGGGTCGAATTGGATATTGGTTATTGGTTATGGTTTTGATATTGAGGAGTTGTTGTCGAGTGGTATGTGATATGAGGACCGGTTATGAGACGGTCGTTAGATGACGGAGATAGGTTAGTCGGGTACCGTAGTCGGACCTTATTGTTGTAGCCCGTGGTTGAGATTGTGATTGGACGGAGAATTATTATTATGACTTTTCCTTATTGTTGGACTTGGACAATGAGCCGAGGGTCATGACTCGGACATATGACCATTTCGTATAACTCAATAACTATTAAAAGTGAAACGAGAATAATAAAACTCGTAATAATCATTATTGATAATATGAACGTTTATATGAAAGTATATACGTGAATAACGTATATATATAACTATATAAACGCGTATATTAATAATAATAATAATCACGAGTCGTATTATAAATAATACGATTAGATATATATTAGGCTACGAAAATGGCGTAATATTATTAAACGTATTATAATTATAAAAATTGTGTTATAAAACGGGAAACTCCCGACAATTATGAAACATTTAATAAAATGTCATTTTGAATATACAACGGATAAATTTATTGAGTTAGGCGAAATTGTTGTCACTCGGGTCCAGGTAAGTTATTATTTGTGACATTCGTGTTGTCTCGGATATATGACGACTAATATAGACGTTTTCTATAAGTAAATAACCACTCAACCGTAAGGTTGAGCCGGGTTGTTTGGTTATATGAAACGAATATATTAGTGGGCATCGTATCCTACGACGCCCATAGGTTGTAGTATATGTAAAGTGTAATAGATTGCGAGTGTATATATTGGAAAATCTGGCCAATTTGACGATATATACGAGGAATTTATTAAACTATGATATATACTATATAGTAATTATGTGCTATATGCTTTATATGTGCTTTAGATTGGGTGTAATCTTGGAACGGTATATTACGTAAATAAATATGAGGACTATCAAATCGACGGATTTGGTAAACTTTGGCGATTTATTTAAATGATATATTGGGCTAATATTAGATCTATAGTTTATTTTTTCTTTCTATGTGTAATCTTGTTGGTTTGTTTTGAGTCGACCCACCACCCGTATGGATACCAAACGCAAATACACCAAACTAATACGAAATGGATTTTCGGAAATAAAACGGATTCTCGTCCGGGTTTGGGAATATTATATATCTGAGGAAATGATTTCTGAAAGAGTTAATATTGTTAGGTCGTGCCGAGTCCGTAGTTGTTGTTTCGTGAGTTATCATACATCTTATTTCTACCTACCTCGTCTTGCTATTTTCTGGACTTGAGGTGAGTCATAGCCCCACTTTTTACTCTTGAACTATGTTTTCAACGATTGGGGTGAGAAACGTGCAAATTATTTTACGTGGACTATTATCGCTTTTATATTCTTTCTAAACTTGCTATGCGTATGGACTAGGATCTATTGTCAGCTTTAGTCACACCTTTTGTGTGTACTATTCAAGGTTGGCTTATTTGGTTATTTGGATTGTCAGCTTTAGTCACATAGTTTTGTGTGTACTATTCAAGGTTGGCTTATTTGGATTGTCAGCTTTAGTCACATAGTTTCGTGTGTACTATTCAAGGTTGACTTATTAGATACTATAGTGTGCACCTATAGGTTATTAATACTTCGGAGGTTATCCGAGTATTTATTGGTATTGCGGGGGTTACCCGAATATCTATGTTGTTACGGAAGGGTATCCGTGTGTTTTGGTTATTGCGGAAGGGTATCCGTGTGTTATGATTGAGAGCGGAGGGTATCCGCAGGCTTTTAGCGAATCCTTAGTCTAGCTAGCAAGCGTTTTGCGTATATGTCCACTATATTATTAGTTGAATTTAAACCTATGATCTCACCAGCGAAAGCTGACTTTTAGCACGTTTTCTCAGGTAATTAAGTGTTGAGGTGCATGCTTGGATTGGAAGGCTCGGCTGAGGCACGCGGTTATGGATCTATATTTTCTAAACTCTGATAATTAAATTTGGACCTATTGTTATTTATTTTGGGCCTGACTCTGAATGATGTTGGGATAAATGTAAACTTTAAAACCCCGTTTTGGTTGTGTTTTTATTATGTTTACTTTATCTCGTTCTATATTGTCTTGTGTTGGATACCAATCCCCGTAGCACCCCGAAAGCTTGTTGAGTCTTCCGCTGTATCAAATTTTGGGGGTGTTACAATCTCGCCATGAGTTAGTGCCAAATACATAGTGTTAAGAGAAAAGTTAAACTCTATCTGCAATATTGTTATTGTTTGTAGGTGGTAACTATACTAATTTTGTTACAAGAATGATCACTAAAGTTGAATGTGTTTTGGTATAATGCCTGTGGTAACAGGTTAACAGTTATTCTTTTGCATATAGAGCAAATCACTAACTGGGCCAACGAAAGCTAATAAGCCAGCCAAGTGTGTTATGCTAGAGCTGTTTAATAACCTCATATGATTTGCTTACTGAGAATGAGGTACGCACTATGCACAAATCATACAAACAAGTAGGCATATGTTCATAGTTGAGCTAAACTTCCCAAAAAGAACATGCAGACAAAGCCCAAAATCTTAGGAAAGAAACATATTAAACCAATAGTCATAAAACAAGTCATAAGGTAATTCATAATCCACTACTACTTTATTACAGTCTTCACCATCGACCATTTACCATCAAAAACTTATCTAACCACCCCAATCTGCAAACAACTCTAAAACTAAGAAAAACAACTAAATGTTATCATTAGAAATGTCGTGAAAGTCGACGTTGAAAAAGAAATCAAAGGCCATGAGGAGTTCCGTAATTGTTTTCTTAGTTCTAATTTTTGGTTTTTCTAAGTTTCAGTATAACACCCTACAAAAACCATCCGTCTCTCGCAACGACCATCAGAAAGAACCCTCCGCGACCCTGCAAATCAAAACATAACACAACCAATTAAATCCTAAATGAATCAATTGAATTGCAAAACCGTAACACAAACTTAACTACTTAAGGTTAATCAAACACGGACATTGTTTCGGCACTTACCATCCTAACGTCCAATTCGGAAACTGAATTCCACGTTTCAAATCACCACTTCAGGCTCCCCATCTTCTTTAGGATATCCAAAATTTCCTCACTCCATGTCAATGTCCTTAAAGAAAGTCTCATGACCCTGATTATCATGCAAAATCGGAGGGTTAATTCCAGAAAAATGCTAACAACTACAGTTAGCGGTGTCGCTTATAAACGAAAAATAATAAAAGTTTGAAGATTTGGGGATTAAACATAATGTTCTGAAACCCGATTCAACCCGGTTGGTTCAATCGATTGAACCATTCTGGTTGAAAAATGAGTCGATTTAAACAGAGTCAGCCCAACGGGTGGGTCGAAAACGGGGTCAAATTAAACCGAGTCAACCCGCCGGGTTTGAAGCGTCCTAGGTCATCCCGGTTTTTGATGTGTATTAATAGTTTCCTTTTGAAATATATGTTTTCGTATGGCTTTTATTGATTAGCCGAACCGGTGGCGACACCGGTTCCCGGTTGAACTCGTTGGTCCCGTCCTGTTTTCAAAATTGTATGTACCATCAACTTGTTAGCTTGTATGAAGCTTTGTGTGTTTTATTAATTTGTATAATGTGTATAGTAACATATACTTTTCATTTTAGGTTATTTTAAAAATAACATTAATTAGTGTGTTTAATTATTTTATATTTTAGATTATGTTGTAGCTTGTTTAAATTGTACATTGTGAAAATTTCATTGTACTTTTTACTAAAGGGTGTTTTAATTGGTTGTTTTTTAATTTGATATGTATGCTTTTAATTGGTTGTGCAGTGTGAATAAATTATTGTACTTTTAAGTTATGGGGTATTTTAATAAAAGTATTAATTACACTATGCATTTCTCTCACCTTTGACATTCAAGATTTCACTTTTCAAGGTTTGATCATACAAGATTAAGTAACCGAGTGTTTGAGAAAACCCTATTGTTTGCCACTTGGTTTATACTGAAATATTAACACCTCTCATATGCAGGCTAAAACCAAGCAGTCATAAACTAACAAACTTATAGTCTCTTACTCATAAAAAGATTTTCGGGTGAAAATCGAATGCATAGTTTCCGGACCAAAGCAAAATAATCCAAAGCCATTTCACCCAATGTCGTTCGGGTCAAATCCATTTAATGAACACCTCTAGTCTCATTACAATGTATGATAACTATATACCTTCTAGTCCTCCACTTCAAATGTGTGGTCCACTGCCAAGATCCAAGATCCTGAATAGAGCTTCTCTTTGTGATATATGTTCCACAAGAGAGATCAAGGCCAAGGATCTCTTCCCCGTCAACCTAAACAGATTGCGGTAAAGGAGGTAAGCTTCACTGATTAGGTATAAACATAAGCAAGCAAATATCAAATCACACAACTTATATAACTTTGAGACAAACAAAATCAGAGTTGAAATCCAAAAGTTTTGAAAGAACAATCAAATGCAATAATTCTGGAGCGATAAATACAGTAAACTTCTGCAATAATATAGCTTACAAGTGTGGCAGTCCAGCTTTTGTCGAACAAGAAATCCATGGGCATAAGTCCATGGCACTTGAATTTCATTAGAAAACATTTCTTGCTTTCTCCAGGTGTGATTGCCGACCCATGAGCAGGAACCATCTCAATGGTTCCTTGATATTGGCACGCCCTACACTGTAAGTAAAATACAAAATGAAGTTAAGATTCTACTTTTCTAATACAAAATGCAGTTATTCCTACATCGATTACCTGTCTATTCAGGTGCACGTAGTCTCCCCCTGCGGGGTAAGTAGCGTCCATACGAAGACAGACTTCGCTACTGCTCACGGCATGGCAGTGGGTGCATCTAACCTACACAAATTAATTTCAACAAATATACGTCAATAAATGATTAGAATAACAATTATTACAAGCTTTTTAATTAGAAGATGATGGTACTAAATGGAACCACGTCTCTCACAACGTTTATTAACGGCCCCTTTATAAAATATTACACCGAATCACAGATTGCACACTCAGGGGCGGAGGCATGTGATGAGTAGTTGGAGGTAGTGCCCTCTACATTTTCTCCAACATCTTTTAAATATAGAGTAAAATCTCTTTCAACTTTTTATGGTTTTTTCAAGGTTGCCCTCATCCTTCATTTAAAAATGCCCTCAACCAGATTTAAGATCAGCATAAACTCCTTTAGTTTAATAGTTTATACATACAAATGGCAACTAATTGCTGGAAGGGAAACAACTTAACAAGAAGAACTTTCATGCCACTTTTGAGTTAAAAAGTCACAATAAAAGTTATTTTTATGACTCTGAAAACTCTATACTTTTACTTTAAGTTTTGATATTACTTTTATATATAGTGTAATTTGTAAATAGCTAAACACTAAATTTGCAAAAAGTTATTAACCACATGGGTTGTTTTTCTCCTCGTTACAAGCTCACTTTTTACTCTAGTTATTTGCTCGTTAAACAATGCATCGTTGCAGGTTACTTCATATCTGCCAGGTTTATACTGAAATATTAACACATCTGATATGCAGGTTACTACCACCTTATTTTTTGGAAAAAACAATTTTAACACAAGAAACGTAAAACAATCACTAAATGTAATATTTTACACCATTTAATTAAAACAACTTTTATGTCACCTTCAAATGAGCTGATTAGCACTTTAAAAACCAAGCAATCACAAACGACCCTAAATAGGAAATCTCAAACTAACAAACTGTTAGTCTGTTACTCATAAAAAGATTTTCGGGACTTCGCTTCTTTCCTTATATTTCGGGTATTCGGGGGAAAACCGAATGCAAAGTTTCAAACCCATCCGACCCAGAAACATATAATATAATTCGGGTACGACCGAAAATCCGAACCAAACCCAAATAATCCAAACCCATTTCACCCAATGTCGTTCGGGTTGGTCGGTTTTTCGGGTCAAACCGTTTAATGAACACCCCTACGGTTAACCTGGCCCGACCCAAATTCGGATTCACCCAAATAACCCTTTCATAATCAGGTCAGTTAACAATATTGTCCAAATTTCTGTAAGTCAAACAGCGGGTTTCTCAATTAGTTTCAACTTGTGGCTATAAAGGCTAAAAGGCGAATTGGACACAAAACTCAATCTAACAGCCCAAAAACATAGGTTCTGTTTGTATTCCCTAGAAACGTTGAACCAGCAAGAAAAAACCGAACGAAACACCTAAGCTTTATATTATGTAGTATATTATGCATAAGAAAATCACAAATGTGTTTTGACCCGACCCCTTTTGACAATTTGTTAACTAACTAGGACACGTCGAGCTCCACATGATATTAAAACCATACTTTCTCACCACACCAGCCCGAGCCAAAACTGCACTCCATTGGTTCACAGTTTTCCATCTTGAGAAGTGTGAGAGGAGTGGCGGCAACAAGGGACCATAATGAGACTCCCTGTTGGCACGTCTTGCACTGTTAAACAACCACAAGATACAAAAAACGTGCATTAGTATAATTGGAGGAATCAAGCTCGCTCAGATTTGTTAACCAACAACATGAATGGTTTTCATATGATCCTTACAACACGAAACATTAAACAACGCAAACTTAACAAGGTGCAGGAGTTTCGTGTAGAGATCCTAGAAGTGTATAAAAATGCATCATTTAGTCCTATAAAATCTAGTCATTTTGCTATCCTAAATAAGGTTATGCTGCGAGAACAAGTAGATCCAAAGTACACAACAAGCAAACATAAAAGAAGACTAATTTGATATGGTTAAAACTATTAGATAGTAGACATATATGGAAGAAACTGATATCATCAAATTCAACTAAAATCAACACAAACAAAAAGAAATAACTAACCTATATTATAATTATGAAGGTAGTCTAGTCCACCCGTGTTAACACAAACCCCGCCACTACTATGTAAGATGGTGATGGTGTCAAGACTGACGTTGATGGTGCTGATAATTTTGAGTTGTGTTTTTTTTTAAAGAGTGGTAGAGATGTAGGTGAGTAGATGTGGGTTGGTGGGTTTTTTATTGTGATAGTTAAGACCCCTCATAAAACACTATTTCGTAGGGGTGAGCAAACAAAACCGAACCAAAAAAACTGACCGAAACTAAAAACCAATGGTTCGGTTTTTAATTTTTCAAAAACCGAAATATACGGTTCGGTTCGGTTTTCGTCCAAAAACCGAACCGTAAAAACCGAGCCGAACCGATTTTATGATATAATAATATATAATTAATAAAATATGAATAAATAACTAAATAAATCAAATTTATAAACTCATATTCATTTTGTGGGTAGATTTATAAAATATTTATCATAACGTTTATGTTTATATGCGTGTTTTTCATGTCGTGTGTTTACTTGAGAATATATCAATAAATATATAACGATGATCATACTATGTGTATGTTCACTTACATGTGTGTGTGTCTCATCTATATGTGAAATTATAGAATTATGCAATAAACATTATTATGCTTACATTGACAAGAAAAAAGTAAATAAGAATAACCAATTTTATATGTAATACAAGTTTTTTGGTATAAATTTGCCATGCCCAAATATAAACGGTTAGAAACCGAAAAAACCGAAAAACCGAATCGAAACCGATAATAAACCGAAAAAACCGAACCGCCAAAAACCGAACGGTTTCGGTTTTGGGTTTTATAAAAACCGAAATATTCGGTTCGGTTTCGGTTTTAGCCAAAAACAGACCCAAACCGAACCGTGCACACCCCTACTATTTCGTACCTTCATGTTTTTTCTTTTTTTTTTTCTTTTTCTTTTTTTTTTAATTATAAAAAACAAAACTGTAAGTACGGAACATAAATATAAAGTTTAATAAGTTAAAAGTATTAAATTAACAAAAAAATGCATAAAAGAGATAAAAAAAATTGTGTTCTACTATTAACAGGAAAGTTGGAAAGTAATATTGTGTACCTTTTTGTGAGTCACGGGTGTAGTACCCATGATAGGTTATTAAGACCCCATCTTTTATCTAAAAAGATATATGTAAATGACTAAAATAGCTTCTCACTTAATAATCAAACTAAGAGATTCGAGGTCAAAGGACCAAACCCGAGTAAAAATCATAAAGACATGACCCGCTTAAAAAAAGCACAGGTATAAAACATGTGAAACCCGACAAACCACAAAGGCACTTTATGTAATAACTTTATGTAATTTTGATTCATTCCAAGTTGTAATGAAAAAATAATAATAATAAATAAAATAAAAGCATGAGGCCTCACAATGAATGAAAATGGCAATTTATGTAATAAACACTAAGAAAGTCTGTGTTTTGTAACCGGTTTAGACTACACAACTTTAAACACTATAATAATCATATACCTTTTTCAGTTTAAATTTCTCCGTACTTTAATTATTATCCACAAAAATTGATGTCAGTTTACGTTTCTCATTTATCAACTTGACTTGACAATACCTTAACTCATTTGGACCAGAAATGCTTAGGTAATAAATTTGGTTGATGAACAAATTTTTGGTAGGATAGTTCAAAATGTTTCGAAATTTCAAACTAGATTTCAAAATTTTGTGCTATTTTCTTTTTTTGAACATACCAAAGGGTAGGTTTAAATGGAGCCGAAACTTACTAACTTATTATAAGCCGAAAGTTGAAGTTTTTATTTTCACATAAATCGTTAGGGCGAGTTAGTTATAGTTATAGCTTATCTTTGTAATTTAACATAATAAGTCAGTTAAATTCACATATATTTTGAGGTTTGTGTGTTCATCCAATATATTTAAGCAATTTGACTAATCGAACACTCTGTTATTTAAAAACTCATTTTTTATTAACTTGAATCTGTAGAAGCTTACAACTTATAAAAAGCTTTTATAAACTTGTGTTTATTTAATAAGCTCAAGTTTTTACAAGTTAACCTTGTTGCCAAATACCAAAGTAGGGGTGTTCTTCGGTTCGGTTTTCGGGTTATTCGGTTAATTCGGTTCGGTTAATTCGGTTAAAAGTTTTTTTAGGTTCAAACCGAGAACCAAACCAAACCGAATTCAAATTCGGTTTTCGGTTTAACCGAATTACACACTTTATTTTAAAAAAAAAATGTACAAATATATTTAGTATTTTTTTTAATATTAGGATAAAATTTTATTATTATTTATATATATAAATATATATATATATATATATATATATATATATATATATATATATATATATATATATATATATATTATCAACAAAAATCCTTATCCCATCTATCTATTAAAAATAGAAATTGATCAAAAAAAAATTATAATTGATTTTTTAGAGCGTAGTGTATACCCCTACAACACAAAAAATAGGCGGTTATTATATTTTCATCATAGAATGATTATTCAATCCTTTTTCTTCTTTCATAATTTGAGGTTATTCTAAGCTATAACTTAAATCAAATAAGAATAGTTTCTTTTGTTGGTGGACTATTCCAGTAAGATGGAATGGAATCCAGTTCCCATATTTACTTCTTAGTTCTTATCAATTCCTGGAATGTAAAAAAGAACTATTTTAATAGTGCATTTTTTTGAATAGAAGGATTAATGATAATGAATATGTTTTTATGTTATTTCGTACTGTAGAATTTTTTTTCCTCGCGGCATCTATCTAACCTTTTATTGATCTTTTTATATATATAAATATATAAAAAATTTATAAATTTATATGAATTTGGTTTTCGGTTCGGTTTTCGGTTTTGATTATCAAAACTATATCCAAACCGAGAATCGAATTAAAAGTTCAGTTTGGTTCGGTTTTGGCAAATTCGGTTCGGTTATTAGTTCGGTTCGGTTATTTTCGATACGGTTCGGTTTCGGTTTTCGGGTTATTGGGATATTTCGGTTTTTCTTCTCACCCCTACCCTATGCCAAAGACACTCAAAATCTGTTTTTTATGGGATTACAAGGCCCATAAATAAAATGAAAATGATAAATTCTGAAAGACCTAACTTTATTGGGCTAAGTATACTTGGGCTCGAGTTTAACACTTGAGTTGCGTTTGGCACTCATCTCATGAAATATGTTCGACACTTGTTTTATGTAGATAACGGTTTTTGCTTGACTCATTGTTGGACATTTGAAGAAATTTTATCTCAAGTTTCAAAACATAATTTGTTTAAACCCAAATATTAATGTAAGCAAATTGGTTTGCATATCGAATATTAAATGGATAATGCTTCCATATATGCAGCAGCACATTTTTGACTGTCACAACTCGTAATTTCCGGTCATTTTCCGACACTCGACAATTTACTATTCACAAGTTACTATTCACCATTTACTATTCATCGATCACTATTCATCGTTTTTGAGGTCAATTTGACATTTCGAGAAACATTCAGAAATTTTACTATTCACTTGACACTATTCATTCCCGGAAGAAAACCACTATTCACGTGCATTACTCATGTCATCGTAAATTTAGTTTACGAGTATTTAAATTCGCGTAACCGTATTGGTTCAATTGCGAATTCATGCATTATCGTTTGGGACATCCCATACAGACTAGAAATAGTCTACGTATCATCATTATGTCACTTGCATACTATTCCACTCGTAGGATATTTAAATTAGTACTTTTGGTATAATTAACTTTTACGTATAATTATTTCTAAATAAACGTTAACAAACGACCAATAATGTGACTAACACGTCCGACACTCCCGACTATGATCCAAATATATCTTTATGTTCATTTTAATAATATAAAAATTATATTATTAGTTTACCCGGTGTTTTCAAATCAATGACTACATTTCACGGTCGGAGCTTATTACTCAGTCGGTTTGCGATATTTCAACTCGATAATTATTCTAACACTCGATTCTCACCAGGAATAATATTTTACAACTTTTAAAACTTCGTCGTATTTTATTTCACCTTGGTAACATTTATTTTTAGTTAACTCGGTACCCGATAACACCCAATACACAACCAAAACTAACTAATACTTACATATCTAGACAAGTTTATTAATTAGCCCCAAAATTTCTCCTTCTTCTTCCATGTTGCCGCCCCCCCCCCCCCCCCCTATGCCTCCTCCACAAATTGTGGATCTTGTCCCTAAACTAAATATCTACTACCAAATATATACGTCATTTCCCACATTCTTTTCATTTTAACACATTAAGCAACTAGCAACTTTCTTCCTTTTTCTCTCTTTGGTGGGGATCGGCTCAAACAAAAACAACAAGAAGAAACATCAATTTTTCCAAGATCAAGTGATAATCAAGGTTATTTAGTACTTCTTGTTAGGGTTTTGAAGTTTAAACACAAGGTTTTGCAAGTTTTTCATCTCCACTAGTCCACTAATCTTCAAGTAAGTTATCAAGACCTATTTTTATAAATTATTCAAGTTGTTTCATTGATCATTCAAGTTTATTCAAGATATATATGCATATGTTGATTTATACCACTCTATATATACTTTTTATAACTTACAAGCCTTAGATATATTATATAGGTGAATCCTTGGTAGATTGTTGTGATGGATGATATTTAGGAACCCATAAAACCCTAAGAAGGTGTATGGTAGGATTAAACTAGTTTTGTGGTGATTGAAAGTGGTTTGGATGAAGTTTGAAACTAGGAAAATGATTTTGGAAAATATACATATACCTACTGTTACTATTTTAAAAACGTGGGAAACTCAGGAACTCAAGGTTAATTTTTCACCCAAGATTTAGAAAATACATTCAAAAACGAAACTTTTGGCGAAAGAACGGATTAAAAAGAGCTTATAACGAAGGAGATATGATTTTTGTAAATTTAACGACGAAAACTATTTTTCTGAAAACTGCATGCTGTTTGACAGTTTTTGACGGACAAATATAGGCACTAAACGTAACCTAGAGGAGCCGAACTACCAAAAATATATTAGTACTTACTAAAACAAATCCGTGGATATAAATAACGAGGAAAATGAGCTTAAAACGACCAAGTTATACGCGTTTTAACATCGTCAAAACTATATATATATTTTGTCACTACTAGAAAAATAATATAACTACGTACTAAATGACATATTTTTTAAATTTCTTATTCAAGGAGTTTATTTTTAACTAACGAAATACGTACGACTCAAGGTTTATTACGCGACTACTAGACGCTATTTTATGGTTTTCAAGACGAGGAATATAACACTAACATTTTTATACGATATACTACGACAAGTTATATACTTCTATATTTGGACTTATTTTCCTAAGTATGGAAACTGTTTTACTTTGACAATAACTAGTATTTCCAAGTTACGAGTGGTATAGGCATCATGTGCACATGCATTCATTTCATCACGTCATGATCTAAGGTAGATCGTTATTACTCATATTAGGTTGCGGTTAGAGATCGTGCCTCATTTCAGTGTATCCACTTTTGTCGTCGTAGCTATCGCACCAGGTGAGTCATAGCCCCTACTATTTTAACTTGTTTTATAATGGTTTTGGGGGAGAATACATGCTCGTTTCCATCTAAATGTATACTTGATTTAATTGGTTTTTGCTACATGCTTAGTCAAACATTTACTTGCTCCATTTATGAATTTCTTACACATTCGAATGTAGTGTATATTCATTTGCATCACACTTAATCTTTTATCTTCGGACCCAAGTCTTTTCCATTACGATGCACACTTAACCAAATGAACTAGCTTCACCACTATGTACATATATATCCGAATGTACGGGTCACTTAACCGAATGAACGGGTCATATATCCGAATGTACGGGTCACTTAACCGAATGAACGGGTCACATATCCGAATGTACGGGTAACATAGCCAAATGAATTGGTCATGTAACCAAATGTATTGGCCAAACTACACTTATCTTTGATTATTGGTCCACATATTACTTTCGTTTCCGTAGACTATAACATATTTGGCAGTGGGTTGTGAACACACAGGTTACAAGTCTCTTATGGCGGGACTTGGAACTGAGTGGATTTACGATGCCTTTGCTGGGCGATCTTTTCTCTATAGGCATTATTTGTTAAACAAACTCTATGAACTCACCAACCTCGTGTTGACACTTTAGCATGTATTTTCAGGTATTAAGCAATGGCACGCTACAGGAGGTTTTGGCAGGGCATGACATGGTCATAGAAGACTCTGATTATTCATTTGGGGACCGTTTAAAACTATTTTAAGGGCCTACTTCCGCACTACTTTTAACAATGTAAATACAATATTTTTGACTTAACTATTTTATTCTATATAATTGAAGTGAAAACCATTTTTGTACTTGTGTTGTGATACCGATTGAGTTACACCCCAGCTACATGTATGCTTCCGCTGGACCCGATTTTGGGGGTGTGACAGATTGGCATCAGAGCTTTGGCTATAGCGAACTAAGTGTTTTTAAAACCTAGACTATAGCTACTTTTACGAAAACTTAATCCTATGACCGTCACGTGCCTGCCTGCCAAGATGATGCCTCACTTGTAGTTTGTTGCCGACATATGTGATGAGATTTGTATCTCATTATCTGGTATATTATATTCACTTATTAAAGTTGATTATTATCATTGTCTTTCATATAAGCATGTTCACGTATCATATATGTAACCGCATTATGTTTTTCATGCATAGTTTCATCATTCAACCACGAGTTTGGTCACTTGCTTTTGTCTTTCAGAACGCCTTGGTATTTGTGAAGGACATGGTATTAGTATAACTGAACTGAGTATTTCAAAATTCGTGGAACCTCGGTGGGATATAGACTGGTCATCTATATTCAACCCGGGATAGTGAGATATAGGCTGACCACCTATGTCTGACTCAGAAATGAATTTTGCAACACTAAGAATGGTTATAATAAAATTATGTCCGGAATAAATTCTCAACTCATTTTCCAAATGCTTCATGTACGTGTGTGTATACTCTCGTTGTCATAACATTCCTACTTTTCATCACTTCGTGAACCACCGATTGGAAGCTTGTCAACTAGTCATTTTATTTCATGAACCTTCATATTTATGCACAATACACTTGCATCATAGTATTTTCTTATATCACAATCTCATTATGCTGCAGTTGTCACAGTCTCTTCCCGTCTCACCATCACTATCATTTCCTTTCCCACCCCCATATATATATAGGAATTAGGTGACACTCTATAGATTCCTATGTTACTCATCACTCATTACTCCCAATATTGATAAGTGAGTATTAGCAATGACCTCCCTAGGAAAGACTTCCCATACCATATATAAGGAGGATCCCTAGGTACATTATGACCATTTAAAACTCAACAGAAATCTCAGGATATCACAAAACCACTCGAGCCACGTCAACTCGTCATATCGCAACATCAACCTTTCATCCTACGATAAACCACTCTCGAATATCTACTTCTAGAAAACGTCTTAATTATGTCTCACCCTTCTTTTCTCGTTTTGAAGAGCTATGCCGCCAAGGAAAGTTAAAGCTACTCCAACTATGACACCTGTTGCTATTCGGAAATTGGTTAAGGATAGTATCGCCGAAGCTCTAGAGATCGAGAGAGTTGAGGTAGCTGCAAGGGCTGCTGAAACCGCTTTACAGACCGGGACAGATGGACAATACGATAATAGGCGTGAATGTACTTGGAAAAATTTTAAGATTAGTGATCCCATCAAGTTTAAGGGCACTGAAGGAGCGGTTGCTTTGATTCGCTGGTTCGAAAAGACTGAGAATGTGTTCCTCATGTGCAACTGTCCTGATGTCAGCAAGGTAAAATTCGCTACTGGTATGCTTTTGGATGAAGCTATGTCATGGTGGAATTCTTATGCTCAACCGATGGGTATGGAAAATGCCTACAAGCTCACCTGGGAGTAATTCAAGAAATTGATGACTGATAAGTTTCACCCTCGTACTGAGGTGCAGAAGTTGGAAACAGAGTTTTATAAGCTAGTGACAACAAGTAATGATATCGAGGCATATATCCGAAGGTTTCAGGAGTTGGCTGTGCTATGTCCAACTATGGTTCCAGATAACGAAAAGCTGCTAGAAAATTTCATCGGTGGACTACCGTGCAACATCAGTGGGAACGTAATTGCTTCTAAATCAGACACGCTGGAGGAAGCTATCAGAATGTCTCAAAAGCTTATGGCTCAAGTGATGAAGCAAGAAACTACTGTCAACAACAACAACGAAAACAAGAGGAAAAGGGATGACAACCAAGGAGACGATCAAGTATGGCAGCCAAACAAACAACATGAAGTGGTTAGGGCCTACGTTGCGGAGCCAAGTGAAAAGAAAGGATATGCAGGTACTTTACCTAAGTGCAACAAGTGTCAGTTTCATCACAAAGGACCTTGCCCCACTCAATGTGGAAACTGCCAAAAGGTCGGACACAAAGCCAAGGATTGCAAGACTCCCACCCTCGTAATGCATCAGAAAGTCACAGTAACCTGCCATGAGTGTGGAGTAATTGGACACTTCAAGAGTGAATGCCCAGAGTTGAGGAACCAGAATGGAGGAAGAGTTAGTTGAAATGCGAAGCTCGTCAGGAAAACAACAACGATGTCAATGTTAAAAAGAGAACTCCTACCTGGTACATAAATAAAACCTAAACTCTCTAGTGTTGTATTTCTTTTGTGTTTAATTCTACGTTATATCGTATAAGTTTCATGTACTATTAACGAATTCTGACCTAATGAATATTCTATCTTTTATCACCGCAAGCTCCTAGCGATTTCATTAAGATTCTTTGGAACTACACCACTTATCATCGGCAGACCAATGGTCAGGATTAGAGAATGATTCAAACCTAGGGAGATATGCCCAAATCGGGTGTGATTGACACTAGAAATGGTTGGATTAACCATTTGCCATAAATCAAATACAGTTGCAACCATAGTTACCACATGAGCTTAGAGACTACACCATTTGAAGCACTCTATGGTCGAAGTGCCAACATCCATTGACGAATCGAAATTGGAAAATCCTAACTCACTAGTCTAGTAGGCATTCATGAAATAATCAGAAATTTCTTACGAGTCAAGAATCAGTTACAAGTTCAATAAGTTGTAAACCCTTAGAATTTCAAGTTAATGGCAGGATTATGTTGGAAGTTCTGCCTAGGAAAGGTATGATACCATTCAGAAAGATTCAGGAAGTTAAACCCGATATACACTGGACAATAGGGTTATACAAACATGTTTCACGTAGGTTACAGAGTAGGCCTAGTGGCCGTCAGACTTGAGCTCCCAGTGGCTTACACGATAAATATCACCATCTTTTCACCAATACCATTCTAGAGACTTACATAAACTGAACTTCGGGACGAAGTTCCTGTTAGAAGGGAAGACTGTCACAACTCGTAATTTCCGGTCATTTTCCGACCCTCGACAATTTACTATTTACAAGTTACTATTCACCATTTACTATTCATCGATCACTATTCATCGTTTTTGAGGTCAATTTGACATTTCGAGAAACATTCAGAAATTTTACTATGCACTTGATACTATTCATTCCCGGAAGAAAACCACTATTCACGTGCATTACTCATGTCATCGTAAATTTAGTTTACGAGTATTTAAATTCGCGTAACCGTATTGGTTCAGGTGCGAATTCATGCATTATCGTTTGGGACATCCCATACAGACTAGAAATAGTCTACGTATCATCATTATGTCACTTGCATACTATTCCACTCGTAGGATATTTAAATTAGTACTTTTGGTATAATTAACTTTTACGTATAATTATTTCTAAATAAACGTTAACAAACGACCAATAATGTGACTAACACGTCCGACACTCCCGACTATGATCCAAATATATCTTTATGTTCATTTTAATAATATAAAAATTATATTATTAGTTTACCCGGTGTTTTCAAATCAATGACTACATTTCACGGTCGGAGCTTATTACTCAGTCGGTTTGCGATATTTCAACCCGATAATTATTCTAACACTCGATTCTCACCAGGAATAATATTTTACAACTTTTACAACTTCGTCGTATTTTATTTCACCTCGGTAACATTTATTTTTAGTTAACTCGGTACCCGATAACACCCAATACACAACCAAAACTAACTAATACTTACATATCTAGACAAGTTTATTAATTAGCCCCAAAATTTCTCCTTTTTCTTCCATGTTGCCGCCCCCCCCCCCCCCCTATGCCTCCTCCACAAATTGTGGATCTTGTCCCTAAACTAAATATCTACTACCAAATATATACTTCATTTCCCACATTCTTTTCATTTTAACACATTAAGCAACTAGCAACTTTCTTCCTTTTTCTCTCTTTGGTGGGGATCGGCTCAAACAAAAACAACAACAAGAAACATCAATTTTTCCAAGATCAAGTGATAATCAAGGTTATTTAGTACTTCTTGTTAGGGTTTTGAAGTTTAAACACAAGGTTTTGCAAGTTTTTCATCTCCACTAGTCCACTATCTTCAAGTAAGTTATCAAGACCTATTTTTATAAATTATTCAAGTTGTTTCATTGATCATTCAAGTTTATTCAAGATATATATGCATATGTTGATTTATACCACTCTATATATACTTTTTATAACTTACAAGCCTTAGATATATTATATAGGTGAATCCTTAGTAGATTGTTGTGATGGATGATACTTAGGAACCCATGACACCCTAAGAAGGTGTATGGTAGGATTAGACTAGTTTTGTGGTGATTGAAAGTGGTTTGGATGAAGTTTGAAACTAGGAAAATGATTTTGGAAAATATACATATACCTACTGTTACTATTTTAAAAACGTGGGAAACTCAGGAACTCAAGGTTAATTTTTCACCCAAGATTTAGAAAATACTTTCAAAAACGAAACTTTTGGCGAAAGAACGGATTAAAAAGAGCTTATAACGAAGGAGATATGATTTTTGTAAATTTAACGACGAAAACTATTTTTCTGAAAACTGCATGCTGTTTGACAATTTTCGTCGGACAAATATAGGCACTAAACGTAACCTAGAGGAGCCGAACTACCAAAAATATATTAGTACTTACTAAAACAAATCCGTGGATATAAAGAACGAGGAAAATGAGCTTAAAACGACCAAGTTATACGCGTTTTAACATCGTCAAAACTATATATATATTTTGTCACTACTAGAAAAATAATATAACTACGTACTAAATGACATATTTTTTAAATTTCTTATTCAAGGAGTTTATTTTTAACTAACGAAATACGTACGACTCAAGGTTTATTACGCGACTACTAGACGCTAATTTATGGTTTTCAAGACGAGGAATATAACACTAACATTTTTATACGATATACTACGACAAGTTATATACTTCTATATTTGGACTTATTTTCCTAAGTATGGAAACTATTTTACTTTGACAATAACTAGTATTTCCAAGTTACGAGTGGTATAGGCATCATGTGCACATGCATTCATTTCATCACGTCATGATCTAAGGTAGATCGTTATTACTCATATTAGGTTGCGGTTAGAGATCGTGCCTCATTTCAGTGTATCCACTTTTGTCGTCGTAGCTATCGCACCAGGTGAGTCATAGCCCCTACTATTTTAACTTGTTTTATAACGGTTTTGGGGGAGAATACATGATCGTTTCCATCTAAATGTATACTTGATTTAATTGGTTTTTGCTACATGCTTAGTCAAACATTTACTTGCTCCATTTATGAATTTCTTACACATTCGAATGTAGTGTATATTCATTTGCATCACACTTAATCTTTTATCTTCGGACCCAAGTCTTTTCCATTACGATGCACACTTAACCAAATGAACTAGCTTCACCACTATGTACATACATATCCGAATGTACGGGTCACTTAACCGAATGAACGGGTCACATATCCGAATGTACGGGTCACTTAACCGAATGAACGGGTCACATATCCGAATGTACGGGTAACATAACCAAATGAATTGGTCACGTAACCAAATGTATTGGTCAAACTACACTTATCTTTGATTATTGGTCCACATATTACTTTCGTTTCCGTAGACTATAACATATTTGGCAGTGGGTTGTGAACACACAAGTTACAAGTCTCTTATGGCGGGACTTGGAACTGAGTGGATTTACGATGCCTTTGCTGGGCGATCTTTTCTCTATAGGCATTATTTGTTAAACAAACTCTATGAACTCACCAACCTCGTGTTGACACTTTAGCAACTTTAGCATGTATTTTCAGGTATTAAGCAATGGCACGCTACAGGAGGTTTTGGCAGGGCATGGCATGGTCATAGAAGACTATGATTATTCATTTGGGGACCGTTTAAAACTATTTTAAGGGCCTACTTCCGCACTACTTTTAACAATGTAAATACAATATTTTTGACTTAACTATTTTATTCTATATAATTGAAGTGAAAACCATTTTTGTACTTGTGTTGTGATACCGATTGAGTTACACCCCAGCTACATGTACGCTTCCGCTGGACCCGATTTTGGGGGTGTGACATTGACTTTTGTGGCTGCAACTTTTGCTCATCTCCTAAGAGCACTTGCAGCAGTCACACAAGTTAAGTTTTAACACGGTGCTACGTCAGTGCCACATTAACTTTAAAACTTTCACCTTAACTCACAAAAAAAACACCCCAATCATAACTCAGCTTTAAATCAACAATAATTTACAAAAACACTCCTTCATTTAGGAGGGGGAAGTGATTTTTTTTTTTTTTTTTTTTTTAACACAATACACCCTTAACGCTGAGTTAAGGGGTTAACACCGGGCGTTAACGCCGGCTTAATGCAGGACCATGCAACGGTTAACTTAGCTTTAACGTGAGTTAAAATGAATTTAATGCAAGTCATGCGTTAGTGATGTAAGTGCTCTAAGTCAGATGCATAGTGTCTGGCTGTCTATTCTGAAATCCTAAAACGTAAGTGTTTCCATAGGTGCTGATATGTATGGAAAATTATAACAATTGATAAGCTTGTACACCCTTAGTTTAAGATTTAAAAGGTGTCATTACTGTGAATTGTGTGTTGTTTATGCTGGTAGCTAGTTTGATAATCAGCTGTGAAAAAAGCGATGCAACTGATAGTGTTTGAATTGTAGAAAATACAGTAAGCAGAGAATAGTATGTTGGTAATCAAAAGATAGAACAAACACCAAAATCAAACGAACGAAGCGGAAGCTTTATTCAAATTACCAAACCAATAGGCAATGGTTTTTACTCGTCTTTCGTGAAAAAAATGGGCAATGGTTTAAGTACAAGATTTTGGCTAGACCGTTGGATCGGAGATGGAGTTGTGCTAAAGGAAAAGTTTCCTAGATTATTTAGATTGGAGCTAAATGAGAGTGTTTCGGTGGGCGAGATGAGGTCGTGGAATGGTGAAACTTGGTGTTGGAGTTGGAGGTGGGTGAGGAGTCCTCGAGGAAGGGGTTGGGTGATCTTACTGAATTGACGAACTTGATAACTTTTTTTATTCCAAATGTTTTAATTTGAGATTCTTGGAGATGGACACTTGATAAAGATGGTTGCTTTACCGCAAAAGGTCTTAGAGAGCTAATTGATGGAAAAATTCTGCGTCAACCGAAAATGTTACAAACGACAAAATGGAACAAGACAATCCCTAGAAAAGTCTGTATCTTTATCTGGTGTCTACAACAAAAAAGAGTCCCGGTATTCGATTGACTTAATCACCTTGGTATTGATCTTAACTCTATTCTTTGTTCGCATTGTGGAAACGAGATTGACACAGTGGAGCATTGTTTTTTAGGGTGCCATAGAGTAATGAAAGGGTGGGAAAAAATTTTCAAGTGGTGGAATATGAGTCCTTACAATATCAATTCTCTTGAAGATATCCTAGATCATAAAGGCCTAAACAATTTTAACAAAAAACAAAAAGTTAGTTGGCAAGCAGTATGTTGGTCAATGTTATATCATATATGGGGTGCTCGGAATAAGAGTGTTCGAAAACAAAATTTCCAATTTAACAACTATTTGTGACGAAGTTCAACTTCGCTCGTTTTTTGGGTATCAAATAGAGCAAAAGGATCCATATCATCATGGTTGGATTGGTGTACAGATAGTAGTTTGCTGAAGAGGGGGTCAGGTGCATAACGTTTAGGGTCTTTGAAGTTTCTCATTTGTATCTTTTGGTTTTTGTAGTGTGATTTATTATAGTTTTTCTTTTCATCACCCGTAAGCCATTTGTTCTTAGATGGCTTATAGATGGGTGAGTGTCTCTTTGGATTTTTTTCTTCTATATATATAAAAAATAATTGCCTTTCCAAATCTCTACATTATATATAACAGGAGGCATTTGAAGAAAATGCCACCTCATTGCCCAGTCAATGCCCAGTAATTCATTATCAACCATGTCATGTCATCACATAATGTTTTACCATTTATTTGATTTAAATTCGGGTCAATATTTTTTTTAAAAAAAATCGGCTGCATGGAGGCAATGGGATTCGAACTCTGGCATCTACTAACATTAACAAATTTTTCAACCACTAGAGCAACACAACATTTGTTTTATAGTTTACAAATAAAAAGTGATAAAGCTATGTAATGTCAAACTTAATCCTTAAAATTTTGGCAGCCTTAATAAAACATATACTGGAAAAAATGGCAGTTCATCCATAATATACTTTTTCTAACCCTAATATCTTTTTTTTTTCACAATTGTTCATCCATAATATACTTTTCTTAAAACCCTAATATATTTTTTTTTTCCTCACAATCTCTACTAATGATCGGTTTTGTTTTTTTCATCACAAGTTTGCAATCTGTTCATTTGTCTTAAAATTTGAATCATAGAAGTTATGCAATCTGCTTCAAAGAGGAAGGTTACATCTTATACATCGTTTAATAAAGCTAACCAAAAAGCACACCATATGATGTTATCTTCCTGATGCAAGGCCATTATTCTTTTTGAGGGAACATATGATGGAATAGTGAAAGTTCAGTTTTTTTCTTTTTTTCCTAACTAATTTTGGGTAATCTTGATCAGTGCCTCAAACCAAAGTTGTAGGATGGGTTACACTGCTAATGAAGCTCCTCTTAAGAATGCAATTCCCTTCCATCATGAGATGGCTTATGTAAGATCTTTGATTCTATACATATTCATGATATATGCACGTATCTAACTCTTTTCTAGAGCTAAACTACAAACAAAGAGCATAAAACTGATGAGAATATGATTAAAGTAACTTAACTGTATGTATAGTTAGAGATGCATGAAGCCTAATATCATTCATTCATATTTTCACAAACGTATTCGTCATTCATCATCTATTCATCAGTCTATGGAAGCTGAACGCGAACATCTCATTGTTGTTGTCAATTCTGATGTTACTGTTAAGTTTCATTTTTTTAGCAATACTGTTAAGTCTCATTGCAATATACTAACTCTAACTTCTGTTGTTGCGAATGGTAAACTGTTTTTTTGTTAATAAAATTTCCACCTTTTTTTGCTTCAAAGGCCACATATAAATTTAAATACCTGAATGGGGAGCTTCTACTATGATTTATGCATTGAAAATGTGTGATTTATAGGTTTGTATGGAGCTGCAATTTTAAAGTCAAGGGCGCTAAAGAAGGTATGGAACATATCAGCTATTATACCAGAACCAAAGTATCGAAACTTACAGCGAGTAGATTCGATCCATGAACCAAAGAGTCGAAAAAAACCAAAAGCGGATGTATTGTGTCTTATCTTAAGTCTGGTCTTGATGGTAAGCTCATTGTGATCACTAACTCTCTGTTATTTAATTTTGGAATTTAGAGGTGGCAAGTTGATTGGGTTGGGTGAGTACATCATTATTATTTGAAAATAAGGTTGTGGTCTCATTTTCATCTTTTCTAGGCAGGCATGTGATGATCCTTGATAAAGATAACATATGCATTCGCAACAAGGCAGATATATAGGTGCCATTGTTTAGCTTATTCTAAGGCCATTGATAACTTTTTGGTTGACAACAAACTGGGAGAAGGCGGGCTTGGTCTATTTTACAAGGTATATACCAATAGACATAATGCACACACCCCCTACGACAATTCTACTAATAAGGTGTGTTGTAATGTTTTTTTTACTGTTTACGATTTCATACTTTTTTTTGTTTCACAATGAGTCTTCTGAGGCCTATGTTATGAACATTCTGATGTTTACAAGATCATGTCGCAAAACTCTTCCCCTCTTTGCCTAAAGGACACGTAATTACAACTTCTTATTTCGCCCCTTTACTATAAAAAGTATAGATTATTAAGCTGAAAATTAAATATGGATAGTTTTTTCACAGCAAGACGAGGGTTGTGGTAGATTAATATACAAAGTCGCGCGCCAGGTTCGTCTTAGAAGGTAGATTTCTTCCTTGCTAATGAATACTTGGATTTTTTTGAAATACATCATTGTACTCGATGTCAATCTTTTGACACTTAGATAATATGAATATCTTCTTTAGTATTTATTATTGACTTTTAAAATAAACAATAATCAGGTTTATGAGTTAAATTTAGTCAGTGGCAAGCTGAAGTTTTCATGCTGGATGTGTTGCAATTCAACCACTTTAAAGTGGCTAAGCTCTTCGATCTTATAACGTGTTCTTTGTGACAACAAAGGTGGTATTCAGTGTATGGTTTCTGCAGCACGCGTTCGTTTGGGTTCAATATCAGTAACTCCTGGAACTATGCCTTCCGATCCTGCTATTCATAATGGTATGCATACCTCTCCTTAGCTACAGCCAAGACATTGCGTATATCTATTTGTTGTTATATGGTTATGTCATAAATATTTATTTTTTGTTACATTTCCAACTCAAATGTTCCTATGGTCAAATTATATATAAGCAAGCTCTTGGACGGTTTAAAAATGGGGTCAAACATAGCAGACCTACTCATTTGTTGATCGATGGTGGGAAGGTTTAAAATTTGATCAGCGTTGCCAGTATATCGATTGGTTTGGGTATCCACTATAACACATTTCTGATGATGTGTGTAGAGGGTCCCAACCACCTGTCTCATGTAAAAGAAATGCCATAATATAAGACATCATATTTCATTTGTATATAAAAAAAAAATCTAAACATCCACATTCATTAATAATCTCACATTATCTTTGTATTCATAGTGTAGTCTCAGGAGTTTGCATGGTTCTTAGACTATTGTCACGAAACAATGCTCTCATATGAGGTATGGCCATTTTATCTCATGCAATGAATCGGATAGAGTAGTGCATCCCAATGATCTAGACATGCACCTGCCGTTTCCAAAAAAAGAACTGATTTATATCTGCACGTCGATGCACCTACTTTAGGTTATAATATAACACCATCTTTTATTGTCGTGTAGCCACAACATCACCCATGCATCGAACTATTATCTTTTTGCTATTCCACTATATCTTGGCATCCAGCAAATCTCTGTCAAGAGTTATAAGCATCTTAAGACTATCTCCCATTATATATGCGTTAACTTGATGTTACATGTAATATCCAATATATTGACACCAGACTTGAAAATTGAAATTTTTGGGAATTTGGACAGATTATGAAATGGTCATGAGGACATAATGTTTGGAGGTCATGTAACACCCCCAAAATTTGATACAGCGGAAGACTCAACAAGCTTTCGGGGTGCTACGGGGATTGGTATCCAACACAAGACAATATAGAACGAGATAAAGTAAACATAGTAAAAACACAACCAAAACGGGGTTTTAAGGTTTACATTTATCCCAACATCATTCAGAGTCAGGCCCAAAATAAAATAACAATAGGTCCAAATTTAATTATCAGAGTTTAGAAAAATAGATCCATGAACCGTGTGCCTTAGCCGAGCCTCCCAATCCAAGCATGCACCTCACACTTAATTACCTGAGAAAACGTGCTAAAAGTCAGCTTTCGCTGGTGAGATCATAGGTTTAAATTCAACTAATAATATAGTAGACATATACGCAAAACGCTTGCTAGCTAGACTAAGGATTCGCTAAAAGCCTACGGATACCCTCCGCTCTCAACATAACACACGGATACCCTTCCGCAATAACAAAACACACGGATACCCTTCCGTACTATCATAGATATTCAGGTAGCCCCCGCAATACCAATAATAACTCGGATAACCTCCGAAGTATAATAACCTATAGGTGCACACTACAATATCTAAATAAGCCAACCTTGAATAGTACACACGAACCGTGTGACTAAAGCTGACAATAACAAATAAGCCAACCTTGAATAGTACACACGAACCGTGTGACTAAAGCTGACAATAACAAATAAGCCAACCTTGAATAGTACACATAAGAAGTGACTAAAGCTGACTATACATCCTAGTCCATATGCATAGCAAGTTTTAGAAAGATTATAGAAGCGATAATAGTCCACATAAATAATTTGCACGTTTCTCACCCCAATCGTTGAAAACATAGTTCAAGAGTAAAAAGTGGGGCTATGACTCACCTCAAGTCCAGAAAATAGTAAGACGAGGTAGGTAGAAATAAGATGTATGATAACTCACGAAACAGCAACTACGGACTTGGCACGACCTAACAATATTAACTCTTTCAGAAATCATTTCCTCAAATATATAATATTCCCAAACCCGGACGAGAATCCGTTTTATTTCCGAAAATCCATTTCGTATTAGTTTGGTGTATTTGCGTTTGGTATCCATACGGGTGGTGGGTCGACTCAAAACAAACAAACAAGATCACACATAGAAAGATAAAATAAACTATAGATCTAATATTAGCCCAATATATCATTTAAATAAATCGCCAAAGTTTACTAAATCCGTCGATTTGATAATCCTCATATTTATTTACGTAACATACCATTCCAAGATTACACCCAACCTAAAGCACATAGCACATAATCACTATATAGTATATATCATAGTTTAATAAATTCCTCATATATATCGTCAAATTGGCCAGATTTCCCGATATATACACTCGCAATCTATTACACTTTACATATACTACGACCTATGGGTGTCGTAGGATACGATGCCCACTAATATATTTATTTCGTATAACCAAACAACCCGGCTCAACCTTACGGTTAAGTGGTTATTTAATTATAGAAAACGTCTATATTAGTCGTCATATATCCGTGACAACACGAATGTCGCAAATAATAACTTACCTGGACCCGAGTGACAACAATTTCGCCTAACTCAATAAGTTTATTCATTATATATCCGAAATGACTTTTTATTAAACGTTTCATAATTGTCGGGAGTTTCCCGTTTTATAACACAATTTTTATAATAATAATACGTTTAATAATATTACGCCACTTTCGTAGCCTAATATATATCTAATCGTATTATTTATAATACGACTCGTGATTATTATTATTATTAATATACGTGTTTATATAGTTATATATACGTTATTCACGTATATACTTTCATATAAACGTTCATATTATCAATAATTATTATTACGAGTTTTATTATTCTCGTTTCAATTTTTAATAGTTATTGAGTTATACGAAATGGTCATATGTCCGAGTCATGACTCTCGGCTCATTGTCCAAGTCCAATAATAAACAAAAGTCATAAATAACAAATCTCCGTCCAATCACAATCTCAAACCACGGGCTACAACAATAGGGTCCGACTACGGCACCCGACTAACCTATCTCCGTCATCTAACGACCGTCTCACAATCGGTCCCCAATCACTTTCGTCAACAACTCCTCAATTACCAATAATTATATCCCATGTCGAGACCACAATGGTCTCGACTCAACCAAAGCATTCGGCCGATAAATGAAATACCACAACAACAAAATAATCAAGTTCACAATACAAGCATATAACATTAACCAAGTTAATGTGTGGGTCGGTTTACCAAGCCGACCCGAGCCCTCGACTCACTTGAGTCTCGGCTCCGAACCGCGAGTCACTAGTACTCGAACCAAGCATACAAGTAACATATGGCTCACAAGAGCTAAACCAAGAAATCATTTACTCCATTCGACCCAATGGTCAATCGGCAACAAAGTGGTACTCGGCTAAAAGCCACGACCCACAAGGGTCGAACCACATAACCATACGAGCCAAAGGCTCTAACCACACTCAACGAGAACCCCATGAGGGTCTCGGCATGGCCAAAGAGCACAAAAGAAACCCCGAGACCACATGGTCTCGGCTAGCTCGGATCGAGGTACATAACACCCTCGACAAACCAAACAACCAAACAATCAATCACCAAGGGACCAAAGCCATCCAAGGCTCGAATCAAGAAAAATAAGCCGAGAGTTTGCTCTCGGTTCCGAGTCAACCACGACCCAAACCATGAAACCCGGATACCAAACTATCTTTTAATCATTAAAACATCATTTCCATTCAAAAACCAATTCGATTCTCCATAATATTATCCGTGTAGCCACGGATAAAAGCCAATTCGTGGCTCCCAAAACCCATGAATAGCTTCCTTCTCACCTTCTTAGACTTCCAAAAGCTCGGATCTAGAAAACTACAACAAATTCGAACGGATAAATAGAGATTTGGTGGTGTTAATGATGGTTCTAGGGTGAGTTTCTTATACCAAAAGAAAGAGGGGAAAGAGGGGAATAAAATGGTGGTGTTAGTTTTGTTGGGGGATCGGAAATACGGCGGTGGTGGCCGGATTTTTGGTCGGCGGCGGCTAGGGTACAAGATGGGGAAGAGATGATGAGAGAGAGAGAGAGAATAAAGAGTGAGTGGGTTTGTGTGTGTGTGATAACCGAACCAACACACAACCTTATCTTTGTATTTTTTTTATTTTTATTTTTTAAAAGATAATAATAATAATAATAATAATAATAATAATAATAATAATAATAATAATAATAATAATAATATTATTACGGTGGAGCGGGTGACGCGGGTAATTGTAAAAACATGTGGCCCGAACCCGAACTCATTTTAAAACTTCAATATCACTCGAGAACCTCTCGTAAATAATTAAAATATATATCGGACTCGTTAAGACGAATCATAAAATTGTCGTTAGGTAATCCTAGTGCCAAAGTCAACGTAGTACCAAGTGAGAATTCAAATACACATCACCGATCATATAATCAAAAATGAATTATGAACATAATTCACGAATTCCATAACGTCATTAAATAAAATATCCATAAAATAGGTCTTACAAGTTCGTTGTGAAATGAAAATTTCAAATAAAAATTATAAACGAATTTAAATTGAAATGCGGTTTTTTAAAATAGCTCCCTAAACTGCCGGTTGTCACATCCTCCCCGTCTCAGAAGGAAACCCGTCCCGGGTTTCACTCGGAAAAATTTATCTACGAAGTGAAAAGCTTCGGATATCTCTTCCTGAACTCGTCCTCACGTTCCCACGTAAATTCTGGTCCATGTTGGGAATTCCAACGAACCTTGACGAGCGGAATGCAACTCCTCTTGAGTCGTTTAACTTCACGATCCAAAATCTCAATCGGTTCCTCCACGAAATTCAGTTTCTCATCAACACGAATGTCCCTCATTGGAATGACGGGCATTTCATCAGAAAGACATTTCTTCAAATTACTCACGTGATATACGTCGTGAACTTTGCTCAGTTCGGACGGTAATTCCAACCTATAAGCCACGGGCCCAATTCTTTCTAAGATCAAGAATGGTCCAATGTAGCGTGGGTTGAGTTTACCACGTTTCCCGAAACGTATTACACCTTTCCAAGGCGAGACTTTCAGCATTACTTTGTCTCTAACCTGGAACTCTAAAGGTTTACGTCTCTGATCGGCATAGCTCTTCTGCCTATCTCTAGCCGCTTGCAACCGATCACGAATCTAAGTTACTTTCTCGGTAGTTTCCAAAATAAGCTCAGGGCCTGTAAGTTGACTATCTCCAACTTCTGCCCAACCAATAGGCGAACGACACATTCTGCCATACAAAGCTTCGAATGGTGCAGCCTTAAGACTTGTGTGGTAGCTATTATTATAGGAGAATTCCGCAAGGGGTAAATACTTCTCCCAGCCTTTACCAAAGTCTATGATGCATGCACGAAGCATATCCTCCAACGTCTGAATGGTCCTCTCACTTTGACCATCGGTTTGGGGATGATACGCAGTACTCATATCAAGCCTCGTCCCCAAAGCCGTTTGAAGTGATTGCCACAAGGCTGACGTAAAACGACTATCACGATCCGAAATAATAGATATCGGGACTCCATGACGCGAAATAATTTCCTTCACATATAATCTCGCAAGCTTATCCACACTATCATCTTCACTAATAGCTAAGAAATGAGCAGACTTTGTCAGACGATCCACAATTACCCAGATAGCGTTACAACCGCTAGCTGTCCTCGGTAGTTTGGTAACGAAGTCCATAGTAATCCGCTCCCATTTCCAGACTCGAAGTTCTGGTTGCGTTAGTAGTCCTGACGGTCTCTGGTGTTCAGCCTTAACCTTGGCGCATGTCAAGCACTTACTAACGTACGAGGCTATACCTGCCTTCATATTTGGCCACCAATAGAACTTCTTAAGATCCTGGTACATTTTATCGGAACCTGGATGAATGGAGTACTTTGACTTATGCGACTCATGCATAATCAATTCTCGAATTTCTCCATATAAAGGTACCCAAATCCGATCTCCAAAACATAATAATCCATCAGAACGCTTAACAAATCCTTTCTCATTATTAGCCATCCCAAATATATTCTCGGCAGATCTATTTTCTGCTTTCAACGCTTCCGTTCGAGCTTCGAGTATTTGAGACGGTAATGGCGATACGATAGTCATTCCCAATGACCTAACTCGTAACGGTGGTACTCTTTCCTTTCGACTAAGAGCATCAGCAACAACGTTTGCTTTACCAGGGTGGTAGCGAATTTCACAATCATAATCGCTTAGCAACTCGATCCAACGTCGTTGTCTCATGTTGAGCTCTTTTTGATTCAAGATGTGTTGTAGACTTTTGTGGTCAGTAAATACAACACACTTGGTTCCGTACAAGTAATGTCTTCATATTCTTAAAGCAAAAACCACAGCACCGAGCTCCAAATCATGGGTAGTGTAGTTTTTCTCATGCTTTTTGAGTTGTCGGGAAGCATAAGCTATCACTTTCTCTCGTTGCATTAACACGGCTCCTAAACCTTTATGTGAGGCGTCACAATAGACGACGAAATCCTCGTTACCTTCTGGTAACGCTAAGATAGGAGCACTACACAATATTTTCTTAAGCAATTGAAACGCTTCCTCTTCTTTATCTCTCCATTCATACGTAACACTCTTTTGAGTCAATTTGGTCAATGGTTTAGCTATCTTCGAAAATCCCTCGATGAATCTTCGGTAATAACCAGCTAAACCCAAAAATTGACGAACTTCGGTTGGGGTTGTAGGTGCAGCCCAATCTTTTATCGCCTCAATTTTAGCAGGATCCACATGGACTCCTTGTCTGTCAATCACATGACCCAAAAATTGTACCGTCGGAATCCAAAATTCGCATTTCGAAAACTTGGCATAGAGTTTCTCCTTCCTGAGCAATTCCAAAATGAGTCTTAAATGCTCCTCATGCTCTTTCTCACTCTTCGAATAGATCAGAATGTCATCGATGAATACAATCACGAACTTATCCAAGTAAGGCTTACACACACGATTCATGAGATCCATGAATATTGCTGGTGCGTTAGTCAACCCAAACGGCATCACCTGAAACTCGTAATGCCCGTAACGGGTTCTGAAAGCCATTTTCGGAATATCTTCCTCGCGAACTCAAAGTTGGTGATATACCGATCTCAAATCGATCTTCGAATACACACTCGATCCTTGAAGTTGATCGAACAAGTCATCGATCCTAGGTAACGGGTATCGATTCTTCACCGTTAACTTATTCAACTCTCTATAATCAATACACATACGAAACGATCCATCCTTCTTCTTCACAAATAAGACTGGGGCTCCCCAAGGTGAAGAACTTGGTCTTATGAATCCTTTTTCGGCTAACTCCGTCAATTGTTTCGAAAATTCTTCTAGTTCGGTAGGTGCAAGACGATAAGGTGCTCGTGCTACAGGTGCAGCACCAGGTATCAACTCAATCTGAAACTCCACTTGTCTAGTCGGCGGGATTCCCGGCAAATCATCGCGAAACACATCAGGAAAATCACGAACTATAGGCACATCTCTAATGCACCTTTCCTTTTTCTTCGTCTCTCCCTTCTCAGAAATTTGAGCTAAGAAAAGGTAACATCCCTTCTCCGTTAGCTTCGGTAACTTAGTGCAAGAAATGACTGCTAATCGGGATGGGCTCCTAGAATCCTTTCGGTCTCCTAATATATTTAGGACTTCCTTTCCGTATGGTACACGCACGATCTTCTCGTCGCAAAGTATGTGAGCACGATACTTCGACAACCAATCCATACCAATGATGACATCAAAACTTCCTAACGTGACAGGTAGCAGATCTATGTTGAAAGGGTGATTCAAGAAATTTAACGTACAACCGCGAATGATAGTATTAATCCTTTCTATGTTTCCATTTGCTAACTCAATATCATATCCAATTCCTAAGGCCATCGGGGGTTTCTCTAGTAAGGGTGCAAATGTAGTGGACACAAAACTCCTATCGGCACCAGTATCAAATAGTATGGAAGCATAACGATTATTGAGAAGGAACGTACCAGTAACGACGTTCGGATCTTCTCCTCTCTCATTCCCGAGTGCATGCACTCTTCCTTGAGCCGCTCCAGCTTCCACACGTTGGTCCCCATTATCTTGTCGTCCACGATTTCCTCCAGTTCCACGGTTTCCATAATTGTACCCATTACCACCCGAGCCTTGATTTCCACGCATCCGCGATTCTCTACACTCATTCCTATAGTGTCCCTTTTTTCCACACCCATAACAGGTGACATCTGCCTTGTTTCTCATCTCAAGAGCAGCTTGAACCATTGCAAGAGGTCGGGCTCTACAGTCCCTAGCTGTGTGTCCTTTCTTTGAGCAATTCTGGCATTTCACACTACACCATCCAGTATGATGCTGATGGCAATGATCACACTTGGGTTCATCACCGTTCTGATTCTTCTTATCTCCATTCCCAATAGCATAAGCCTTAGCTTGTCTCTTGCTTCGGTGATCATTACTCTTAGAGTGACGGTCTCTCTTTCTCTTTCCATTCTTCTCCTTGTCAGCTTCTTCTAATTCCAACGAATCCATAAGTTGTTGAGCAATTGTGATTGCCTCATGGATGTTTGCAGGCCTAGCAGAAATTACATCATTCCTCGTAGCTACAGGCAATCCATCAGTATACCTCTCAATCTTTTGAGTCTCGGTTTTCACCATATAAGGGCACAACAAGGCTAACTCCTGGTAACGACGATTGTAAGTCGTCATATCATTACCTTTCACCTTGTGGTTCCAAAACTCAATCTCTAGCTTTTTGACCTCATTCCTTGGGCAATAAGTCTGAATCAGCAAGGACTTAAATTGCTCCCAAGTCATAGCATACGCTACATCACTCCCAACTGCATTTCGGTAGTTGTTCCACCAAGTAAAAGCTTCATCCTTGAAAGTAAAAGAAGCAAACTTTACCTTCGCATTCTTCGCGCAACCACTGACATTAAACACTGACTCAGTCTTCTCAATCCATCTGACTAAGTAAACCACTCCTTCAGTTCCACCAAACTCAATGGGTCCACAAATCTTGAATTCCTTGTATTGACATCCATTAGCACGAACAGGTGGAAAAGTTCCAGCAGAATTGTTGGAATGATTTGACTCAGCGAGTAGTTCAGCAACTCTTTGCTCCACGAGTTGGTTGATCATTGCTTGATCCACAGTAGGTGCATTAAGTGGAACATGACCATTGTCTCCCTGAACATCGACATTTTGATTCCTGTTGTTACGGTTAGTGGTGTCCAGGTTGTCAGGAGTAGGGGTTTCAACATTTCGAGTAGGTCGACGACCTCGACGAGCAGGAGTAGTCACAGCAGGACCAGTCTTGGTAGACCTAATAGGGTTTCGACGGGGTGCCATTGATCTGTAACATCACACTAGTTCATGAGTCTCCAATAGAACTTATCGATATGCTCAACAAAACATCTCAACGAAATCAAGTCATGGAAATAATAGCAACAACACGCCACGTAACAACAAATAAGCGAATAAGGACTCAATTTCCATAACACCCAAAATCACATAATACCATATACTAATAACCATCAACCATACAATAGCGATCTAACATCGTTCCAACTAACGGATAACACAAAACATACTAATCGTTCCAAAAGAGACGAATACCGAACAAAATACATCAAGATATGATAACTAGCTTTTCTAACCGAACGCTCCTCGGCTAAGAAAGCAACAAGATAATATAACTCAAACAACTAGCCACGTGGCTGACGGAGAATCCTCAACTCTTGCCTCAAGCCATCAAGATCCCTCCATAACGATCCTAACTCCACGCTATGGGTGTCTCGGTCTCTCTTGAGGTCAGCCACCTCCTTCTCTAGCTCGGCATTCCTTTGCCAAAGCTTGCGGTTGGCCTCACGAGCAGTAACGAATCCTCGCTGCAAACTATCGATATGCTCGTGGACATCCATCATAACTCTCCTCAGCTCAGTAGCCCTGCCCACAGCGACAGTCAAATCAACTCTCAAATCTGCTAAAAACACTCCAATAACTCTCTCAAGTCGATCAGATATACGTGCAACTCTGTCACTAAGCTCAGTAATCCGAGCCCACAACATGCCAACCTCACCCAACTCTGCACGCTCAGCAGAAACCTCAGAAGATGCATCCGACTCAACGGGACTACCAGGTGGCAACTCAAACAAGAACGGATGATCAGGTGAATCGGGCTCAATCGGGTGTACAGGTGAATCAGGCTCCTCAGCCTGAGCTGGTGGTGCTAACTCATCATCATCATCATCAGGCATCTCATCCTCCTGAGGGTCATCCTCCTCCTCAGGGTCATCATCATCACCATGCTCAGCCTCCTGAGGGTCATCCTCCCGCTCAGGGACATCAGCCTCATCCTCACCCTCGTACGCCTCCTCCTCATCGGAAGAGTACCTCATCACTCGTCGTCTCCTACTAGGTGAACCATGTGAAGATGTAGTAGGTGATCTAGGACGACGATGCAATGATGTGGGTGGCGCCTCAGACAGAAGAGTATGAGCATCAATCTGTAAAGGTGATGGAGTAGGGCGTACCGACATGCGTGCCGTAGCTCGGTGGGCAAAACGTGGTGCCACATGAGCCAAAGCCTGATGAAGAGTAAGCTGCCTCGATGTACCAGGGAGCCCTAGAGAAGATGAGGGTCCCTGCGTAGATGCAGCAGGTAGTGCTGAAATAGAAGCTGCCTGTGATACAGTAGCTAAAGACATGGCCATCTGGTAAGGGTCATCAGATGCCATAGTGAACTGTGCAGGTAAAACCGGTGCAGTAAGAATATCCTCGACGACATCGGGCATATGGGAGGCCATGGTGTGTGACAACGGCGTAGGGTAGGTGTAAGTGTTTCAAAACAACTTAAATCTCAACTCATAATACCATACCAAATATACTCATCAAATAGTTCCATATATAATCTCAATAAAAGAATTTCAAACACCGCATTACTAAAATGTTTATAAAACATATAGACCATATAAATCCTCGAGAACGCAATCTTATTACTAAAATCCATAAACCTCAAATCGTCTCAAATATCTCGTAATACCTCAAATAATAGAAGATGCTTCGGCTTGGCGGGCTGGCGGGCGGTAGTCAAGGATCATTTTCTATTAAAAATACGGTTATAGTTTAGGCGTTTATTTACCTAGTTCTCTATAACCTTGGCTCTGATACCAATCTGTAACACCCCCAAAATTTGATACAGCGGAAGACTCAACAAGCTTTCGGGGTGCTACGGGGATTGGTATCCAACACAAGACAATATAGAACGCGATAAAGTAAACATAGTAAAAACACAACCAAAAATGGGTTTTAAGGTTTACATTTATCCCAACATCATTCAGAGTCAGGCCCAAAATAAAATAACAATAGGTCCAAATTTAATTATCAGAGTTTAGAAAAATAGATCCATGAACCGTGTGCCTTAGCCGAGCCTCCCAATCCAAGCATGCACCTCACACTTAATTACCTGAGAAAACGTGCTAAAAGTCAGCTTTCGCTGGTGAGATCATAGGTTTAAATTCAACTAATAATATAGTGGACATATACGCAAAACGCTTGCTAGCTAGACTAAGGATTCGCTAAAAGCCTACGGATACCCTCCGCTCTCAACATAACACACGGATACCCTTCCGCAATAACAAAACACACGGATACCCTTCCGTACTATCATAGATATTCGGGTAGCCCCTGCAATACCAATAATAACTCGGATAACCTCCGAAGTATAATAACCTATAGGTGCACACTACAGTATCTAAATAAGCCAACCTTGAATAGTACACACGAACCGTGTGACTAAAGCTGACAATAACAAATAAGCCAACCTTGAATAGTACACACGAACCGTGTGACTAAAGCTGACAATAACAAATAAGCCAACCTTGAATAGTACACATAAGAAGTGACTAAAGCTGACTATACATCTTAGTCCATATGCATAGCAAATTTTAGAAAGATTATAGAAGCGATAATAGTCCACATAAATAATTTGCACGTTTCTCACCCCAATCGTTGAAAACATAGTTCAAGAGTAAAAAGTGGGGCTATGACTCACCTCAAGTCCAGAAAATAGCAAGACGAGGTAGGTAGAAATAAGATGTTTGATAACTCACGAAACAGCAACTACGGACTTGGCACGACCTAACAATATTAACTCTTTCAGAAATCATTTCCTCAAATATATAATATTCCCAAACCCGGACGAGAATCCGTTTTATTTCCGAAAATCCATTTCGTATTAGTTTGGTGTATTTGCGTTTGGTATCCATACGGGTGGTGGGTCGACTCAAAACAAACCAACAAGATCACACATAGAAAGATAAAATAAACTATAGATCTAATATTAGCCCAATATATCATTTAAATAAATCGCCAAAGTTTACCAAATCCGTCGATTTGATAATCCTCATATTTATTTACGTAACATACCGTTCCAAGATTACACCCAACCTAAAGCACATAGCACATAATCACTATATAGTATATATCATAGTTTAATAAATTCCTCGTATATATCGTTAAATTGGCCAGATTTCCCGATATATACACTCGCAATCTATTACACTTTACATATACTACGACCTATGGGCGTCGTAGGATACGATACCCACTAATATATTTATTTCGTATAACCAAACAACCCGGCTCAACCTTACGTTTAAGTGGTTATTTAATTATAGAAAACGTCTATATTAGTCGTCATATATCCGTGACAACACGAATGTCGCAAATAATAACTTACCTGGACCCGAGTGACAACAATTTCCCCTAACTCAATAAGTTTATTCGTTATATATCCGAAATGACTTTTTATTAAACGTTTCATAATTGTCAGGAGTTTCCCGTTTTATAACACAATTTTTATAATAATAATACGTTTAATAATATTACGCCACTTTCGTAGCCTAATATATATCTAATCGTATTATTTATAATACGACTCGTGATTATTATTATTATTAATATACGCATTTATATAGTTATATATACGTTATTCACGTATATACTTTCATATAAACGTTCATATTATCAATAATTATTATTACGAGTTTTATTATTCTCGTTTCAATTTTTAATAGTTATTGAGTTATACGAAATGGTCATATGTCCGAGTCATGACTCTCGGCTCATTGTCCAAGTCCAATAATAAACAAAAGTCATAAATAACAAATCTCCGTCCAATCACAATCTCAAACCACGGGCTACAACAATAGGGTCCGACTACGGCACCCGACTAACCTATCTCCGTCATCTAACGACCGTCTCACAATCGGTCCCCAATCACTTTCGCCAACAACTCCTCAATTACCAATAATTATATCCCATGTCGAGACCACAATGGTCTCGACTCAATCAAAGCATTCGGCCGATAAATGAAATACCACAACAATAAAATAATCAAGTTCACAATTATTACAAGCATATAACATTAACCAAGTTAATGTGTGGGTCGGTTTACCAAGCCGACCCGAGCCCTCGACTCACTTGAGTCTCGGCTCCGAACCGCGAGTCACTAGTACTCGAACCAAGCATACAAGTAACATATGGCTCACAAGAGCTAAACCAAGAAATCATATACTCCATTCGACCCAATGGTCAATCGGCAACAAAGTGGTACTCGGCTAAAAGCCGCGACCCACAAGGGTCGAACCACATAACCATACGAGCCAAAGGCTCGAACCACACTCAACGAGAACCCCATGAGGGTCTCGGCATGGCCAAAGAGCACAAAAGAAACCCCGAGACCACATGGTCTCGGCTAGCTCGGATCGAGGTACATAACACCCTCGACAAACCAAACAACCAAACAATCAATCACCAAGGGACCAAAGCCATCCAAGGCTCGAATCAAGAAAAATAAGCCGAGAGCTTGCTCTCGGTTCCGAGTCAACCACGACCCAAACCATGAAACCCGGATACCAAACTATCTTTTAATCATTAAAACATCATTTCCATTCAAAAACCAATTCGATTCTCCATAATATTATCCGTGTAGCCACGGATAAAAGCCAATTCGTGGCTCCCAAAACCCATGAATAGCTTCCTTCTCACCTTCTTAGACTTCCAAAAGCTCGGATCTAGAAAACTACAACAAATTCGAACGGATAAATAGAGATTTGGTGGTGTTAATGATGGTTCTAGGGTGAGTTTCTTATACCAAAAGAAAGAGGGGAAAGAGGGGAATAAAATGGTGGTGTTAGTTTTGTTGGGGGATCGGAAATACGGCGGTGGTGGCCGGATTTTTGGTCGGCGGCGGCTAGGGTACAAGATGGGGAAGAGATGATGAGAGAGAGAGAGAGAATAAAGAGTGAGTGGGTTTGTGTGTGTGTGATAACCGAACCAACACACAACCTTATCTTTGTATTTTTTTTATTTTTATTTTTTAAAAGATAATAATAATAATAATAATAATAATAATAATAATAATAATAATAATAATAATAATAATATTATTACGGTGGAGCGGGTGGCGCGGGTAATTGTAAAAACATGTGGCCCGAACCCGAACTCATTTTAAAACTTCAATATCACTCGAGAACCACTCGTAAATAATTAAAATATATATCGGACTCGTTAAGACGAATCATAAAATTGTCGTTAGGTAAACCTAGTGCCAAAGTCAACGTAGTACCAAGTGAGAATTCAAATACACATCACCGATCATATAATCAAAAATGAATTATGAATATAATTCTCGAATTCCATAACGTCATTAAATAAAATATCCATAAAATAGGTCTTACAAGTTCGTTGTGAAATGAAAATTTCAAATAAAAATTATAAACGAACTTAAATTGAAATGCGGTTTTTTAAAATAGCTCCCTAAACTGCCGGTTGTCACAGGTCAGGAGAAAAATGTGCAAGGAAAGCATAGATTGCGTGGAGACAATAATGTGTTGTTTTTAGGTGATCCCGGGACTGAAAAATCTCAGTTTTTAAAGTAAGTGATTCATGTTTTTTTATCTACAGTTGGACCATATAAGAATCAGCAGTAGCACTAAAGTTTTTCAAAACTTTGTTATGTAGATATGTTGAAAAAACTGGACAGCGGGTAGTTTACACAACAGGTAAAGGTGGTTCTGCTGTTGGACTTACAGCAGTTGTGCAGAAGTATTAGGTCACATGCACGAGAATGGACACTTAACGGGCGTAAAGTAGATATGCTCCAGGAAACAACTGACGTAAATCTATCGAGTGGGGTCCCACCTTTGGCACATCTGCTAAGTGGTCTAAGGCAAATCAGTCAAGTATATATCGACAGCTGCTTTTGCTAATCCTTCTTATACATCTGTTGGTGATACTTCGTCGTCTACAGTACCATTTATTGGCCAGTGATTTGGTAATTTTCTCCTCTTTTAATTCAGATCTTTCTTTTGTCTGTGTCAACTAATATATTCTTACCTATAGCATTGTTGGCCAATATCAGATTAATAAAGTAATAGCAAGTAGAGATCTATAGCCCGAAGTTTGGACTTTTAAATGATGACATGACATCTGAAATTCAATTGAAATAGAGTATAATTTGTTGTTAATTGTGTATCATAATGTGTATGCAAGATTAACAATGTTATAACTTATTATTTATTTTGATTTATTGTAGAAAGTTTGTTACTATAATGGAATCAAGGGCACAAGTAAAATGCCACGAGTTGAAACAAGAGCACCTGAGGCTCTTCCATTAATACAACAGAGAATGGGTAGGAAAAAAATGGTCGGAAGGATGAAAAGCTAAACTACTTGTGGGTCATAAGCTCTAGCATTATTTGGATGGTTTATTAATGAACAATCCAGAAGTTGTTAAGGTCAATAATTTATATCATTATGAGTAAAATTTGTAATCATCATAAATAGTCAATTTTTCAAACTAGCCTAGACTTTGCTCTGCTATCTACCTTTGCTCCTTTTTTGGTGTACAACGACATGACTGTTCGACAATGGTGAGACACTATAACACTATCAAACAGGTAATATTTGCTGTAGGATTAGGTCTAATCGTGAACGCGGGCTTAGCCACCGGGGACAACTGGAAGGAGTATATCCAGTACTTTGGAGGGAGTAGACTTGTGAGTTTCCTATTAATGGTTAAATCCAGTCATTAATTAAGCTAAAAAGTGCACCGCAACTACATCATTCACAACCCATGTTTCATCTTTTGTATTTCAAGTAAAATAGGTTTGGATTATGGATTATTTGAAGAGGCTGAAATTTGTAAAAAATTGTTTCAGAAGAGTTTAGAAAACCTTGCTACGGAGAAGGATAACTTGCGTAATATGCTTGATTCAATAGACAGAAAATGCATGAAGCAGGTTATATCTTTGACTGAAGACTAAACTAAAGTCACTTTAAATTACACGATTTAACTTTGTATTAAGACTGTTTTAAAAATCAGGATTCTATAAGGGAAGAGCTTCAAAGGGTGGAGCATGAAGCGTTGGGTTTCAAAGAAAAGGTATCACAAAAAAGTGAATACACTTTCATTGAACTAAAGTTACGTTGTTGATTTCAGTAGGTCTGTTTAGTTAATGGGTTTCTTTATCACTGATTTTTAGGTGAAAACCCATGAGGACAGGTACATGTTGGCCATTATCCATTAGGTTGATTTCATCAAGAAAAACTGAGCCTAATTGGATGCTTGAGTTATTGTTGAATTTTTATCATAAATTTTGTCAAATGGTTGAGCCTAAATGGTCTGATTCATGTTTGATTTTTATACATTCAAACTAAAGGTCTAAATTGGTCCATATCTGTGAGATTATTTTAAGGATCATAGGAAAAGAAAAATACTCTTTTTGACTTGATTCACATACTGTGGTGAATCTTGCGCCACTTTATAACTCTGCAATTTATCAAGTTATGTATGGAGTTGATCGGGAGATCATATGGCTACAATTGACTTTTGTATATTTGTTTGTAATATGTTCGATACTCGACATGTTATCTTTTACCTTCACTTACCATGTCATTTTGAGCATGCTTTGTTCATTTTGTGTGTATCAGATTTGGGATCACAAAGTCGATGTCTGCTAATGAGGAAGGGAAAAAGGACACACTTGTCAGGTTTCCATTACCTACAAGTCTTGATCCTCACGAAGAACAGAAAAAGAAAGCAAGGGCACTCAGGTCTTTACGTTATCCATATGTATCAGGATTAAAGGTGGCAAAATGTGGGCCGGGTAAGGTAATGGGTTGAAATAGGTTGTTATATCAGAAGTTCAAACGGGCAACTCAAATTGTTTACTTCACTTTCATATAATTATATAAGCATTTCAGATAAGCTTCCCCAAACACCGTGAAACTGATTATATGATGTATCAAAACGTAAATAGTTCAATAAGTAATCCCATGAACCTTATTCTACTTTCATCTGCAATTATCAATTTATTTAAATTAGTTATAAATGCTTTTTGCCAGAATAAATAATAAGGTTTTACGATTTGCTCCAAGATAAGTAGATAAGTAATTAAGTTGTTTAAAATATCATCCAAACACTTCAAACTGTATACCTTAAGCATATAAGCCCTTATATAAGCTATCCAAACACCTTCTTAGTAATATTTTGACAATGGGATATTGTATGTTTGTTTTTTCAGGTCTTTGTTGTGTAGACCTTGGCTGTGGATATAAAAAGGTGTAGCAGTATCATTGTGAATGAATAAATCGGTAGATGGGGCGAGTCTTTACAATCTATACACCATGTTATGCTCTCTCTAAGCTCCTAATTTATGACCTTAATAAGTTCTTTCAGGTAAGCGCCTCTGGTTATAAGCTATTCAGGAAGTCAAAATAATTTGTTTTGATTTGAGAGTGCAGTAATCTGGCAAAAAAAGATTTTACCCAAACATCCCTTAAAGTGAACTGTCTTTTATGGCTATTTATTCCCTAACGGGTGTTTGCCATTGTATTTTGGAAGTAATTATGTGATATAAATAATATTTGAACCAGTTGTTTGTCTTATTGTTTGGAAACTTTTGAGTATTCAACATTAACATGTAAGATGTGACCCTTAAGTATATAGAACCAGTTTCAGTTAACCCAAACACTAGAAACTGATTATGTGTGAGATTGTGAGTTGAAAATGCAATAAACAAGTAGTAATCACTAATCATTTATATGACTATATGTAGAACAAACTAACTAATGTCTCTAGCCATTATAGTTGGATGTGAAAGTAGATTGTTAAAAAAAATTTACTGTCACGGAAAGTATGTTGAATCATTTACTGGTGGATATGGAATGGTAAGTATTTGTGTCTATGGGTAAATGTACTCCTGCCAAGATTACTGAAAGTAAAAAGGACTCTTGATATATTAGGAATGGATGACACGCATTGCACAAGTGAACAAGATTTGCAGGTTTGACATGTTCAGGTATGTTCATTTTTGAGAAACTCATTAGGTTTTGACAACCTCTATTTTACTTTTTTAAAACACAGTTGATCAATGGTAATGACAAACATACATGTGTTTCGTTCAGTTTACTCCAACTCTGATTAAGGTGTTCCCAAAGACTCTAAGGAAGCTACAAGCAGGGTATGGCAATTTTACCCACAGATTTTATTTACTTATGCGGCAAATGAACTACTAATATTTTGCTACATTGTAATAGAACTTTGTATACGCAGGCCCATAGGTTTCAAGCTTTGTTTAGAAACCAATTAGTCTTTGTAAGTCGATTGAAATGCAGATGATTAGAGCCAAGTATCAGGAGTAGATGGGATGGCGAAAGGTTGGGAATTTTTACAGATTTATTCTATTGAAAGCGTTTTTCATTGTAGAGGATAGATCGCTCGTGTAACACCCCCAATTCATGGATGCAGCGGAATTCGAACTGGGTGTTACTTGACGGCACAATAGTCACAATAATAGAAAACGATCTCTAACCGAGTCGTATTAAAAGATTTATCATTCAAATTATATAAATATCAGAGGTTACAAAATGAGGTCCCAATTGGTTCCATGTTTACAAATCACATTAAGTGAGTTTTTGAATGATAAGTAAATTTATAGCCCTCTTGAGTATCCGTGCCATCCTTGATCGTCATGAACCTGAAATACATGCTTGAGAGGTCAACACAAAGGTTGAGTGATATTCATAGAGTTTGTTAAATCGTTTGAACACAATATGTTGGTAGTGTGAGTTATAGGCTCACACCAATGTTTGGAAAACAAAACAGGTAGGCTACGTTATTATACGCCCGGAACAGTTATTATACACTAAGCTTATGACATCATAACGTTAACGTGTACCAATATCGATCGGCAGATTTATCCCAGTAGGTACTTTGCTAACATACCTAAATCTCAAATATTAATGCATTTGTTTGAACTTAGTCAATACAAATGGGATTCATCAATCCCAATAGGCCTATTCACAATATTTGCGCTCACTATTGCTAGTGATTAAATGGTTCATAATAAGGAATCTCGGTTTAGCAAGGTTGGTACTTAGTGATAATAAAACAATCAGGCAAGCATACAATTTAAAAACATTGTGCTCGGTTAAAATAGCATGTATTCCCCCCAAGGGTTTGTAAAACAATTAAGTAATGGAAAATGGGGCTATGAACTCACCTTGAGTTGGATGATGTATAATGAGAATGATGGATATGTCGTAAGAACTTCTACGAGCAACCTAGAATAATTGTTGTAACTTAGGATTTGAGTAAAGAATATGAAGTAGTGCCTATATATATATCTTGCATTTAGTCCATGATGTGGTATGATGTATATTGTATGTCTTTGAAAGAAAAGATTCATGAACATGTATGTTTTGTATATCGTTTACTACCGTTCGGGCTGACATATTTCAGAAGTCATGTTAGTAAGCGTTCGAGGAGCCAGGACACTTTAACTCGTAAATCCACAACTCATCTCGACGGCTTACATAATGAACTCCTCACATGAGGCTCCCTACTATTGTAGTAGTTGATAAACTATATAGATATAAGTTTTGATCCGAAAAGTTACATGTCCGATATTTGAGTAAACTTAGGAAAGTTTATTAGTACATGAAGATTGTTATTAGGGGTAGTTTCATAAGTCTTGAATGACCATTTTCTCTTGGTAATATCTCATGGTTTCCTTTTTAAGTGTAGTAGATCCAAATTGCTTGTTCAAGTTCTCGCTAAATCCTTGTTTCATGTTTTCGCCTAAATAAGCTTGTATGGTTGTTTCGTCATGGCCTAGCCATGACCTTTGGTCCTTGTTCCAAGGTCATGAGACACAACCTTGGCTCTAGCCATGGTGGTGGTCTTGATTATTGGTCATAAGACCTCTTGTTCCTTTTAAAGTATAACCATAATATAGTGACTTATATATATGTAAATAGCTGTTAAGAAATTTAGAAATATCTCACTCAGAAAGTGTTTTCAAGGCTCGAGAAATGCCTCTTTTTGCGTGTTTAATGTTTCTGTAATAGAAAGTTTTGGCAGCTTTGCCGCAAAGTTTTGGTAATTTCAAATCGTCATAACTTTTGACTCGTGTACTCGTTTTAGGTGGTTCAAATTGCTACGGTTTCCTTGTTAGGTCCTCTAATACAATATGTAATGATTAAATATCATATTTTTACCATTTTTATCAGGTCTTACCAAGAAAGTCACTAGTTTACTTGTTTTAGTAACTTATCTTAACAATCAATTATAACAACATGTTTTACTCATTTTTATACATCATGGACATGCATACAAGACATAATATAGCAAGAATAGTATGTAAATAACATGAACATGATTATTTAACAAGAAGCAAGTTAGGGTTTGCTTACAACTTGTGAAGAAACTAACTAGAACCAAGATCATGACCAAGAACCACTACTTAATCTTCCAAAACCTTTCCAACCATAGCCATGCTTCCATATCAAAAACCCTATCTTATAATCCCTTGATAAACACTAATCTATCACAAAAACAAGCCTTAGTAAAAATCTTCACTAAGAACACTTGGAAATTTGATGAGTTTTTGTGGTGTTTTATGGTGATTTTATAGAGTTTTATGGTTGAAAGGTGTTAAGGATCAACTAGGAACTATGACTTGAACTTGTGATGGATTGAATGAGCAAGATCAATGATCAAAATGGTGCATATTTATGGTTTTGGGTCATTGGTATTGCAAGAGAAAGGAAGAGAATGAGCTCTCTTTTATACCAAAAATGAGGAGGTTAGTTTAGTTGACTAGTCCAACCTTGGAGGCCAAGGTGAACACATGTAATCATCCTAAGGCTCCTAGCATGAGATCAAGACACACAAGGCTGAATTCCCCCCCCCCCCTAGGTCGGTTCCTAAACTTGGGGGACAAGGTGTGGACTTTGCTTGGTATTATCCTAAGTATTAGGAAGAGTTTTGACTCCGGGAAATGACAACCGTAAATGATTTTTGCAAAACGTAAAACCGGGTGTCGTAAAATTATGGAACTTTAAAGTATTGTTAGACATGTCCATATGTCCCATAATAAAATATAAAATGAGTGGTAGGTTCCATTTGGGTGTAAAACCCTGCTAAAAACTGGAAATACGGGTCTAAAACGCGTAATACGTAAAATGTACGAATATTGCGTAAAATTGAGAAAAGTAAAATGTTACTTTTCTAATAGGATAATATTGATTTAAAATGACTTATAATGTCTAGACTGGGCTCAGTCTAGTGTCGGTTGGTATTAAATGTCTTTTAGACATCAAACCGTAAGCCTAAAAATCACGAAATGACATATATAATCAATGAATGATTTTTGGTCAATGGAGGAGGGAAAAATATGTTGACTTTTTCTAATAAGTTGAAAACTCAAATATTTTTAGAAACGCGGTGCAGGTATAGGTTAAGGTTACGGCTAAGTAAAAACGCTTAAAACTGAAAATTCCAGTTTTTCACGGCCGAGGTTTATTTTGGTCATGTTTTTCTCAGTCATGATTTATTCTCAAATAAATCATGAGTGTGTCAAACATTTTTCTGATACGGGGAAAATTAACGCGACCGAATTTCGTTGTGCGTAGAATTTCTGAATGACGTTTTACTCTAAAACGTGTAATTCCGTGTAATTCCTTAATAACTTTCACGAAAATGAGCTTATGAATGTCAAACTTTTAATTTGCCATGGAAATGATTTATCACTTCAGCCCAAGAAATAAAAATCAAATTTCGGGAAAGTTTTAGGGAAAAATGAATAGTAAAAGTGAATAGTGAAATTTTTCGGGAATAGTAATTATCCTGAAAAATGCGAATTGTTACAGTCTCTACCCCTTACGGGGAACTTCGTCCCGAAGTTCTTTGTGTGTCATATGTTGGAGTGGTGTCAATGAAAAGGTGTGGTTACTTATGAGGACTAAAGTCTGGGATTACTAGTGATGGAGTTTGATTTGTCATTTCAGTGTATGGTGTAGGATGAGGCTTACTTTTGTGTAGGAAAGGTATGGTAATAATCGAATATCAAAGGAAATTGATATAGCAGTCGAATATTAATAGGAATTGAGATAGTAATTGCAATCATAGCCTAGTAGGTAATCGGTTGTTGTACCTAGTGTTTATTGACTTCATACTTATGTTATTTCGGATACAAATAAGCCCACTTGTTTATAATTCTTTATTTACATAGAGAGGCATCCCAAACAATGTAAGTAGGGAAATATAAATTTATGGTTCGGTGATTTACAATTTCTTTATTTAAATGAAAAGGCATCCCAATTCATTCAAATAATTATAAATCATCCTACTTAATAATTCCCAACACAACATTCATACTTAGCTGGTGAGTTACAAGGTAGTGTATTATGAGATGATACTGGTGTTCCAAAAGTACAAGATGAATATTCAATCTTGTAAAGCTGGTGAAGGTGCTTGTGGTGTAACTAAGGATGATTTGAGCTTTAAAAGTGCATCAAGATCTGTTAATGAGCTTGTGTTTGCCACGGTTGTGAAGGTAATGTTGTGATATGTTGATGAACAAAAGTGTGTAATGTATGCTTAACATTAATACTCTTAGGTATAGATGTTGAGTTTGCTTTAAAAATCTTAAGAGATTTTAAAAGTTTACGATGGAATGGTATCCTTAGGACCTAAACAGGATAGTACTCCTACAGGATGAAGAGAATAATTGATAACTATCCCAAGATAGTAGTTCGGATTATCTCATAAATGAAAATTTTCAAGAATGAATTTAGATCATACAAATAAGGTGTTAAGATCTTGCTGAGTGATAAGGCACTATCGTGTCTCTAGATTGTTTTAATGTATTCTGGTGGTTTATCGAGTTCAAGTAGGAAATCAACCTAAACATAACCCTAGTACAACTATTCTCAGTATTTGAAAATTTTAAGTCGAATATAGTTAGTCAGACTATATTCCACTGTCCCTAGGTTAAATATAGGTGACTAGTCTATATTTAGCCAAGGTTCAATAAAATTTTGAAATACCTAAATTAGGTATACTTGTGATATGTTCGTTGCTTTCGGGAAACTGTCCACTAAACAAAGGCGATGTCAAACCCTTAAGTTACAAGTCCCGTCCATACAAGACTTGTAACGTATGTTTTCATATTCCATTGCATAGAAGATAGTAAGGGTAGGTACGTATGGAAAGGAGGTTTTAAGTAGTTCTAAAATAGAACATACTTGGCCAGGATCACGAACTTTTAATAATGAAGGTTTCATATAAAACTTTGATGAATGTAGAGCTGAACTTCAGCTTTTGTAGGTAATGGATTTGTTTGTCCTTTAGAAATCTCGTATTTCTTATTTAGAAATCGATAGGTTGTGACGGGTTTTTGATATCATATGAAATGATATTGATGATGTGATGGAATAATTCTAGAGACCATTGCACAAAACACAATGTCTCGGAAGTAGGTTAGACCATTGTGCAATTCACAATGTCTGGGAAGTAGGTTAGACCATTGTGTGACTCAAAACATTTGAGAAATGGTTAAGACCATTGTATAATACAATGTCTTGGAAAATAGGAAAGACCATTGCAATCAGTTACAATTTCTTGGACATAAAATGTTGGAGTAGGAACATGATTGGGAGAATGTGATTGTGTCGAAATGCCCTAGAATAGGCATACACAGATATGTTTAGTCCATTGTTTAGATAAATAATTGAAAATAAACCGAGTTTATATATCAATATACTAATGCTTACGGGGAAATGCTCAAAATGGGTATATATGAATATACTAACATGTTTGTGTAACATAACATGCTTACTAAATCCATAATCGTCTGGAGGATGGAAGACACGGAGAGCGGAAGGCTATAAAAATGTTTTTGCTTGTATGTGCGGTTATAGTTTAGGTCTCAATTAGACCCGTTTCTCTATAACCATGGCTCTGATACCAATCTGTAACACCCCCAATTCATGGATGCAGCGGAATTCGAACTGGGTGTTACTTGACGGCACAATAGTCACAATAATAGAAAACGATCTCTAACCGAGTCGTATTAAAAGATTTATCATTCAAATTATATAAATATCAGAGGTTACAAAATGAGGTCCCAATTGGTTCCATGTTTACAAATCACATTAAGTGAGTTTTTGAATGATAAGTAAATTTATAGCCCTCTTGAGTATCCGTGCCATCCTTGATCGTCATGAACCTGAAATACATGCTTGAGAGGTCAACACAAAGGTTGAGTGATATTCATAGAGTTTGTTAAATCGTTTGAACACAATATGTTGGTAGTGTGAGTTATAGGCTCACACCAATGTTTGGAAAACAAAACAGGTAGGCTACGTTATTATACGCCCGGAACAGTTATTATACACTAAGCTTATGACATCATAACGTTAACGTGTACCAATATCGATCGGCAGATTTATCCCAGTAGGTACTTTGCTAACATACCTAAATCTCAAATATTAATGCATTTGTTTGAACTTAGTCAATACAAATGGGATTCATCAATCCCAATAGGCCTATTCACAATATTTGCGCTCACTATTGCTAGTGATTAAATGGTTCATAATAAGGAATCTCGGTTTAGCAAGGTTGGTACTTAGTGATAATAAAACAATCAGGCAAGCATACAATTTAAAAACATTGTGCTCGGTTAAAATAGCATGTATTCCCCCCAAGGGTTTGTAAAACAATTAAGTAATGGAAAATGGGGCTATGAACTCACCTTGAGTTGGATGATGTATAATGAGAATGATGGATATGTCGTAAGAACTTCTACGAGCAACCTAGAATAATTGTTGTAACTTAGGATTTGAGTAAAGAATATGAAGTAGTGCCTATATATATATCTTGCATTTAGTCCATGATGTGGTATGATGTATATTGTATGTCTTTGAAAGAAAAGATTCATGAACATGTATGTTTTGTATATCGTTTACTACCGTTCGGGCTGACATATTTCAGAAGTCATGTTAGTAAGCGTTCGAGGAGCCAGGACACTTTAACTCGTAAATCCACAACTCATCTCGACGGCTTACATAATGAACTCCTCACATGAGGCTCCCTACTATTGTAGTAGTTGATAAACTATATAGATATAAGTTTTGATCCAAAAAGTTACATGTCCGATATTTGAGTAAACTTAGGAAAGTTTATTAGTACATGAAGATTGTTATTAGGGGTAGTTTCATAAGTCTTGAATGACCATTTTCTCTTGGTAATATCTCATGGTTTCCTTTTTAAGTGTAGTAGATCCAAATTGCTTGTTCAAGTTCTCGCTAAATCCTTGTTTCATGTTTTCGCCTAAATAAGCTTGTATGGTTGTTTCGTCATGGCCTAGCCATGACCTTTGGTCCTTGTTCCAAGGTCATGAGACACAACCTTGGCTCTAGCCATGGTGGTGGTCTTGATTATTGGTCATAAGACCTCTTGTTCCTTTTAAAGTATAACCATAATATAGTGACTTATATATATGTAAATAGCTGTTAAGAAATTTAGAAATATCTCACTCAGAAAGTGTTTTCAAGGCTCGAGAAATGCCTCTTTTTGCGTGTTTAATGTTTCTGTAACAGAAAGTTTTGGCAGCTTTGCCGCAAAGTTTTGGTAATTTCAAATTGTCATAACTTTTGACTCGTGTACTCGTTTTAGGTGGTTCAAATTGCTACGGTTTCCTTGTTAGGTCCTCTAATACAATATGTAATGATTAAATATCATATTTTTACCATTTTTATCAGGTCTTACCAAGAAAGGCACTAGTTTACTTGTTTTAGTAACTTATCTTAACAATCAATTATAACAACATGTTTTACTCATTTTTATACATCATGGACATGCATACAAGACATAATATAGCAAGAATAGTATGTAAATAACATGAACATGATTATTTAACAAGAAGCAAGTTAGGGTTTGCTTACAACTTGTGAAGAAACTAACTAGAACCAAGATCATGACCAAGAACCACTACTTAATCTTCCAAAACCTTTCCAACCATAGCCATGCTTCCATATCAAAAACCCTATCTTATAATCCCTTGATAAACACTAATCTATCACAAAAACAAGCCTTAGTAAAAATCTTCACTAAGAACACTTGGAAATTTGATGAGTTTTTGTGGTGTTTTATGGTGATTTTATAGAGTTTTATGGTTGAAAGGTGTTAAGGATCAACTAGGAACTATGACTTGAACTTGTGATGGATTGAATGAGCAAGATCAATGATGAAAATGGTGCATTTTTATGGTTTTGGGTCGTTGGTATTGCAAGAGAAAGGAAGAGAATGAGCTCTCTTTTATACCAAAAATGAGGAGGTTAGTTTAGTTGACTAGTCCAACCTTGGAGGCCAAGGTGAACACATGTAATCATCCTAAGGCTCCTAGCATGAGATCAAGACACACAAGGCTGAATTCCCCCCCCCCCTAGGTCGGTTCCTAAACTTGGGGGACAAGGTGTGGACTTTGCTTGGTATTATCCTAAGTATTAGGAAGAGTTTTGACTCCGGGAAATGACAACCGTAAATGATTAGGCCTCAAAACGTAAAACCGGGTGTCGTAAAATTATGGAACTTTAAAGTATTGTTAGACATGTCCATATGTCCCATAATAAAATATAAAATGAGTGGTAGGTTCCATTTGGGTGTAAAACCCTGCTAAAAACTGGAAATACGGGTCTAAAACGCGTAATACGTAAAATGTACGAATATTGCGTAAAATTGAGAAAAGTAAAATGTTACTTTTCTAATAGGATAATATTGATTTAAAATGACTTATAATGTCTAGACTGGGCTCAGTCTAGTGTCGGTTGGTATTAAATGTCTTTTAGACATCAAACCGTAAGCCTAAAAATCACGAAATGACTTATATAATCAATGAATGATTTTTGGTCAATGGAGGAGGGAAAAATATGTTGACTTTTTCTAATAAGTTGAAAACTCAAATATTTTTAGAAACGCGGTGCAGGTATAGGCTAAGGTTACGGCTGAGTAAAAACGCTTAAAACTGAAAATTCCAGTTTTTCACGGCCGAGGTTTATTTTGGTCATGTTTTTCTCAGTCATGATTTATTCTCAAATAAATCATGAGTGTGTCAAACATTTTTCTGATACGGGGAAAATTAACGCGACCGAATTTCGTTGTGCGTAGAATTTCTGAATGACGTTTTACTCTAAAACGTGTAATTCCGTGTAATTCCTTAATAACTTTCACGAAAATGAGCTTATGAATGTCAAACTTTTAATTTGCCATGGAAATGATTTATCACTTCAGCCCAAGAAATAAAAATCAAATTTCGGGAAAGTTTTCGGGAAAAATGAATAGTAAAAGTGAATAGTGAAATTTTTCGGGAATAGTAATTATCCTGAAAAATGCGAATTATTACAGCTCGTCTGTCGTGACTGTGACGAAAGAATTCATTCAATAGGTAGCCTTGCTATTAACCACCAGCATTTCTTACCCACTGGGATCCGTGTGGATCTTAGTTCCAGTTCTACCCAAGAGCCCATAATAAGGTTAATCATTCTCGACTTCTCAACTGCAGTGATCATTGTAGGTATTCTTTAGAATATAATGACTTCGATTTACAGGCTGTTTCGATGTGCGTTTGAAAAGATATACGCGCAACGTTTAATCAACATAATCAAATAATTAGATGCAACAATGTGACTAAGTCTAAGTTATTCAAGTTACTTCACCTAAATATAAATTTTGTTGCAGCAATTTGCTGCATGTTTGTCATAGTATGATAGATTTAGGTACATATAGTTGTGAAGTAAAATCAAATTTGCCTTTTGACCATTCAGCCTATTTGATCAGATTCAACGTACCTATATCGTCATATTTTGCCATTTGACACATTATTTTTTAGAGATAAAACATAACTTGAATCCAATCCAATCATATAATAACACTTTTTTTTATCATCGTCATGGCCAGATTGAAAACCAGTGCCCTAGGATTCTTATTATTTTCACATCCTCTTAACATTTAATATCGCTTATTGATTCTGCATTTTCCAGTTTAACAAATCTTTTTTTTCTATGTAGGGATACCTCATTATATCCTCCACTAACGAAAACTAATACGACCAATGCAAGCCACTCCCAGAAGTACCTCATCAAAACATAACTCAGGTAAGTTTCTTGATTTCTGATTATTTTTAAGTCTTTAATTTTTATTTTGTATGTAGATCAATATTTGAACTAATTAAGGCCAATGTTTTTTATATATAAATACATTCAAAGAAAATAGAAAAAGCATGCCCGCCCATTTTTATATTTTAGATTGTTATTCAAAACCATTGTTATATAAATTGTCAGCTGAACTATTGTTATGGTTTTGAAATTCCAGAAGATTAAAAATGGCTAAGGAGGTAGCTAAGCTCAAGGATGAAGCAAATATATGAAAGCAATCACCTTTAAGGTTTTGCTGAATTCACTTTTTTTAATGTCATAGCTTACTTTAGACTTTAGACTTGGCTTTTTCAGCCCTTTGTTTGCTCTTTGTATGCACTGATTTTTCGCATGAGATTATTGCATCCATTGTTCTCAAATAACGTCACCTGGTGCAAGAAATTCAAGGATATATGCTCTTGACATGCTTGCCACATGAGTCATTTCTTTCAGTTGTTAAGCCTACTTAATCTATCATCAATACTTGAGCATCTCCGCAATTCAGTTAGCAACTAATGTCAATAAATATGTTAATTGGAGGCTATTTCTTTAAAATGGTACAACAAATTGTCAAAATCAATAAATGAAGCTGTAAGGGTTGTACTACTAAGAGAGCATGCATGATTATGTGGTCCATGTTGTATAACTTCGAGGTTCCGAATGTGTGCGTTCATTTAAGGCATGCATCTCTTGGATGATATAATGCCCCCACCTTCGTATACATATGTCACATTATTCGAAATTAATACATTAAAGGAAAAAATCACAAAGCATTCAGTGGACGCAAATATTACATTTTAAGTTGTAGTTTGTGCTACTTGATTCAATTGAATTGAATACATTGTAGCTTTAGATGAAGTTGAACTGAATACGTTGGTCATAATATGTTGCTTTTGTAGCTTTAGATGAGTTATCTTTTAGTCTATGCATCTATTTGGAGACACAATGCAACTGGGTAATGATATATATTTCTAAATTATATACTCTTCTATCAATATTTATTAAGAGAAAAATAGAAATAGAGACGATACACAATAACACTCAATTCCTTAGTTTGGTCAATATGACATGGGTCACTTACTTTGGGTCCACACATGAAATTTAAAAGAAGTTATTATGATACTATGTTACACGTTCTGTGCAAAAAATAAGTAATATTACAATGCATTACTGATTGTGATATTTTAAATTGGAAGGTTGTTTCATAGATGCACGTCTGAGTTGTTTTACGCAATTGTAAGAAAGAAAACATAGAGGAATGAATTGGTTGACAGTTGCTTTACCATTCATATGCTTTAATAAAACTATTGGATTGGTTTATATATCTCCTGAGATTATTAACTTTATCTTCTAAATGCACATAAACATATTAGAGGTAAAATTATCTACCTTGAACTATGAGAATCAAGTTTTGTGCCAACAAACATCGCTTGCCGAACAATACGTTAAAATATAAAGACTTATCAAATTATGTGCTACAATCTCTAACCTTTACTTTTCTTTACTATATATACCCGACGAATTCAAGCTCTATAAATGCAATGCCGACGACTTTAAGTTCTATAAATGCAATGAAACTTTAATAGGAGAATGTTAATTGTAAAGTTAAGCACTCACGTTTCTTTATTCAACCGCTACCTCACTCACAAACAATCAGATAAGCAATTTGGATATGCAACACGACGATAATTATAAGACATGCCCGCCCGAGGTGGGCTTATATGCCCGGGAGGGCTTATAACTCATGCCCGCCTAAATGAATCTTGATATTACCCACAATCTAAATGGATTTGATCTGTTTTATTCTCATTCAGGATTCATAGGACATGAGTTGCAGAGATGCCCCTTATTGCAACATGCAGCATATATGATGGACAAGGGATGTGTAGGCGTCTTTTGAATGCGGTTGAAGAGGCACCAGTTCCTTTTGAGTCATTGATAAGATAATCAAAGCATAATAGGTTTTGGTTTTATTATGATGTTACTTTCGGTGGGTTTGCTGTGACAACCAAGAATTTTCGGCCTAACTATGAAAGATTTATTTTGTTAGCTAAGTTCTAGGACTTTAGCATCGATTTTATCTTATTACGCTTTGTTAAATGTGTATGCCTTATTTCGAATTATGTTGCGGTGGAGTTTTACACCAGGGTAATCTCATGCTCATTTCATCTATACATATTACGTTTTATTTAAATGGAGCCACAATCCCATTCAAGTTTGAGGTAATTATATTCATTATCTAAATTCAGTTAGTAACTTCAATTATTTTCTAAATTATTGAGTCCCAACTTGGGGTAGAATGCTAACTTCAGTTAAATTACCTTTTACTGTACAAGTTTTAAGAAGGTTCCTTCTGATAAAAGTTAAGTTTGAGTTCTTTTATAATTCGTTGTGTATATATGGTTGAATTGAACATACAAACTCCCGTTTATATTATATACTACAGAGTTAATTATTTTGTGTGTTTATAACGATATGAATGCAACCTTTTTATAATGGATAACCTAATGCTTTTCTCAGTTAGCTTTCAAAATTTCTTTTTTCTGTAAAACGTTTATATATATTATCATTCTTAAATCTAAATCTTTGTATGCCAATGTTACTATGTATGTATGGTCACGTTATTAAATTTAAGTGGCAAATTTGGAAGCTCCAGCTAAAGATTGGGCTGTACGTGTGAGAGCTGACATCTTTAACGGATGTAGAGAGGAAACATGGTATATAATTTTCTCTTTGCTTCTTCATGGCTCACCCATCGGGCGGGCTATACTTTGTTTTTGCGTACCACTTTAAAAGTTTTTTTCCTCTCATATTCGATAATCAAATTTATTTCTTTTCATTCTTAATGCATTTAATTAAAAATTTGGTATGTTTATAGATTATTTTTCGTTAACTTAGGTTTTTGAACGATATTCATAAGGCTTGCTCGCCATTGGGCGGGCTATGCTTTGATACTTTGTTCTTGCGTACCACTTTGTAATTTTTTTTCACTCTCATGTTCGATAACTTTTTAACAGTTCAATTACCAATTGAGTAATTGTTCATCCTCAAATATTTCCTTATATATTATTTTCCGTTAACTAATACCTTCCCACAATAATTATAAGTCATGCCCGCCCATCGGGCGGGCCTTGAAATCTAGTATGTATATATATATATATATATATATATATATATATATATATATATATATACACAAAACAAATTCAAAGTTACCAAACCAAAAATTCTAATTCAAAACCGACTCAAATTATAAAACATACCAAAAAACTAATATCTATCCAAAGTCAAATTTACGAAACAAACCCAAGTTTAAGTCACTTTCTAACAAGTTAATTGTTTCTTTTCTTTGAAAACACAAAAGTGCTTATTTTGCTTTTAAGTAACTGAACAAGGAGATAATTAATCTATATAGGCATTCCCAAACACCCACTAAAGCATCAGTATTGTATATTTTTTTAATTAGGATCTCTACGGGTTTCATGACTATGGAATATGGGCTGTATAATCTTTATGCTCATGTGCATATATCCTGGGTTCGTGATCACTCTATTGAAGAGGCTTGACTTGATAGGACCAAAGGCTATTGTAGCTAGATAGAAACTCTGAATTGCTGTTTTTTTTTTTTTTTTTTTGTGCTTATTATATGCTTGATTTTCGATTTATTATTGCTTTTCATTATAATATTTAACAGTGCTATTAAAATAAGTGAACCTATAGCAAGTTCCTATAGGTTCGATCAATAAACTTGTGACTGAAGAATAGAAACAACAATCTCAACACAACACCATCATTCGATAAGTTCTTTTCTCTCTTGTTAGGTAAAACTGCATTCCACAAAGGTTCATTATCATCACTAGAGGTAAATAAATATGCTTGTAACGTGTTTGAACCAATATGTCACTGAAATTGTTCTAAAAATTACAAGCCACATGTTTTGGATGGCTTGACGAAACATGTTACTCTATCACATTACGTATCGTCTGCTCTTGAGTTGGCGTTTTGGCATGATTAGCGTGTTTAAACCTCGAATAGATTTTATGTTAATTTAGGGATTGAGGTTTGTCTGTTTCAGCTCGTTCAAGTGATTAATATTGAATTTTGCGCTTTATGTTAACTTTTTTATTTAACAGTCACTGCGAAAATGGTTAAAACGAGTATAGATTCAAGTTTAAGCATAGTACAAGTGATCACCATTTCGACCATGAGATGCAATTGGAACCATATTCTCAACCCTTATCATTGTCAAATTTTTGTATATTCAAATGAATAAGACCAATTGGCAGTAGCAGCCCTTAATGACCTGTTTCATAAATGATTTTTCAAAGTCAGGCTTCACAGTAGTTGCCAAGAAGCTAGGTGCACATAACTGATGTTTGTTGTTTTGTCATTTATTTATTATTTTCATACTTAATAGTAGGTCAAAAAGTCAATAGTCTACTACAATGGATATGGACACAAGAATCATTTATAGGTTGTTGAATGAAATCGACCCATCTTCATCTACAGAAGAAAGTTGCAAGTCTTGTACGTAATTAAATTGAGTTGCACAAAACTGTTTGATATAATTTGTGCTTTAATAGTGTTGTTAATTGGTCATGTTAGTCAGACCCTTTGAGATTGTTTGATATAATCATGTCTCGCCTTTAAGAAAATGGCATTATTTTAGTGGGGGTTTAGTTTTCATTGAGCGAAATTGGATAAACTAGCTATATTAGTTATAAAAGGGAGCATAAATTGTTGTGATAATGCAGACTTTTTTTTTTTTTTTTTTTTTTTTTTAGTGTTTAATCAACATTACGAGTAACCAAGAAGATGGTAATTTTTAATTGCTCATACAGTTTGAGATTGCTATCAGAGTTGGGTTTTATAGAGTGTTTGATGCAGTTTCTACTTGAATAGTGATACAGATTGGTCATGTTAGGTTGGATTCTATTGATTTGGTTTTGGTGGGAGATTTGGTTATTAAGGAGTGAAATCGGATAAATTAGTAGCTATTAGATGTCATCATAATGGAAATTCTTTTTGTTGCCCAGTTTATGGTTTAAGACATCATATTGGTGATCAATAGGTTGATTATTTTTTTGATGCTTATAGAGCTTAAAGCTCATATGTATTTTGAGTCTTATGAGATTTGGTACTTTTATGATGACTATTTGATTGTTGAGGTGCTTAGACATTTCTTTGATAATATCCACTTTCTAGAAGAACCTGTACACCATGATCTTTGATACCATAATCATGAAATTTAGGAGATTTTTAATCTACTCTTAGATCGAATTTTATTAAAAGTCAAAGTATTATATCTTTATTTTCTTGTTAGTACTTATGTTCATATTATTCACTAATCTTATCGTACAAAAGTGCTCAGATTCTGTCACGGATAAGTTGTTCATCATCTACAAAATCGTCTTCTTTTAGCATCAATGAGTTTCAACAATGAAGAAAAGCTCATTGAAGAAGCTGAGATCTTTAGTGGGCGTGATGTATTTGGGTACGTCGATGCTGCTGTATTAACAGATCACTTGGATATACTTTCATTCATTGTCATGATAGAACCTTACAGTAAGTCTTAAATTCATCCAGAAGGATTAATAAACTATGAAGTACTTTTGTTCATTGTCATGAATAGTATAACTAAATGCCATTATTCTTTATCTTTTTAGACCACAAGTGTCCATATGATTGGTGAACAAAAAAGCCTACAATTTTTGGGGCAACAGGACAATGGTTTGTGTCTGTTGAATTATTCAGAGAGACTGCAATGATATTATTTAACTGGCATAATATTATTGTTTTGATTTTCGAAACTTGAGATCTTTAACTGAGTTACTGTTTGATAAAATGTATCCTTCAATAGTACTGTAAAGTGGTCATATTATGTGAATGGGACTGATACAATGGATGTCTGGTTCAACTCAGGTCTATTATTCATTCCATGTATAATGACATATTAAACAAACATAAATTGCAGGATCTTCATGGGCTGCTGTTCTAGAAATTAGAGATGGCCTCAATTATCCTGCAGATTATATATTGAAGGTATGGCTACCCATGGATTTAAATGATTAAATCTTTGGGTTAAATGGGCGGATTCGGAATATATAAAGCTTTGGAGACTGCTCACACAGGCAAACTCATTGGTTCCGGTTTGTAGGTGAAGGAGGACCTTGTAATTAGGGAATATGTGTGAAGCTAAAGTTAATGCTGACTCACTGAATATCATATTCATAACATCTTAGGTATTCCCAATAAGTATTGTGTCGATGTGGCAAAATGGGCTTGTTTTGGTAAAAAGGTAATGGCTGACCCCCAAACATTTTTACTCAAGTTTTTTTTTTTTTTTTTTTTTTTTTTTTTTTTTTTACCATTGACCCGTTTTTTTTTAACCTGAATTCCCCATATATAAGTAAATCAGTCGGATTGCCACACGTATATAGTGCTGAATTACACATCATTATATTGCATGCATTTATACGTTATATTCTGAAGTTCAAATACATATAATGTGATAGATTTAGCAACATTAGTTGAAGGATCCTATAAACAATGAATTTTTTCATCAGGTTCTGTGCTGGTGTACTGCTGTTTGCCTGTTTGGTTTTGTGTCTGCAAGTTGGCTCATTTCGTCTACAAGTCCAAGTGGTCCAGAGTTGTTAATGCATCCGTGATTCTTTTTTTGGCAGCAAGTGGGTATTGATGGCCTTTACTTCCTATGGGAGTTTTATATTCTCATGTGGGTACTGGTTTTATATTGTGTTATTATTGTTCTAGTAGCCGCCGAGAAGGCGCCATTGTTTTGTTACTTATTACTATTCGAACTCTGAATTATTCAATAAAAGGGGAGTTTCCTAAACGCTAGAGACAATTTGTGTGAACTCAATAGTAAGTCAAAAAGTCAATAATCTACTAGAATAATAATGCAAGTACCACACTTGATGTGTGAACTTAAAGGTGGTTGAGAATATAAGACATATAAGTTGAAGAAAAAATAAAACACACTTGATGGGCCGGCCGAATATAATATTAGAGCATCATTTTTATATCTTATGGTTACGTTAGAAAACTTTAACATTATCGCTTGAGTCAAGTTTTGATAGAATATAAAAATCAAGAAAGCATACAAATGATTTTCCAGTAGTTAAGAGATTATCTCTAACAGCACTCTAAGAGCAATAAACCAGTCAACCATGGCAACTTATTTGATTACTAGTCTTTAAAGAACTTTTCTGGGTGCCTTGTATAATAATGTTACATGATGTATCACGTTTCCAGAAAGCATATAGACTGTTTGTGTATATCAAATGCATTTCTAACCTGAAAGGTAGATGAATTTAGACTCTAGAATCATTTAGCTGTTGTTGAATGAAATCCGACCCGTCTTCACCGAGAGTGGAAAGATGTAAATCCTGTAATTTGAAAATAAAATAGTCAACCTACCAAATAAAGTGATTGTCATTTCTAGAGGTAGGCAATTGACACATTTTCGGTTTACGTTTTATCTCTAACGACTCAAACGGGTAAATTAAAATCGACAAGTAAAACTACTAAGACAATAATAGAAAATAGCAAGTGTAATAACAACACACTGAATGTTCAAAACTTTGCCACAAAAAGTTTATAAAGTAACATTATCTCTTGAGTCAAGTTTTGATAGCTAGAATATAAAACCAAGAAGTAATCCAAATGATTTTCCAATGAGTTCTACAAACCAAACATTCATCATATACCAAGTGACTCATCCCCGCCATCCATTTAAAAAGGAAATCAATGGTTGAGATTAAAATCATTTTAATATTTCACCAATTTTTTATAATTTAAATATCTCTTAAACCGTTAATCGTTAAACGAAAATAATTACACCATCGCGACGGGCATTTAATTATCTTTCTATAGACGGGCACTTTGATATACTTTCAAAAAATAAAAATAAAAAATCGTTTTTTTCACGTTTTTTTTTCGTTGCCGAAAAAATATCATATATGATATTACATATCATATATGATATGTAATATCATATATGATATGATATGTAATATCATATATGATATTACATATCATATATGATATTACATATCATATATGATATGATATGTAATATCATATATGATTTTTTCGGCCACGAAAAAAAACGTGAAAAAAACGAAAAAAAAATTGTTGAAAATATGTCAAAGTGCCTATCTATAGAAAGATAATTAAATGTCCGACGTAACGGTATATTTTTTTTCGCTTAACGATTAACGGTTTGAAAGATATTAATATTTGAAAAAAAATGATTAAAGTGGGTTTTTTAAATTGTTGGGATTAATCTAATCCATTAGATCAAATAAAGATGGATGAAAGATTGAAGGTGAAGATTAGTCTCTTGGTATGTAAAAAAAGTTTAGTCCTCAAATGATTTTATATCTTTTCCAATAGTTAAAAGATTATCTCTAAGAGCAACTTCCTCTCGTAGCTAAAAATTAATTGTTAATTAGTCAACTTATTAACAAAGTTATGCAAACCATTCAACCATGGCAACCTATTTGATTTCTAGTCTTTAAACAACATTTCTTGGTGCCTTGTTGCCGCAGGACGCGCGGAAACGAATTTAGATAAATCCTAATCCAAGTGTCATATACGAGGCGCACTTCAAGGCAGGGCCGGTCCTGAGGTTTTGGATGCCCTGGGTGAGCCGAGCGAAATATGCCCCTTATAAACAAACAACATGTTTTCTTTTAGATGATTTCAATCATTTATTTACAACATGCACTTAATGAATGAAATTTAACATTTCCGCGTTCAGAACAATAAGTTCTCAAACCCCTTAACGTTTTTTGTTGGGGAGGCTGTCAACCGCAATTTGCATCCCTAAATTGCCTAGGGTACATCGATCTGGCTATCCTATGCCAATAGCTTCGATAATTAGAATTGGGAAATCTAACAAGTCTAAAGATAGTATAGTTAATGTTTGTATGGAGTATGGACAATCTATTTATTAACATTCAGCACAAAACCTGAATTTAAGCACTAGATTGAGATGTTGTGCCACGGTTACTAGGTGTCTATGATTCTTTTTTCTGCGAATATGTCATAGCACGGGTGTTGGACCATAGAGACATATATTTGGTCTGTTTCAAATACAATGTCGATAAAGTCCATCAAGTTTTCCCTTTAGGCACTTATGTGAGTAACTCTTTTACACAAAATGCAATCATTAAAAAAAATAAAAAATAAAAAATACAGAACTAACAGATAAACAATGCATTGAGCTTCCTCTAAATTTACTAGATGATTGTGATAAATTGATGTAGAGATGTATTATTGTATTTTATTAGGCATCTTTAGTCAACTCATAGATTGAAAAGTATACATGGAAGAATGCAGTTTTTTTAAACGAATCATTATTTCACCTAACACCTTGTCTTCAAATTAGGTTCCACGATCCCAAATGCACATGTATGAACGATTGACAGTAGAATACTCACATAAACAATATACATGTCAAATATCAATGTGTACAAATAACACACGTAAAATGAAGAACAATATAAAGAATTCTACTGTTATGATATTATAAAAGTCATACACTTGTCGCTACACTAAATAAAATTTCATTTTAGCTTGAATTTGGCTTAATTTTGAGACCATTCAACCAGCAAAGTTAAATTTGAAAAAAGAAACTCAAATACAAAGTAATTTGAATAACAACTTGATTACATACTAATTCAAGTAATAAAAGAAATCGGTGCTTGATTTTAGTATATTGATCCAAAGATTAATCTATATTGAATAAGTTAACATGCAATTGTCTTCATTGGATGCCTTGAATTGTATTATTTATAAATATTAATCTTCTTTTATGGTCCTTTTATATTAATTTGTTATCGTTGACTATGATTACCATATATTATCATGTTGTAGTTAATTATATAACCATCTCCAGCTCATTCATATTGTTTAAAGTTTTCAGTTATCGCAATCTCCCCATGATTTATTTAAATGATTCTTCTGATATAAACTTTATGGAAATATATATATATATATATATATATATATATATATATATATATATATATATATATTTTATTAGTTTAACTATATAAATATAAGAAATTTTATATTATTATATTAAAAGATTTTATTTAACAACTTTGTGTATGCATAATATTAAAAACTAGTAAATGACATGCAAACGTTTTTATAAGTTTACTCTTAAGAGGACGGTGCTTTACTTTACTTGTGTGTTTCATTACTTTTGCTTCATCTGCTCTCCTTAACTTGGTTTGCCCGTATTGTATTGTTGTAACGGATTCAAGCGCGAGTCTAGAATCTTCTCTATATATGTACAATGTAACCGAGAATCAATCAAGGAAATCAATCATTATCATTATCATTATCATTCTACAAACTTAACCCGTCTATTTTACCATATATCAAATGATCAAGATTGTTGCTAAAAAGTACTCCGGAATCTTTTTTCAACCCTGATATTCTTAATTAGGAGAGCCCAACGACAATATATAAGCAATGGATGATAATATTTGATTGCACGTTGGCTAACATAGTAACATTATATTCCATCGGTCTCAAAATTATTGTCACCTGATGTACATATTTTAAGATAAGTGGAGTCACATCATTCTTGATCAAACAATCAAATATGTTACACCCACTAAACTCTCTTTTTTAATTAGTTAAAACAAGAAGTGGATAATTATTTTAGGAGAACTCAAAATGAAAATTTAGACAATTTTGAGAATAAGAGAGTAACACTATGTCTATAACTATTAATGGCCCAACAGATACTGTAACATTTATGAGTACCAGGTTACTAACAACCGTGTACCAAATTTTTTCACTTGCATGTTCATTTCTTGCGACTCTATCAAATAAGCAAACCACTTTATATACGAAGTGAAATTAATACCTTTGAGCTATTCCCATAGCATACTAAGTTACCAAGCAGTTTTGTAGAATTTATATAACAATAACCAAATTGCACTTTTATCATATATGCACAGAGAAAATCATCATAAAAGTTTCTAGAAAAAAGATAGGAGCAAATTCAAGATAGTCTAACAACTAAAGTTATGGTTGAAGTCTATTTTTCACAAAATTGTATCGAAGATAATCTGTGACGATATGTCATTTTCACGATCTTCAGGTGCAAAGACTTTGTGTTATGATATTAGAAAAAAAAAAAAAAGTTATACATTTCTCGCTTCAATAAATAAAACATATATTAAGTTGCATGAATTTGGCTTTTGGGACCATTCAACCAATGTTGAATTTGGAACTATTAAGTCAAAGTGTGGTATGTATGAGAAAAAAGAAAAACTCAAATACAAATAATTAGAAACACAACATGATTATTTTATATAATAAAATAAAGCCTTAAGGACTTTCGTAATTAAAAAAAAATATTATTTCCTTGTTAGCTAATATTTTAATAATTATTTTTATTAATTTATAAATTAATAAATTTGTTTTGTTGATAAACTACACAAATGAAAGATAAATACAAATAATATAGATAAGAAAATTTTTAAATAATTATCTTTAATAATAAAAAAACTATAATTAAAAATCATAATTCGAACAAAACAAAACAAATATTAAACAATTTTTTTAATAAATAAAATATATTATTAAAAAAAATTTAAAAACCCGCGCCAGGTATTATAACTAGTAAACCTCAATAAAATAACCAATTCAAGTATTAAAAGAAATCGGAGTTTAGTTTTTAGTAGGGTTGTTATGGACAATGAAAAAAAAAAAAAAAAAAAAAAAAAAAAAAAAAAAAAAAAAAACTCGTGTAAAAATATTAACTATTTGAACAAAATGTAAAAATTTGTTGATCTACTAAGAGCAAAGAGTATAATAACCTGAGTTAAAGTTTAACACACCGCCACATCAGCGCCACATCAACTTTAACATTTTTACTTTATCTCACAAAAAACATTAAGGTACAATAATTTACCTTAACTCAACTTTACCTGAATTATTTCCAAATTCAACCCCTTAACTTAAAAAAATTATTCATTTATTTAAAATCATGACATTAATTCTTAAACATATTACAATACGAAATTAAAAAAAGAAATACATCGAAAAAAATACACGAAACATATGAAATTTTTTCAACATACGAATTACAAATACTTATTCATCGTCTTCGAAATCTTCTTCTTCTTCTTGTCGTTCAAAACATTTTTGACAAACATATTCCATAAGTATATATCACCATCACCCCCATGATTAATTTAAATGATTCTTCTTATATATAGTTAATGAAAACAAAGATAATATATACTTAAGAAAAGTCAACTTGTGGGATTAGTTACATTTTGTTTACTTGCAAAATGAGCTGGAGATAGTGATATCATGATATATAACTAGATGAATACCCGTGCATAGCAACGGTTCCTAGCGGCAGATAATTAACGATTTGTGATATTGTGGTGAGTGTTTTGTGTAGCGTTCAAAATAGAACGTGAACATATCATAATGTAATTGCAAACGGTTGTACTACACGATAACTAAAGTCTAAGAAAAATTCTTAACATCTATCAAACAACATATAAAAACATTTATAGTTGCGATATTGTGATAAGTGTTTCGTATAATGTTTAACATGAACATGAAAATATCAAAATAAACTAAAACAATAATAAAAAAATATATATATTGTCTAATCATAGCTTAATCATAGTACTTTTATAGTTTGAATGAGTGGTTCGCCCGCACGTTGCCGCGGGAGCATTGTGTACTTGCAACATATATGACCATTACATCCCGTGAACCCATCCCCTGTACATACTTCAAACTCAGTAAGTATCCTATAGTGGACATACAAAGTCCATAGGAAAAGGGCTACATGAATTAAATTCCGGTGACTAATTTTGTGGCGATAAAATATTTTTCATGTATACGTTTTTTTTTAAAAGTACCCGCGATTAGCGGCAGCGGTGTATGTTTGTGATTTATATAGTAAATTTGTAAGTAACTTTTATTATAGTTGTTTTGTTAAATGGTGGTTTATAGTCTTTGACTTAATTCCATTGAGTCATTTTGTATGTGTTTTTTATATAGCAAAGTTTGTGGCATGACGACGATGTTGTAGAGTTTTTGACTATATTTGATTGTAACCGTCAGTTACAAATGGGAAAAATCATACGCTATCATAGGCGCTTCTAATCTCTTTGGAGATTCTAAATGCAGCATGCGTTGAAACCCGCCTATCGTGAATTCTACTCCCACTTTTACCGATGAGGGATTCTGCCTCAAGTTCGGTAATATAATTTTAAGTTGCAATATTTCAATTTTTTTAAAAATTACGAAATGTTTTGAATTTTCAAAAATTTCGAAATGTTTTGAATTTTTTTAGCAATTTTCAAAAAAAAAATTATATATGCGCTAATTAGTTTGTAATTTTTTTAATGTAATGCATTTTTTTTATGTAAATGTGTGTTTTTTTAATTAATGAAATTTATTAGTTAATATTGTGTATGTTTATTTTATGTAAAAAATTAAAAAAAATTAAGAAAAAAAAAAAGACCGACAGCACCTGAATTTCTAGTCCCAACGGTTACAGCCAAAATGTGGTGCCGTGAAATTTCTTGTCACTATTGTTGTCTATTACTATAATACATACGTAAGTTTTTAGTGCAAGTCTTTTTATTGTTGTCTACTAATAGATGTCACACTAATACGTAGTATTTTGCTGTAAGTCCTTTTATTTTTGTCTACTAATAGATGTCACACAAATACGTAGTCTTTTGCTAGAAGTCCTTTTATTTTTGTCTACTAACAGATGTCATAAAATAAGTAGATGTCATAAGTGTCAAGTCTTTTTTATTTCTTTATTGTAAATCCTTTTATCTTTGTATAATCACCTAGTTTTTTTACTTATATCTACATGTATTTTTAAAATAGAATAGGTACTTCAATAATGATGCTCACACAATTCAAATTTAAAGGCTTGTGGTCCACTCGGCATGTCTTATTCAGTTAAGCGTGCCTAGTGGAGAGTAGTACCGGTTTGGGTGATCAAACCGGGAAGTCCTCCCTTGTGGACCACTGCCCTGTCAGTACGATTTCAAAGTCCTTCAATGAAGGTTTCAACCCACAAGGGTTCGAATCTGGAGAAGGCAGGGTTTACTTCAACTTAAGTGTCGTGCCTTCGGGCGGCTTAAGTTGAAGGTTTTTCCCCCCATCGGGTTTCAAATTGGACATGGATTTCCCTTAAAGAAAGTAACCGTTAAAAAAAAATGTAAGTCATTATCCGGTGTATAAATACACCACGCCTGTTTCGAGACAGCTACAAAAGTGTCTTTTGAGATAAAGTATCTTTGTCTTGGAAACTACTCCATATAGACTTTTCTAAGTGTTTTACAGTCCCGATACATTGTGCTTTAAGCTGTCATGCATGTCAAATTTATTGTACTTCTTATCTATCTTTAAAAGCTTTGATTTTTTTTATAGGTGTTGTTCCCCGTGAAAGATGCTTTTGAAGTTCTCAATTTTCTTAACGAAGGATTTCAAATTTTTTTATCTACTTTTTTATTTTGATGATGTAGATTCCAGCCAAATACACATCAGCAAAAGATTGTCTTTGCCGCAACAAATTCAGGCAATAACAAACACACCAGCTTCATTTGCTAGTTCCCCAGATTTCATGTTGGCCACCTTGGGAATTTACATACCTAAAAAACATAGCATAAACCACAAAAGCCTCTTAATTACGTATATCATAGTAAATTCCTAAATAATCATAGCAGCCACTTAATTCCTCCAATTAAAAATACATGACAAAAAGCTAATAACAAAAATATTTAAACAAAAAGATGATCAAGAAAATAACCAAAACAAACATCAAATTAACATTTATAATCAGCCTCAATGGAACCGTGATTGGCTTTGGATCCAACGAAAGCACAAACGCAAGATGTTCCATAAATCTATCATCGGCCGCAAGATTACGCAAAAAAAACATGAAACAATCTTTAAACCAAAAAAAGTACATGTTATTAGTTCTAACACAAAAAGAAAATAAATTGACAAAACACTTTCGATGCAGTGGTTTAATGTTATGATTATAGACCAAGATCCGGCTAAAATCCGAAATCGAAACCACCGAGAAGTGGTTGTGATAAACAACCAAAACCACCAAACACAAAGACCACACAACCACTTAGAGATAGCTAAATCTCAACGGATCCGGTTAAATCTAACCACATAAAGACCACTGGGACCACACAAAACCACAAAGAGATGACTTGGTCTCACCGCGGTTATATCCTACCACACAAACACACATCATCCCATGACACAAAACCGAGACCACCAAAACTCGGAAACACCATGGTTCACCAAACCAAGCTCTCAAATAATCGAAAACCAACGGCCATAGCTTCTAAATCTGAAATTAAAAAACGAAAATCAAGTATCAACACCTTTAAACACAACAAACTACTGTAAAACAAAAAGAACTGTACACATCCAAAATACCTTCGGGAATGGTTTCCGAAACACGGATCCAAACAGAAAAGTAAGCAGGCGCATCTGGTTTTCGGTGGTGTTGATGGCTACGGGTGCGAAACAACAAAGATGTTGGTAAAGTGGTCGTATCAGATTGAATTGGTGATAGTAGTGTTAGATCTGAGATGTGTTAGTGCTAGAGAGATAATAAAGAGCTGTGTTTGTGTTATGGAGAGAGAGAGAGAGGTACTGAGAAAAAGAGAGGCCAATGTGTGTGTTTTTGCTAGGTGTGTTTCATTTGTGGTTCGGGTTTCATTTGTGGTTTGAGATGGTAAATGGATATATTTTTATATGTTGGTGGATAAGGACAAGGGCAAAATAGGAAATACATTAATTTCAGTTTTTCACTTATTGACTTGTTGACCAAATCTCCATTATAAGTAGTTAAGATATGCACAGTCTGCGACGACCAATTAAAATAAGAAGATTGTAGCCTTGACAATTATAATGATGATAACAATGATTGTTTGAATTTAAGATGAAAAATCCTCTAAATCACAACTAATTCCAATATATTTTTTTGGTAGGGAAATTTGCACCCAGCTAATTAAATCGCGTATATCTTGCAATATTCCGGTAACATTGGAACTAGACATCAACCAACAACATCTTCTTTGATGAACTCACTCACATGCCATTACCCAATTAATAAATAGGACAATAAGACAGAAGCCTTAAGTATGTACAGTAATTTTTTTAATTTTAATATTCATCTAGAATTACTACAGTATATGCTTTGCATTACACGAAATTATTAATTATGGGCTTATAATATTTCATATCCATGCATAACTTACATACAAGTGTATTTATAAGTTTGACTTACAATGATTGTGCTTTACATTAGTTACGTACCTCATTACTTTTGCTTTCATCCACTCTCCTTAACCCGTGCATTTTACCATATGATATCAAAATGTTAAATGCGTTGCTAAAAAGTACTCTCTAATCTTTTGTCAACACTCATATACTTAGAAGTGCCCCAACTACAAAATATAAGCAGTGGATGATAATATTTTATTACACCTTGGGTAATGTAGCACATGTCTATAATTATTAATGGCCTAACAATTAAATTTTATGAGTATTAGGTTGCTAACAATATACGTTTACCAAATTTGTTCACATGTTCTTTCTCCCTAATTTATCTCGTATGCAAAAAATCCTACAAAGCTTTTATGTACGAAGTGAAATTAATACTTCTGAACTTAGCCGTTTTGTTTAAGCTTGAAGTTGGTTTTTAATTGGGACCATTCAACCAGCAAATTTTAATGGGTTATGTTATTAACACCCCCTATGATGTAACAATATAGGGTTTTTGGTCAAAATGTACAAACCCGATGCACATCGTATAAACCCGCAATGCACAGGAGCTCACGAAACCCTCCCATAAACTCCCCCATTTTAATTTGGAACTATTAGGGCACGTTTGGTATGTTACTAAGGGAATGAAACAATGACTTTGATAGTTATTGCAAGTGTTTGTTTAAGACTGTTGGTCCCACCACTATGACTATGAAAGTCACATATTTTCTATACTCCATATATGGTTAGGGAGAGGGGAATGGATTCTTTCATAGTTGAGGGTCCACCACTACTATCAAACTCATTCCCATTGTCATTCCTCGCAGTATACCAAACGCACCCTTAGTGTTGCAGGTATGAGAAAAGTTGAAACTAAAATACAAATTAATTTGAATAACAACTTGATTACATTGAATTTCAATAAAATAACTCATTCAAGTTTTCAATAATATGTGTTTAATATTAGAGCATCAAAAAACTGATATAAATATTTTAATGCCATACCGAAATTTGTGGATCAACTAATACGATTTACGAATAGAGGACTGTCGGTGGAGGTGTCTATATATACATAATACACATACACGCATCAGTTTGTACTACTCTCTGTTTTCATTAAAATAAAACCTCTTTCTTCCATCACATTCTTTTCTAACTTAAATGCCCTTGCTCACCTGAAAAAGTAAAAACAACACTGAATATATACAGTCGATACAAACACCATTGCACCACCGCATCCTCTTTCTACTCTTCTTATATTCGTCCTTCCGAATATCTTTTTGCATCCTTTTTGTAACCCAAACGCTCTTTAATACTAATACAGTAGAGTATATAATGTCTTCCCTTGATGACTTTGCTCACCTAAGAATCCCCCTTAAAAATATACTAAAAGCCACCGACAACTTTTCTTACGCTAATATCGTTAGAGAAGATGCATCTGAAAAGAATTACTTTGGAATTCTCTCGTGGTCCGGTAAGGAAAATTCTATCACAGCTCGGAGGTTTAAATTAACATCGGATAAAGAAAGGTTTGATAGAGACCGACAGTTTTGGATGGAGGTTTCCATGCTTTCTAGTCTCAAGCACAAGAATCTCGTTTCTCTTTTTGGGTTTTGTGATGAAAATGACGAGAAGGTCATCATTTACAAGGATGGGATAGGAAGTCTTTACAACTATCTAAGTGACCCAATGCCGTTGACATGGGTGCGAAGATTGGAGATATGTGGCGGTATTGCGCAAGCATTGAGTTACATTCACTATGATGAGTCACGCGATTTTAGCATAATACATCACAACATCAACAGTTCATCGATTCAACTAAATGATGACTGGGAACCCAAGTTAGGTGGTTTTATACGTTCCATGAAGATCAACGCATCTGAAAGGCACAATTCTTTCAATACTGATAAAGTGTGGAGTACGGAGGGGTATACAGACCCAACATATATAGAGACAAAGAGTGTGAACCACAAATCGGATATTTACTCCTTTGGGGTAGTAATGTTCGAACTACTGTGTGGTAGGAACGCAGTAATCGAAGGCGACCAAGATAATAAGTATTTGGCTTTGGTGGCTGTTGCCCATTATAGGGAGAAGAAACTCAATGAAATAATTCACTGGCGTTTATGGAATCAAATGGACTCTCAATCATTTAACATCTTTGCGGAAATAGCATATGAGTGTTTGAATGAAGAACGATTGCAACGCCCAAATATTGATGAGATTGTCACGAGACTTGAGAAAGCGTTGGAATTCCAACGCGAACATCAAAAAGCGGTAAGGCGGTTTTTCCTCTTTCATCTTTCTATAATAATAAGTACTACTATATTTTTGTTTGAGTGAATACACCTATCACAATTAGACCATTCGACTTGCAGAGAATATCCTGAATCAAAGAGTATAATATCATGATCAAACTCCGTTTAACACACTTATAGTCTCATTAACAGTTTTAACTCCTAGGAACTATTCTAAGATTAAAGCATCTTGCTGATGTCCGAACAGCATGTAATTGCTCTGAAAAACAGCATACAAACCCTTAAAAGTATCTAATTGCAAATCGCTGTAAAAAAAACAGCATACAAACATGTAATTGCTGCAAAAAAAACATGGTTGCTGTAAAAATCTGTGTTGGAACAGCATATAAAAGCTGTAATTGCTGCTAAAAAACAACATACAAATATGTAATTGATTTTTAAAAATAGAGCATTTAATTGCTGCAAAAACTTGTTTCCAAACAGCCATGTAAAGGTTATGTCCAAACAACATATAAAATCTGTTAAAACAGGACATAAGCCTGTCCAAACAGCCTATCTTTCTGCTGTCCAAATAGCATATAGAAAGTGTTTAAAACACCATAAAAACTTGTCTAAACAGCTTTTAAAGCCTTTAAAAATATGCAAAAAGCAATGTGGAACACATATAAAAGATTTAATGCCAAACCCAGCTGGAAATATAGAAACGGGTAAAAGTCAAACCCAGCAGGTCACACTGGGTTTTGAATTCTTAAAACTCGGTTTCTTTTCACCCGTTATCTAAGCCGGAACCAGTTCGACCGGTCAAACCAGCCGGGTCGAACCGGGTTTCAAAACACTGAAAACAAGAAAAGTGGTATAGTAAAAGTACTTGTTGATGTCTGCAAACATTTGTGAACTATGACCACCCCAACCAAGATTTTGATAGGACGTACTGCAAATCTTATTTTTTATGAAACTGGGGGAGTGTCCCTGGTAGACGATTAAAATTAGAAACCAGGGGATTGCTGAGTTACAAAGTAAAATCAAATTTTCAAAAGTAGTACAGTTACAAAAATCTACTTGCAGTTTAGCGAGTTCATTACGATATACACAAGGTAGTATATATGGCCTTGCATTGTATTTTGTCCAAGCTATAGAGCAAAACTAATTTTCTTCAAAATTAAAACTTTTATAGGGACTCTAATCTCCAAGTATTTTCCCATTTCAAAATTATCTATGAAAGAAAACCACAAATATTAACAGACTTATGACGCATTGACTGGATGGAAGCTTCCCTTATATGGGTTCGAGTCATTTACTTGTAAATTTGTCTGTCCAGGTTATGATTTGTCTCTATGTGGCGATAAATGATAAATAACTGATACGAAAAAAAGGTCACTCGTTAAAAACATATTTGACTATCAGTTTTTCTTGGACAATTTTTTTCAAGTTAACAAGACACATAGGAGTGTCAGTAGGGTCGGGTTGACCCGACCGAACCCAAAAAGGCTTATCGGGTTAAAAAATCTTGTCGGCTTGTTTTGACCCAAACACGATAGTGTTATCGGGTCGGGTTAGGGTCAGATGAATAATGCTATCATGTTGCGTCAATCTTATGAATCATTAATATAATTGATACCTTGCTAATTATGAACTTGTGTTGCTCCGTAGTAAGTAAGATTTTGGTAATTAAAGCATATTTCTTGCTACTCCGTAGTAAGATTCTTGTCAAATCTTTTAGTTTGTCACCACAGTCTCAAAGCAACATATTAGTGAAAGTGTCTACTGATACTTAAAGGTACTTTTCATTATTAAGTTTGGTCATTGAATAGTGCTAGTTTGCTGTTGCCATGGATGCCATTGCCAACATATCAGTAGCTTGTTTTCACATCTATATATGTTAATATCCAATAAATTAAGTTGTGGTTGTACTGCTTGTTTCAGTTTTATCTATATATGACATGTTTACTTGCTCAAATGTTGTAAGATTGTAGCTGCAGTTCTTGTTGAACTCAAAATAGTGTGACTAACCTATATATATGATTGTGGTTTAATAATAGTAGATCTCATAATAGTATGTAACAATAAAAAGTATGAAATGTACATCATCTGAATAATATCAGTTATTGACTTTGATTTGAAATGCATGTGTTGAGCTTGAATTTGATTTATCTTATAACGCGACAACCCGAATCAACCGACCCAACTCAACCCGTCCCGATAAACGCCCGAACACGATAACCCGATTTCTTATTGGGTCGGGTTGCGGGTCACTTTTTAAAAACTCAAAACCAGACTCAACCCGACCCGATAACACCCCTACACTGAAGTTAATGTAAGAGATTAAACACAACATACCTGGTAACTTCAGCCAATATAAGCAACATTAATATCCCATAAGCACCATAAACAGACATGTTAAAAAGACAAAAAAGGTAGCTAAATGAGGGCCAATAAACAAAACATCACAAAAACGAAACAACTATCTTCTCAATATTACCTATAATAATACTTTTGACCTTGGTTATCTTAGCCTTCCTTATCAACATTGTATGCAATCAAAGGGTAACAACCTTTTGGGATTGCTGATCTGCTTTGAAAGTTGAAACAATGCTACTGCTCAAATGGCTGACAACCTTCTAATTTTAGCGTTTATTCTTTAGGTGTTTTATGTTTTTGGCTGTGATACGTCCCCGCCAAAAGAGTTGATCTCAAAAGTGATAGTCTTTGAGTTCACTTGATAACACTTTTATTGGGGACATGTCTCCACTAAAAGGTTGATTAATTAAAATAATCTTTTAATAGTGAATAACATTTTTGGATCATCTGAATAATATCAGTTATTGACTTTGATTTGAAATGCATGTGTTGAGCTCGAATTTGATTTATCTTATAACCCGACAACCCTAATCACCCGACCCGACTCAACCCGACATGATAAACACCCGAACCCGATAACCCGATTTCTTATCGGGTCGGGTTGTGGGTCACTTTTTAAAAACTCAAAACCAAACTCCACCAGACCCGATAAACCTGACAACCCCGATAACCCGACCCGATAACACACCTAGTAGTGATACACACTGAAGTTAATGTAAGAGATTAACACAACATACTTGGTAACTTCAGCCAATATAAGCAACATTAATATCCCATAAGCACCATAAAACACCAAAAACAGACATGTTAAACAGACGAAAAAGGTAGCTAAATGAGGGACAATAAACAAAACATCACGAAAACGAAACAACTATCTTCTCAATATTACCAATAATAATACTTTTGACCTTGGTTATCTTAGCCTTCCTTATCAACATTGTATGCAAGCAAAGGGTAACAACCTTTTGGGATTGCTGATCTGCTTTGAAAGTTGAAACAATGCTACGGCTCAAATGGCTGACAACCTTCTAATTTCAGCGTTTATTCTTTATATGTTTTATGTTTTTGGCGGGGACACGTTCCTGGCAAAAGAGTTGATCTCAACAGTGGATAAACTTTTTAGGGGGACACGTCCCCGCCAAAAGAGTTCATCTCAACATTGGATAACACTTTTAGCGGGGACATGTCCCCGCTAAAAGGTCGATTATTTAAGATAATAAGTATTTAATTAATATAATCAGTATTTAATTAAGATATTCTTAACAGTGAATAACATTTTTGGCGGGGACATGTCCCCGCTGAAAAGTAGTGCCACGTTGGATTTAGTTTGACCAGCTCAAAGGCTGTGGGACCCACATGTCCCCGCAAAAAGGATGCATTTATCCCCGCTAAAGGTATCAGCGGCGGGCGTTTAGCAGGGACTTTTCGGTGGGGACATGTCCCCGCTGAAAGCATAAAAAAGTCCCCTCCGATTGTGGTCAATGTTGTAGTGTTTTACTGTATTATATAGGGTGTTGATTCAAACACCAACTTTTTTTAATCTTTCACCACACTCTATGCATTACAGTGATGTACGGTGTGCTATACCGCTTGTACAAAATGATGTTTTTATCAAAAAAATTGGTGTGCAAATCAATCCCCATATATAAGCAGTTATCAGTTGACTTTTTGGGATTATTGAACTGCTTTGAAACATTACCTTGCCACTTTTCAAGGCTTTCCATATATAGTCCTTCAATTGGTACTTGGTATCATGGGTCCCTTCACATACGCTTTTGAAAAATCATTTTGTGCCTGAAACAAGAATGAGTAATATATAAGAACTGGAATGAATGCAGCAATAGCATAATCATTTGATTTCCAAAAAGTCTAGAGAAAGATTACTCAAACTCAACAGATTTTGATATTTTGCTACAAGATAAGATGGTAAAGGAAAAAATCATTCATAAATGAGTTCCATAGAGATCAAACTTATACATACTCTTGACTATATGAGATGACGATAAATTAAGTATATACAGTTAAATGGGATGAGCATATCATAGGATGTTATTTTAATTACTATCCTCAGTCAAATAACTATAAATTACAAGATATATGCTGAATTAAACCTACAATGTCTTAGACTATACTCCCTTTTTCTCACTCACATTTTTTACTTGATTAACAGAAAGAATTTGCTCACCTCAGAATCCCGCTTGAAAGTATCCTATCTGCCACCAACAACTTTGCTCAAAAAAATGTCATCTGCACAACTGAATTTTTTAAGGAATACAAGGGAGAGCTCTTGTGGTCCGGTGAGTTGATTGAAATCACTGCTCGGAGGTTAGAAAAGATGTTGTGGACGGAGATTTCCATGCTTTCTAGTCTCAAGCATAAAAATGTGGTATCTCTTGTTGGGTTTAGTAATGAGAACGATGAGAAAATCATAATTTACATGGATGAGATGGCTAGGGGAAGTCTCACCCAATATCTAAGTGACCCGATGTTGTTGACATGGGTGCGAAGATTAAAGATATCTGTCGGTATTGCGCAAGCGTTGAGTTATATTCATTATGACGAGCCACGCAACTTTAGCGTAATACATCGGAACATTAACAGTGCCACAGTTCTATTAAATGATGACTGGGAACCAAAGTTATCTGATTTTGAACGTTCCATGAAGATTAAAGTATCTCAAAGGTACAGACATCTCCGTACTGATACAGTTGAGTATACAAATGGGTATGGAGACCCAACATATATTGAGACTAACAGTGTGAGCCACAGGTCCGATATGTACTCGTTTGGGATAGTATTGTTTGAACTACTGTGTGGTAGAGAATCAATAATTGACAATCAAGATAATAAGTATCTGGTTCCAGTTGTCCTTTTCCATCATAGAGAGAAAATACTAAATGATATAATTGATCCAATACTATGGAAGCAAATGGATCCGCAATCACTCAAACTTTTCGTGGAAACAGCACATGATTGCTTGAACGAAGAACGATGGCAACATCCGAGTATTGATGAGATTGTCCCGAGACTTGAGAAAGCCTTGGAACTTCAATTGGAACGTGGAAATGCGGTAAGACCTTGTTTTACTTTCATCATCCTGTCAACATAATTACTGTATAAAGTATTGATTTATTTACTTTTCACTCGTTATTGCAGTTAAATGAACGCTCAATAGTTGCAGCCGATACAGCATCTACTCATCAGAAGGTAATCACTTGTTGAGTAAATTACATAAATTAAATAGTCGATTTTTTAATCTAAAACTATGAATTTCATTAATCTTTCGTTAAAGTTGCAAATTTTGTTTATCTTACAGTATTTGTTTTGCATAAATAATCCTTTCCTATTTTCATTTTTTTAAATAGTAACAATGCACTTTCGAAACTTATGCTAAAAACTGAGATTAGTATATTAGGTGTGTTTGATTTAATTTTCAGTATCGGTAGATAGAATAAAAAGGGGTTGTTTAGATGAAATGGGATAAAATAAGAAGTCAAAAAGTTAAAAGCTTTGTGGTTTAGCGGTATGCGAGTGACCTATCAACTTTGTGATTTGAAGCCTTGTCCTATATATTTTTAAGCTTGTGTGAGATAATTGGTACTTGGTGGTTTAGGCGTGTGGATAATTTATCGTTAAAAGCTAACAAATAAAATAGAAAGAATTTTTTATTAATTTTGAAACACCGGGTCCAGTACTATCAATTGGCTATTATCTAGTCATTTGATATACAATTTATACAAGAAAGAAGTTTTGCAGGTCATATATGTTTTTTTGAAAAATGCTAAACATTAATGTTTGTATCTTCATAATTGTTCATCCATGAGTTTAACTTCTTCTAACCAACTAAATGTACCACCTATCATTACACGTTTTTAAGTATTAAACTAGCACTTAGGGTTACAAATAGCAAAATTCATGTTTTTTAGGAAAAAAACTGGATGCGTGAAATGGTAAAAAGTGATATATTTTCAATCGAATGGTCTTGATGTGGATGAAACATCGTGAAATATTACCTTCTTTATTTAATTTAGAATTTTGAAATATGAGTAAAATCAACCCAATATTGGAATAATTCTTATTTTTGGAAGAATTGCAAGATTTTTAATACTTGGCAATTTTTATAATACAGTTTCGTAATTTCTTATTTATTAATTAAATGCATTATTATTACGTTATATTAGAATTTTTTTTATAATGATGATCATATTAAATTAAGATTATCCATTCCCGCATGAATGTACAGTAGTAATTAACCTGAAATAAATCAATTGAGGCTTTTAATGTTTTCATATTCTATGAATTTCATTAGGTTGTAGAAACAATTTTTTATAATTTCATTCGGTTGCATAATTCCACGACGTTGCAGGAAAAGAGTTTGGAACACTTGAAGATTGGATTTAAAGATATAGAGTTGGCTACCGAGAATTTTTCCGAAAAATATTGCATTGGGTCAGGCGGATATGGTAAGGTATACAAGGCACAACTCGAACATTTTGATAGCAGTAATTGGTCTTCTATAGAAGGGGTGAGTAAGTGTGATATTCCCAAGAGACGAAGCACGGTAGCCATAAAACACATTTTCAATCCAGAAGGAAAGCAAGGGTTCATTACAGAGATTGAAACTTTAAATAGTTGTAAACATGACAATATAATCTCTCTTCTTGGTTTTTGCGATGAAGGTCCTGGTCACATGATCCTTATATACGAGCTTGCTTCTAGAGGAAGCCTGGAAAGTTATATGGAAAGTGGTGATAAAATGACTAATCTTACATGGGTGCAACGTATACAAATAAGTCTTAATATAGCGCATGGCTTGAAATACATTCACACCAACACAGATGAGGACAAACAAAAGATAATACATCGTGACATCAAGAGCGCGAATATTCTATTGGGTGATAATTGGGAGGCAAAGATTGCTGATTTTGGGCTCTCCAAAATCCACCCAGCAGATCAAGAGGCCAGCACTCTCAATACCGACACGATTGCAGGTACAAATGTGTATTTGGATCCAGAATATAAGAAGTATGGTAGATTAAATAAGAAATCGGACATTTACTCTTTTGGAGTAGTGTTATTCGAGATCTTAACTGGGAGGTTGGCCTACGATCGTATTTACACAAAGGTCAATAAGAAGGGGATTGCACCCATTGCACGACATCATTTTGAAAATGGAACACTAGTCAAAATTATTGATCACAAGATAAAAGAAGAAGCTGGCGGACATGTCTTTGCTCTAAGCAAAGGACCCGACAAAGATTCTTTGGACATATTTTCAGAAATTGCATATCGATGTCTGGTAGAAACTCAAGCCCAACGTCCAACAATAGACGACGTCATCCATAAACTAAAAAAAGCGTTACAAGCACAGGTAAGTCATATTCTTATCCCATGGTAATATGTGACACTTGATGCATTCACTTTCTCGTAAGTTAGCCTTTTTGTCAATGCGAAACCGCATAAACAGAATATAAATGCTTTTTGATTGCAGAATGATTCTCACTCAGAAACAATCACATAAAATCATCTATCACAAACCTTCACTTATTCACTTTAATTATATGAATCCGAAGTCTTTCATCTTAGCGGAAGAATTAGTAAATCAGAAAATTCATTGAAACATGTTCAATATGCAAATTGTATTGCAGGCTTATTATCACATTATAGCATGCACTAACTTATCTTCTCATTTGCTAAAAATAAGACATTTTGCCCAATCAACTTCAACAAAACATAATAAGCTAAATATTTGAGTTTTAGGATATAAATACCTAACCAGAAGAACTTAGAACTCATAAATCTGCTTTCAAGTAATATTGCAGAGGAGAATGCATATGTTGACTCGGAAAGTATAAGGTTTATTTAAAGTCAGATAGATTATTTTACCCACTAATTTATTAATATTCTGTTATATAACTTGACCAATGTGCCAATTTGTCAGTTATTTGTAATTAAGCAGTATTTACTTCTATAGTAGTTGTAGCAAGTTTAAAACCTAAGAGACACTGAAACTAAAAAAATCAAAATAACAATTTAAAAGAATTTTAGATAGCAATCCATTTCTATTCTCGTTTTTACTTATCAAATTGATCGACTCTCCAATGATTCATAGGAAAAAAGCCAGAAGGAAAACTTCAAAATGTCACTTGAAGACATTAAATCAGCCACACAAAACTTTAGTGGTGACAATATACTTGGAAGAGGGGGTTTTGGGAATGTCTACAAAGGAGTAGCTTCTCATGCTAATGGAGAAACTAGATTTGCTGCAAAGCGGTTGGATAGGAGGTTCTTTGGTCCCGGAGAAACTGGATTTTTTAGAGAGCTAGATATCCCTTTGAAGTATAAACATGAGAATGTCATTGGTCTTGTAGGCTATTGTGATGATGAGATTGAAAAAATCATTTTACATGAGTTTGCATTTAGAGGAAGACTTGACGGGTACTTGAGCGCCGCTAGTCTTACCTGGGTGATGCGGCTTAAAATCTGTATCGATATTGCAAGTGGGTTGAATTTTCTACATGCAACTGATGTAAATCAAGAAGTGGTGATACATAGGGACATCAAAAGTAGCAATATTCTGCTATTTGAAGACTGGAAAGCAAAAATTGCAGGTTTTGGGCATTCCTGGGTATGTCCAATAAATCAGGATATAGAACATGTCATCGACGATGCAGCAGGAACAATCGGATATAGTGATCCACTATATTCGAAAACAAACTTCTTAACTAAAGAATCCGATATATTTTCACTGGGTGCTGTTTTATTTGACATATTGTGTGGGAAACGATCATCTATAAAACTAGATGATGAGTTTCTATTTTTGCCCTTTTTGGCTAAAAATCGCTATCAAGTAGGAAAACTTGATCAGTTAGTGTTTGAGGGTATAAAGGAACAAGTTGATCCAAAATCATTTGTAACATTTGCAAGGATTGCGTATCAGTGCTTACATCACAAGAGAGAAAGACGGCCAAAAGCAGGTGAAGTTGTGATACAACTCAAGCGAGCACTAGAATTCCAAGTAAGTTTATATAATTTCATAAAACTTCGAATCCTTATGATTCATATATATCTATATTATTACGTGTAAATTTTGTGACATCAATATTTTATTTCAAAAAACTAATTCAACGATTTTACCTCTTTTTTAGCTCACGTTCTTGTCAATTTTTTCAGAATTTTTGAACAAAATTTACAGTTTAACAATACTTCATAGTTCATTTAAAATGAGAAGGTAATTTTATTTGATTTTTTTTCCAGTGACTTTACTTCTTTTTACCTTTAGTTTCTTGTAAAGAAATTCACATTTTATCAAGTAAACTTAAAGTTAACTTCACAATTTATTTTTTGTATGAAGTTTATAACACTGGGTTTTTGCATATATATCCTACCGAAAATGCATAATTGGATATATATCCAAAGCATGCATAAAAATCATTGTATTATATGCATCAAAAACTTGTAAAAAGGATGTATATGCAATTATTCACTTTCGGAGGGATATATATGCAATTCTGCCTATAACATCAAAAAAATTATATCAGTTTTACTTCTTATTATTTCTAGGTTCGTGTTAACATTTTAAATTTTTATAACTAATTCACAATATAATTTTAATATGAAGATAGTTTTTTTCAGTAAATTTATATATTATAACCTCTATTTATTGCCAAAATTTTTAGATATTTTAAATTACATTTAATTTTTAACAATAACTTCATACTTCATTTTACCATTGAACTAAAAGGACGTCACTAGCATCTCCTAATATATCATTACTACAAATAAAGAGAAAAAACATTTGCTTAAAACTTTAAAACTTAAAAAATTATTAATGTTTTTAGACTAAAAAACCCTACTTATAAAAGGTAACGCAATCTATTAAATATTTAAATACTTAATTACAATTTAAAACACTAATTTTCTCCACTCTCAGTTACTCCACACCTATATATATTAAAAAATTGCACACACAAATTAGCGTTACTCTACACCGCCGCCGCTATGCGCGGGTAATCGTCTAATATATAATATAGATTGTGTTAAAAAGTAATTTAGTTGAACATGAGTTAATTGTTTGTCTAAAATAAATATACAGGAGGATCATGATATGTGGGGGTCCAAATTGCCCACAGACTATAAAGAAATAATCCAGATGTCAAAGTGCCCAGAAATCTATTCTACCAGAACGAAAGAGGAGCTTTGCAGCAATTTTTCTAAAGGAATTCTCGTTAAAGAGGACACAGTGGTGATGAGTTCATTCTCATATCTCAGTTGTTTTATGTTTTGTGTGTTCTTATATCTTTTGAGGAATAGTTCAATATACACTTGAATTTAAAGCATTATAAACTGAGTCTGATTTTCTTTTCTTTTTTTTTTCTTTTTTTTTGTATGTAATAGTGGCTATCATGCGACAGTAATGGAGAAAGAAATGAAATGGTATCGGCGACAACGTTTTCGTACACAGACAGTTCTCCACATCAGCGGAAATCTCTTCCAGAATCAAGGTTAGTCTCTCTTTCTTTCCACCTTTTTTGATAAGTGATATCATATCCATTGTTGTTAGATGTATATATTTATATATTTATTAAACATTACATATGTGTAAATATACATTGTTGTTAGATGCATTGATCATTAGTTTAGTGTTAATAAATAGTTCACAGCATACTGTTATGTGTTAGTACCAAACTTTGGGGGGTTAAATATGATTTAGACAATAATAGAGGGATTAATTGTATTTAGTTTAATTAAAGTTTAGGATTGTACTTAGATTAGGAAACTAGTTGCTTGGCTTGCAAGCCAAGCTAAGGTCTCTACCCCCTCATCTCTATAAATAGAGATGAGGGGGGATGCTAGTTATTCATTCTTCTTCCTCAATTGTAAAAGCTTTATTATGTTATTTAATAAAGGGTTCGTTGAGGGTGTATTGTGTGCATATTCTAGTCGGTTCTTTGTAGTCTCTCATGTGTGCTACTTGTGCTCGATACAACTCGCGATCTAGCATTCCGCGATCGAGCTTCGGATTGTTGTCGAGGTGTTGTCCAACAAGTGGTATCAGAGACAGGTTGGGCCAGTGATGATGTGGATGGTGTTCCCTCGATTTGACCCCGGTTCGACGGTATTAGTGGATCCCGGTAAACCTTGTACCGAAAGGAAGCCGGTAAAAGGCGGTGTGTTCTGATGGTAAAGGTCGGCGGTATGAAAAAGATGGGATTGTGGCTATAGTCGAAGGGGAAGCCCATGGTGGTTTGGGTTTGATGGGAGGATTGTCGGGTGTACAAACCCAATCCCACATCGGTTGAAATATAATCTCAAAGTTAACATATAAGCTTGGTGGGCTACTCCTTCTATCACCAATTGGTTTTAGAATGGAACCTCAGTTGGGCTTATATGTTGGACTTGGTGAGATGCTGGGCCGTAGGAATCTCTACACATACCTATGTATTTTAAATTTGCGTTATGTTCTTTTTTTTCTACTTATGAAGTGGTGAATTCAAGAGCTGATGTGGTTCATTTATATAGTCGAGTGAAATAAAATAAAGGGTTCAAGGGTGTATTGGTTCCTGTCGGTTCAATTTAAGATAAGTTTGTTCGTTTGAGTTGGGACGGGTACCGCTTGGTACATACAACCAATCACTTTTCATATACTTGTGTTGCTTTATATTTCAATTTATTGGTTCTTCCTCATCCTCAATGCTTGTTGTTTGATGATCATATGTAAAGTAACTAGATGATTGTATCTTTTGTAAGAACATTAACATATGGAGAAAATAATAGATTAATAAGATTTAAATTCTTAGAATTATATAACATATCGACTTCATAATTACATAATTTGGACCCTATAAAGTAAAAATTGAAACTTAATAAACAAATTGGAGTATATATTCGCCCGTGTATTCCCTAAAGGATTTTTATTTTTGAAGCTGTTCCTAGGAATGACAAGCCAAAAGCATGGATTCGTCCTTGTGCTTATAGTGCTATGAATGATATAATTGGTAAAATTCTTGGAAGGTACTTTTTTGCACATTAAAAGGAGATGAGTAGATCTTCAGTTTCACAAAAGAATCTCTTTTTGTTTTGAAATGGATTATCATAGGCCTTTTGACGAGCAAGAAATTAGTCGATACACACATTTGGCAAATTTGGTATTTTTGTTTCCTTTCTTGGCAACTCTCCCCCTTTAATAAAACTAATTAATGGGTAATAACCTTGAGTGGGCCAACTCACATTCTGCGTCCATTAGGTTCATATATGAAGATGGTAGAATTTGCATATAATGTGTCTCCGGTTCTAATTTTCTTGTTCTTTGTTCTCACAACGATAAATGATTATGTTCTCACGGCCATAATCATTTATATGAGTATTGACACAATCAATCTTAATATTGAAATGTAACTCTTGTCTTAGAACATTGAATTTATGTCAATTTTTGTGTTGAAAATAATTGTAAATCCAAAAATAGTAGTGTATATTTAGGAAATAAAAGCTATGATGATTGAAAGCATAATAATATGTGCAGGTTTGAGACATCAGTGGAGATGTTAGATATTTCCAACTTGAACATCAAAATCAAGACAAAACCTCAATTTTCATCTCCTAATGTTGGTTACGGGGCCTTTTTAGTCTTCAAATTTTTTGACTCACCGAAATTTTCAAGTAAACCTATGTATGTTAACCTTAAGTATAAAAAGGGGAACGAAAGTCAACATGCATATTTTGCAACATGGAGAGACAAAGAGTGGATGATGATTGAGTTGGACCGATACTCGAACGAGAAAGAGGATGTCGTGTTTGAGTTTCTACTGGAGAGCTTTTCAACCTACCAGTATAGAGATGGTGCAATTTATGTTGAAGGCATTGAATTTCGAGCCATTGAGAAGGTAAATTTAAATACATTCCTTTGTTGTGTTCTAAATTATTGTTTACGTTATAGAGTAAATTGAAAAAACCGTCCTTATGGTTTGTCCAACTCACGGACGCAATCACTGTAACTTCAAAGGTGCAGGCCCAATTTGTTTTTGGGAACTTTCAGTTCACTTTTTGTCCTGGGCAAAAGTAAAACGACTGAAATACCCTCATTTTTTTTTTAATTTTTTTTTTTTACAATAAAAGGTCAAATATGGGTATAACATGAGTAAAATCAACCCAATATTGGAATAATTCTTATTTTTGGAAGAATTGCAAGATTTTTAATACTTGGCAATTTTTATAATATAGTTTCATAATTTCTTATTTATTAATTAAATGCATTATTATTACGTTATATTAGAATTTTTTTTATAATGATGATCATATTAAATTAAGATTATCCATTCCCGCATGAATGTACAGTAGTAATTAACCTGAAATAAATCAATTGAGGCTTTTAATGTTTTCATATTCTATGAATTTCATTAGGTTGTAGAAACAATTTTTTATAATTTCATTCGGTTGCATAACTCCACGACGTTGCAGGAAAAGAGTTTGGAACACTTGAAGATTGGATTTAAAGATATAGAGTTGGCTACCGAGAATTTTTCCAAAAAATATTGCATTGGGTCAGGCGGATATGGTAAGGTATACAAGGCACAACTCGAACATTTTGATAGCAGTAATTGGTCTTCTATAGAAGGGGTGAGTAAGTGTGATATTCCCAAGAGACGAAGCACGGTAGCCATAAAACACATTTTCAATCCAGAAGGAAAGCAAGGGTTCATTACAGAGATTGAAACTTTAAATAGTTGTAAACATGACAATATAATCTCTCTTCTTGGTTTTTGCGATGAAGGTCCTGGTCACATGATCCTTATATACGAGCTTGCTTCTAGAGGAAGCCTGGAAAGTTATATGGAAAGTGGTGATAAAATGACTAATCTTACATGGGTGCAACGTATACAAATAAGTCTTAATATAGCGCATGGCTTGAAATACATTCACACCAACACAGATGAGGACAAACAAAAGATAATACATCGTGACATCAAGAGCGCGAATATTCTATTGGGTGATAATTGGGAGGCAAAGATTGCTGATTTTGGGCTCTCCAAAATCCACCCAGCAGATCAAGAGGCCAGCACTCTCAATACCGACACGATTGCAGGTACAAATGTGTATTTGGATCCAGAATATAAGAAGTATGGTAGATTAAATAAGAAATCGGACATTTACTCTTTTGGAGTAGTGTTATTCGAGATCTTAACTGGGAGGTTGGCCTACGATCGTATTTACACAAAGGTCAATAAGAAGGGGATTGCACCCATTGCACGACATCATTTTGAAAATGGAACACTAGTCAAAATTATTGATCACAAGATAAAAGAAGAAGCTGGCGGACATGTCTTTGCTCTAAGCAAAGGACCCGACAAAGATTCTTTGGACATATTTTCAGAAATTGCATATCGATGTCTGGTAGAAACTCAAGCCCAACGTCCAACAATAGACGACGTCATCCATAAACTAAAAAAAGCGTTACAAGCACAGGTAAGTCATATTCTTATCCCATGGTAATATGTGACACTTGATGCATTCACTTTCTCGTAAGTTAGCCTTTTTGTCAATGCGAAACCGCATAAACAGAATATAAATGCTTTTTGATTGCAGAATGATTCTCACTCAGAAACAATCACATAAAATCATCTATCACAAACCTTCACTTATTCACTTTAATTATATGAATCCGAAGTCTTTCATCTTAGCGGAAGAATTAGTAAATCAGAAAATTCATTGAAACATGTTCAATATGCAAATTGTATTGCAGGCTTATTATCACATTATAGCATGCACTAACTTATCTTCTCATTTGCTAAAAATAAGACATTTTGCCCAATCAACTTCAACAAAACATAATAAGCTAAATATTTGAGTTTTAGGATATAAATACCTAACCAGAAGAACTTAGAACTCATAAATCTGCTTTCAAGTAATATTGCAGAGGAGAATGCATATGTTGACTCGGAAAGTATAAGGTTTATTTAAAGTCAGATAGATTATTTTACCCACTAATTTATTAATATTCTGTTATATAACTTGACCAATGTGCCAATTTGTCAGTTATTTGTAATTAAGCAGTATTTACTTCTATAGTAGTTGTAGCAAGTTTAAAACCTAAGAGACACTGAAACTAAAAAAATCAAAATAACAATTTAAAAGAATTTTAGATAGCAATCCATTTCTATTCTCGTTTTTACTTATCAAATTGATCGACTCTCCAATGATTCATAGGAAAAAAGCCAGAAGGAAAACTTCAAAATGTCACTTGAAGACATTAAATCAGCCACACAAGACTTTAGTGGTGACAATATACTTGGAAGAGGGGGTTTTGGGAATGTCTACAAAGGAGTAGCTTCTCATGCTAATGGAGAAACTAGATTTGCTGCAAAGCGGTTGGATAGGAGGTTCTTTGGTCCCGGAGAAACTGGATTTTTTAGAGAGCTAGATATCCCTTTGAAGTATAAACATGAGAATGTCATTGGTCTTGTAGGCTATTGTGATGATGAGATTGAAAAAATCATTTTACATGAGTTTGCATTTAGAGGAAGACTTGACGGGTACTTGAGCGCCGCTAGTCTTACCTGGGTGATGCGGCTTAAAATATGTATCGATATTGCAAGTGGGTTGAATTTTCTACATGCAACTGATGTAAATCAAGAAGTGGTAATACATGGGGACATCAAAAGTAGCAATATTCTGCTATTTAAAGACTGGAAAGCAAAAATTTCAGGTTTTGGGCATTCCTGGGTATGTCCAATAAATCAGGATATAGAACATGTCATCGACGATGCAGCAGGAACAATCGGATATAGTGATCAACTATATTCGAAAACAAACTTCTTAACTAAAGAATCCGATATATTTTCACTGGGTGGTGTTTTATTTGACATATTGTGTGGGAAACGATCATCTATAAAACTAGATGATGAGTTTCTATTTTTGCCCTTTTTGGCTAAAAATCGCTATCAAGTTGCAAAACTTGATCAGTTAGTGTTTGAGGGTATAAAGGAACAAGTTGATCCACAATCATTTGTAACATTTGCAAGGATTGCGTATCAGTGCTTACATCACAAGAGAGAAAGACGGCCAAATGCAGGTGAAGTTGTGATACAACTCAAGCGAGCACTAGAATTCCAAGTAAGTTTATATAATTTCATAAAACTTCGAATCCTTATGATTCATATATATCTATATTATTACGTGTAAATTTTGTGACATCAATATTTTATTTCAAAAAACTAATTCAACGATTTTACCTCTTTTTTAGCTCACGTTCTTGTCAATTTTTTCAGAATTCTTGAACAAAATTTACAGTTTAACATTACTTCATAGTTCATTTAAAATGAGAAGGTAATTTTATTTGATTTTTTTTTCTAGTGACTTTACTTCTTTTTACCTTTAGTTTCTTGTAAAGAAATTCACATTTTATCAAGTAAACTTAAAGTTTAAAGTTAACTTCACAATTTATTTTTTCTATGAAGTTTATAACACTGGGTTTTTGCATATATATCCTACCGAAAATGCATAATTGCATATATATCCAAAGCATGCATAAAAATCATCGTATTATGTGCATTAAAAACTTGTAAAAAGGATGTATATGCAATTATTCACTTTGGAAGGGATATATATATATGCAATTCTGCCTATAACATCAAAAAAATTATATCAGTTTTACTTCTTATTATTTCTAGGTTCGTGTTAACATTTTAAATTTTTATAACTACTTCACAATATAATTTTAATATGAAGATAGTTTTTTTCAGTAAATTTATATATTATAAACTCTATTTATTTCCAAAATTTTTAGATATTTTAAAGTACATTTAATTTTTAACAATAACTTCATACTTCATTTTACCATTGAACTAAAAGGACGTCACTAGCATCTCCTAATATATCATTACTACAAATAAAGAGAAAAAACATTTGCTTAAAACTTTAAAACTTAAAAAATTATTAATGTTTTTAGACTAAAAAACCCTACTTATAAAAGGTAACGCAATCTATTAAATATTTAAATACTTAATTACAATTTAAAACACTAATTTTCTCCACTCTCAGTTACTCCACACCTATATATATTAAAAAATTGCACACACAAATTAGCGTTACTCTACACCGCTGCCGCTATGCGCGGGTAATCGTCTAATATATAATATAGATTGTGTTAAAAAGTAATTTAGTTGAACATGAGTTAATTGTTTGTCTAAAATAAATATACAGGAGGATCATGATATGTGGGGGTCCAAATTGCCCACAGACTATAAAGAAATAATCCAGATGTCAAAGTGCCCAGAAATCTATTCTACCAGAACGAAAGAGGAGCTTTGCAGCAATTTTTCTAAAGGAATTCTCGTTAAAGAGGACACAGTGGTGATGAGTTCATTCTCATATCTCAGTTGTTTTATGTTTTGTGTGTTCTTATATCTTTTGAGGAATAGTTCAATATACACTTGAATTTAAAGCATTATAAACTGAGTCTGATTTTCTTTTCTTTTTTTTTTTTTTTTTTTTTTTTTTGTATGTAATAGTGGCTATCATGCGACAGTAATGGAGAAAGAAATGAAATGGTATCGGCGACAACGTTTTCGTACACAGACAGTTCTCCACATCAGCGGAAATCTCTTCCAGAATCAAGGTTAGTCTCTCTTTCTTTCTACCTTTTTTGATAAGTGATATCATATCCATTGTTGTTAGATGTATATATTTATATATTTATTAAACATTACATATGTGTAAATATACATTGTTGTTAGATGCATTGATCGTTAGTTTAGTGTTAATAAATAGTTCACAGCATACTGTTATGTGTTAGTACCAAACTTAGGGGGGTTAAATATGATTTAGACAATAATAAAGGGATTAATTGTATTTAGTTTAATTAAAGTTTAGGATTGTACTTAGATTAGGAAACTAGTTGCTTGGCTTGCAAGCCAAGCTAAGGTCTCTACCCCCTCATCTCTATAAATAGAGATGAGGGGGATGCTAGTTATTCATTCTTCTTCCTCAATTGTAAAAGCTTTATTATGTTATTTAATAAAGGGTTTGTTGTGGTGTATCGTGTGCATATTCTAGTCGATTCTTTGTAGTCTCTCATGTGTGCTACTTGTGCTCGATACAACTCGCGATCTAGCATTCCGCGATCGAGTTTCGGATTGTTGTCGAGGTGTTGTCCAACAAGTGGTATCAGAGACAGGTTGGGCCAGTGATGATGTGGATGGTGTTCCCTCGATTTGACCCCGGTTCGACGGTATTAGTGGATCCCGGTAAACCTTGTACCGAAAGGAAGCCGGTAAAAGACGGTGTGTTCCGATGGTAAAGGTCGGCGGTATGAAAAAGGTGGGATTGTGGCTATAGTCGAAGGGGAAGCCCATGGTGGTTTGGGTTTGAGGGGAGGATTGTCGGGTGTACAAACCCAATCCCACATCGGTTGAAATATAATCTCAAAGTTAACATATAAGCTTGGTGGGCTACTCCTTCTATCACCAATTGGTTTTAGAATGGAACCTCAGTTGGGCTTATATGTTGGACTTGGTGAGATGCTGGGCCGTAGGAATCTCTACACATACCTATGTATTTTAAATTTGCGTTATGTTCTTTTTTTTCTACTTATGAAGTGGTGAATTCAAGAGCTAATGTGGTTCATTTATATAGTCGAGGGAAATAAAATAAAGGGTTCAAGGGTGTATTGGTTCCGGTCGGTTCAATTTAAGATAAGTTTGTTCGTTTGAGTTGGGACGGGTACCGCTTGGTACATACAACCAATCACTTTTCATATACTTGTGTTGCTTTATATTTCCATTTATTGGTTCTTCCTCATCCTCAATGCTTGTTGTTTGATGATCATATGTAAAGTAACTAGATGATTGTATCTTTTGTAAGAACATTAACATATGGAGAAAATAATAGATTAATAAGATTTAAACTGTTAGAATTATATAACATATCGAATTCATAATTACATAATTTGGACCCTATAAAGTAAAAATTGAAACTTAATAAACAAATTGGAGTATATATTCGCCCGTGTATTCCCTAAAGGATTTTTATTTTTGAAGCTGTTCCTAGGAATGACAAGCCAAAAGCATGGATTCGTCCTTGTGCTTATAGTGCTATGAATGATATAATTGGTAAAATTCTTGGAAGGTACTTTTTTGCACATTAAAAGGAGATGAGTAGATCTTCAGTTTCACAAAAGAATCTCTTTTTGTTTTGAAATGGATTATCATAGGCCTTTTGACGAGCAAGAAATTAGTCGATACACACATTTGGCAAATTTGGTATTTTTGTTTCCTTTCTTGGCAACTCTCCCCCTTTAATAAAACTAATTAATGGGTAATAACCTTGAGTGGGCCAACTCACATTCTGCGTCCATTAGGTTCATATATGAAGATGGTAGAATTTGCATATAATGTGTCTCCGGTTCTAATTTTCTTGTTCTTTGTTCTCACAACGATAAATGATTATGTTCTCACGGCCATAATCATTTATATGAGTATTGACACAATCAATCTTAATATTGAAATGTAACTCTTGTCTTAGAACATTGAATTTATGTCAATTTTTGTGTTGAAAATAATTGTAAATCCAAAAATAGTAGTGTATATTTAGGAAATAAAAGCTATGATGATTGAAAGCATAATAATATGTGCAGGTTTGAGACATCAGCGGAGATGTTAGATATTTCCAACTTGAACATCAAAATCAAGACAAAACCTCAATTTTCATCTCCTAATGTTGGTTACGGGGCCTTTTTAGTCTTCAAATTTTTTGACTCACCGAAATTTTCAAGTAAACCTATGTATGTTAACCTTAAGTATAAAAAGGGGAACGAAAGTCAACATGCATATTTTGCAACATGGAGAGACAAAGAGTGGATGATGATTGAGTTGGACCAATACTCGAACGAGAAAGAGGATGTCGTGTTTGAGTTTCTACTGGAGAGCTTTTCAACCTACCAGTATAGAGACGGTGCAATTTATGTTGAAGGCATTGAATTTCGAGCCATTGAGAAGGTAAATTTAAATACATTCCTTTGTTGTGTTCTAAATTATTGTTTACGTTATAGAGTAAATTGAAAAAACCGTCCTTATGGTTTGTCCAACTCACGGACGCAATCACTGTAACTTCAAAGGTGCAGGCCCAATTTGTTTTTGGGAACTTTCAGTTCACTTTTTGTCCTGGGCAAAAGTAAAACGACTGAAATACCCTCATTTTAAAAAAATTTTTTTTTTTTTTACAATAAAAGGTCAAATATGGGTATAACATGATTTCTATATAGGTGAAACTTGAAGACATTGGAAAGATGGAGGAAGTCCCGCAAGTCTTGAAATCAAACTTCAGCGTGGATCAACCGCAACATTTTCCAACTAAGTTGAAAAAATTATTTAAGAAATCCACGAACTCTGAGGACATCATCTTGTTGAGCAATGTAAACGAGAAGAAACTTCTCCTGCTTTCTGCAAAAGCAACTTTATTCAACTTTTCTGACGTGAATATTTATAGTTCAAGAAGATCAACTAAATGCAGGTTTGATTTTCTGAACAAACTTTAAAACCATGTTAATTAACAACTAAATCTAACCTAAATATACATTAACAAATAAAATATTATAGATTTTGTGAATGATGGTTGAAAAGCTTTACCATATGGATTTAGTATTCTGTGTCTCCAAATGACTTTTTTAAAGGATGTATATAACCATATTATATATGTCGCACATGCAGATTTCGGAAGGTGTGTGAGCTTTTACCACAACAAGTATTTCATATCAAATGCACAATTGAAAGTCAAATGTTATCACCCGATACAGAGTACATGTGTTACTTTGTGTTCAAGATTTCAAAAAATTGCCAAGGGCTGCATTCTCCGGTGAAAGTACGAGATTTAATCAACCAAGAAAATAACATGGCCGCCGATTTTTTCTATTTTATTACCCCAACCCCATTGAATATAAATGACTTTACTCGGGTTCCAAAACAAAGGGAAGATGGATGGATGGAGATTCAACTATTGAAATTTAACTCAACTCGTGACCTTGAGAATGACTCTTTTCCAATTAATATGAGATTTACAAGTCTTGAAGGACCTTTATCTGGCCTCATTGTATGTGGCCTTGAGTTTTGGCCACTGTAAAAGGACTATATGTGGCCTTGAGTTTTGGCCTTTGAGATTCAACTGTTGAAATTTTATGTTTTTACTTCGTGTAACAGAAAAAGGTCCTTATTGTTGCACCAGGATAATTATAAAAATTATGTCTGAAGGTTTATCTTATGCATGTTTTATTGTGAAAAGCAAATTGGCTTCTTTTTGACAGATAATTACAAGGATTGTGCTGGACTCATGCTTCCAACTTTCGAACAGCTTCCCAAGTTGCTCTACAGGCGCAAATATGTACAACTTTTATTGTGAGTAAGATAGTTTGAAAAAGTTTATGTTTTGGTAAGAATGATTCATAGGGAAACATCAGGTATTCTTTGTGTCACGCTAAGCTAACAAACTATGTTAACAACAGTCAAATCGCTCTTAATTTTTCAGACATTAATGAAATATAATACCAATCATAGAATCAGGTTGTACTATTCCGATCGTCTTGTGTGCAAAGATTAAAGTCTCAAAGATATTCATGGTTTCCTTCATGAAAACGGTTTCATCTAATCGACTTGCAACTTAAAAAAAAAAAAAGAAAAGAAAAAAAAAGAAAAAAAAAAAAAAAAAAAAAAAAAATCAGCTGATATTTTGTTAAATCTGGGCTGTAGTTTTAACATGAAAACAAATGTATATGGTGTCAAAGTAACAATATGAATACGGTATTCCTAGAAACAGAGGTTAAAAAATGTAGCTAGAAGCATAAACTATATTTTCATAAAAAAATAAATAAATAAATAAAGAGAGAGAGATATCCATATCAGCATATGCATTATAAGTAGTAAAGATAGTCATTTATTTACAACACGTGACTAAACTTATACTACCTAGGTCCTTAAACGTACTTACCAATATTAAATGAAGTTATCTAAACAACGGAGTTAAATTTGATGCACTTCATTAAACCCATCAACTTTACTTTTAAGAAAGAAGAAAAAATGCTATATGGGTTTAGTTTCGACTGAGATGTAAAATTGGAAATCAAAAGTTGTTTTCTTACCAGATGGTGAATCACAAACTCAGCCCCTTTTAACATGGTGTTGGGGTGTAAGTCACATTTCTTGAATATTTAAAAAAAAATCGATGATAATATAGTTTTGTGTAACGTACAAGCCTCAATTTAAGTTCTACAAGAGTAAAAGAAAATTTTACGAGACCCGGTTTATGAGGTCCCACGACTTAATGACGGAAACAACACATACACGGTGGTTACGTGATCGTGTGATTTTTTTTGTGTTGTTTTATGAAATGTCTGTTTTATTAGGTTTACATGACAAAATGACTAGTTGTACGACTGGTCGCATGACAAACTAGGTCTCGTAGGTTGCATAAAAGTATGGTATAAAATTATTGATATTTTTAGAGAATGTAACATTATTAAGAAAAACCTACACTTTTTTGATAAATTTCTATTATCAATAAAAGTACTCTTTGGATGAGTCAAGCCAGTAAGCCAATGAGTTGCTTTATAGGCTTCTTACGTGTGACTAATTTGATGTGTAGTAGTGGTGGTGCTGACGCATGACTTTACGTCTCACGCTTGAGTAACAATGCCCCCTACGACCAGCCTTAGTGCTACTTGTCAATTGTTGATCTTATAGAAAGATTGCATACAAAATCATATGTATTTACTATTGAAAGATCGATTAAAGTACTGTGTATCTATATCAAGAATTGTTGACAACATCAGCTTACATGTCACAAGAATTTACTATTAGCAGAAAAACTTACAAGTCAATATTCATCCAAATAAATATTCATGAGTACTTCTTCTGCGTAGCATTTATAAAAATAAATTTAAATTTAATATAAAAAAACAAGAATAGAATGGCTGTGAAATATAAAAATCCTTATTATGTCCGAAAAAAAATACTAATGATACAATAACAAATGATGGAGAAACAACTATAATCACCTCCTGCTTCGGCATACAAAATAACAAAAACTTCAGCTTTAGGTAATTTTATAGTCAACCAATAAAGCATTCATCCAAAGTCAAAGTCTGCAGAGGTAGACATTTTGACCCATTTACTGGGCTGATTTGGGTAATATCTTATCCCCCAATGGGTCAAGTGGGTAAAGTTTAATATCCTATCACCAATAGCTATACTTAGATTATTATATTAAGGATAAAGATGAAATATACACGGGTTTTTGCGTGACAAGAGAATCAAGGATTCAAAGAAGAAAAAGGTTTCGAAAAATCTACCAAAAAATTCCACAGCAGAGAAAGGTTGACTTATTACTTATTACCAAAAAATCTATCTCAGGCAAACACTCTAGAAGCATTATATCAATTTTCAGGATAACTGAAGTTTAATATTATTTTTAACTCCATACTCGAACAAAAGAGATCAATCACATCACATTCCTCAAAATTTAAACAAGTTACAGAACACAAATGGTCAATTTGATCATGCCAAATAAACATTGGAGTAATCTAAGGTATTCCGATGGAGACTAACGATGTGAGAGAGATAAGCATAAGAATATGAGTATGTGACAGTCAAATCTTTTCATTTTTTCATAACTTCATATGATTGGAAAAGGTATCAATGGCAATAACCTTTCCAACTATTTTGCCTAGTTTACTGCTCCACGGTACCCATAAACTGAAAATTCAAGATAAAGGAAGATAGGATAGATAAAGCATACCTACGGCAGCTCCCGAGACAATTAAGATTTTTCCATAATCTCCCTAAATAATTCTCCCGAGACAATTAAGACTTTAAAGCTTCCTGCGATAAAAAAATTGAAAAACTGATCTAAGTGCATACCATTATTACCAAAACATATGACCAGAAAAAGGTAGATAGGAAAACCTTGGAAATAGGAGTCTCATCAATATTTGGCTGCATACCAAATGATGTGGTGTTTGCAAGTATCATGCCAACTTCTCGACTGTAAGTGCTCAAATCGGCAAGAGATATAGCCTCTCCACCAATTATGTCAGCAAGATCTCTAGCACGATCTATGCAGTATCAGTAAGAGAAAACTTTAGTTGGTGTATTAACTATACATAGAGCGTGTTTGGATTTCAATTTTGCAACTGATCATTTGGTTACTCTGACTTGAAGTCGCTAATAATCAATTTTTGATGTTTGGTAAACAACTCACATCCAAACACCCTCTAAATATGACGAGAACCATACAGTTGACTTTCACCCATACTAAACTTATAAGAATGCTATAAAACTAGCATAATGTTTTATTTGCAATTAAGTCCGGTATTAAAAATGGTAATGTGAACGCTAGTAGAATCTAACCGTGAGTCCAATTGGCTATCACAATCCTTGCATCCTTCACTTTTGCTCCATAAGCAAGTGCTTTTCCAGCACAGCCAGCACCAATGACCACAAACAGTCTACCAGCCAAGGTCCTGTTGCACCATTTTGAACGCCTGAACCTGTAGACACTTGCACCCATTTGTGTTGTAAGTAAATCTCAAATGGGTCAAATGGGTGTGAAATATAATATGAAAAATTTATAAGTGGACAAAAAGCACTGCTTTGACCCAGCCACCCATATTATCACTTCTAACAGAAAATACAGAAAGAAACTTCAATAGCAGAAATAGCGCCTATATAGTCTGTATTGCAACCATATAACGTCCCATCATTTGGTCTCCTGATGGCGCGGTTGACTGCTCCTATTGACTGTAGCATACAATCAATAACAGAATACATAAAAAGCCGTAATTTAATAATTATCTACATCAGCTTCAATGCTTAAGGTTTCTATGGAAATGAAACTTACCTTTGCAACCGGGTCAACCTCATCATAACATTGAACTAAAGATTCTTTATGAGGAATGGTACAACTGCAAACAATGATGATACATTTTCCTAATCTGAATAATTAGAAATATGGCTCTTTTTTTCCATAAAATATCAACATACTTTCACATTTTTGCCCTTTTAGCCATTCTACTCTTTTATAACATTTGACTCGTTATAAGATCAGCATTATAAAAATGTGATTTTTTTATGAATGACCCAGACTGTACACAAAGACTTTGTTGAAAAACCCCTAGAAATAAAAAGTTCATAAAAAGTCACCCTGAACCCCACAAAATCTGTAGACGAGTAAGTATCAAGAGAATTCTTTACATTATCCACCAACAAATGTACATAAACTCCATTAAAACCAACTGATCGAAAAGCTTTATTGTATAACAAAGGTGATTTGCTATGTCCAACTGGCTTCCCGATAATACCGAACACTATTGTGGCAGGTCCTAATTGTCTGAAATTAAACAAGTCCAAAAGATCCCTAATTGTGGGCTGCCTGGGTGCTGATACCTTTTCATGCTCAAGGGTGCCAAATGTCAAATATCCACCGAATTTGGGGCAGAGTACTCAAGACATCAGACCGTTTTCACCCATCACCATTGCTATTGGAACCTAAATGATTAAAATAAAACCGCAAAAAAATATATCAAATTTACAAATATTATTACATGCAAACAAAAATACCATCTCCAAAATTTATGATGCATGACTTACGCCACTTACTTGAGAATTAGCAGTAATGTGAAAGAAGTCAAGACTCGTGCTACATCAGTTATATCTACAGAGATTGTTGCAAACTTGACAATGTCAGCTCCTGTTTACTGTATTTTGGCCACAAGGTTCCCAAGCTCTTCTATCGAAGGAGTATTTTGATAATTGTGGAAAGAAACTATGAGTTTGCACTTTGTAGGCTTCTCTCCATTGATTAAGTTGTTGAAATCGTCAATGGTCTGCATTTGAGTAACTAAAATGAGTTATCTGATAGAAATATTATGTCTTATAGTATAACGAGAATTTACTATGTAAGAATACTAATAATAGTACTTTAGACGAGCCTATGAGCACGAATAGATGCATTTAATGTCAAGAAGAAAGGAACCTTAAGCTCAGCATCGATGTGATCAGCTCCTAATTCCATTGCTAATCGAAGAGCAGCCAATCGACTTTGTTCATCTCCATGGTACTGACCACCTTCCCATGCTGATCTAGAATATAAGAATCAGAAACCTTTTCGGGAAAGATAAAGTGTTACAACATCATGTAATATGCAAAGACTTTCCGAATCACTAAACTAGTTGTGAATCATACACTAATTCGTTTGCATAGACTTCAGGGGGTGTTTGGGAATCAGATTCGCGAGGCTGTAACATGTTTGATAGTATAGTAGATAACACCATTAGTATCTATGTCACAATAACTAGAAAAGTAGCTATCTGAGTTTTTGACAGTTCTGCTTATTAAAGATTTACGAGGCTGTTTAGATCACCATCAAATGAACCTATACTCATATCCAAGCACTCAGAACTGCTGATCTACTTTATCAAAATGCAACAAGGGGTGTTTAGGATTACTGTATTAAACAGCTTATGCCAATAACCAGAAGATCAACTTATCCAAAATAGCTTATTTCACCCACCCCTAAGGTTAAACTTACGATACTGAATCCACCAACAATAACCAGTTCAAACTAAACAATCTGAAACTTCTTACTAAAAAAACCTTATTCCACCCCTAAACTAAGTAGATAAGCATAGTCAAATTTATGCATCTGCTCAAAAACACAATAAGCAGATAATCTGTTATAAAGACAATCCAAATTCTGAAACATCCCATCATATGTCAGACGATTCAGAAGAAAACTGCATCGCATTATAACAGATTAACAGTATCAAGAAGATCATTAGCATAAACACATTTTTCATCCGGACACTCAAACTCAACCAGATGCAAATATATGAGTTCGGCAATTCTGTTAAGAGTGCTTTAAAATACAGAAGCAATAACACCTGAATAAGCAACACCCAAACTGCTTATTTCACCCTCAAATAAAGATACAATCACATACAAACACTCAACTCTGCTTATCTACTACACTAAAATGCAATAAGGGGTGTTTAGGATTGTCAATTTTAAACTTAAACTCCCAAACTGCTAATTACAAAGAGCTTATTTACCCTAAACTAAGTAGATAAGCATAGTCATATTTCATCATCTGCTTAAAAACAGCAAAAAAGAAGATAAGCTGTTTAAATAAGCAAAAATCCCAAACACCCCACATCACATGTCAAACAATTTAGTATACTAATAAATCCAACATTCATATCACGATAACAGTTGCGAATACCGAAAATTTGTCCCAAAAAACAGCACCTGCAAGTAAAAAGAGTTGGCAAAGGACTTAATTTATATAGGGTTTGATATAATATCTATCAGTAAAACCTTTCTTGTTTCAAACTATCCAAACTAACTTCAACTAAGTCAGCACCATACAATTCAGCATCTCGCAATCAGCTTATTTCACCCTCAAGGCCTCAAATAAGCATATAATCATGTCCAGACTCTCAAACTTTATCCACGATATCAAAACGCAATAAGGGGGTGTTTGGGATTACTACTTCATACAGCTTATAAGCAAATGATCAGCTTATTTCACCCTAAGAGCAAACTTGTAATACCAAATTCACAATTCCTAATCAGTTCAAAATAAGCAATCTCAAAGTGCCCAAACACTCAAAAACAAAATACTAATAAACCCAACATTCATATCATAGAAACAGTTTCGAATATCGAAAAAAAGTCCGAAAAAAGAATCTACTCACCTGTAAGTAAAAAGGGTAGGCAAAGGGGTTAATTTAACAAGGGTCTGAATACTTTCTGTAACATTAAACCCCTCTAAAAAAGGTTTCAAACTATCCAATCTAATCTCAACAACATCTGGTCAATATCATCAGCCATTATTGGTGCACATATCAATGTGCTATTATTCCTTCTTACTCCAGTTTCATTTTCACCACCTGTCTTCTCAACAGCAGCAGCACGTGTCACCAAAAAACAAAATCAATTAAAAATAAGTAAAGAATACATAAAAAGGTTTCTTCACCGCCAAAATGCCAAGTAGTACTACTATCTGATTCATCATCCCCCATTATTATTAATCTCACCGGCACCAAAAAAAACAATAAAAATCAGTTATTTTTTTAAAGGATGATTTATGCAAAAAGTCTTTCTCGGAGATGATTTTTGTGGAATTCTTTGCATCGTAAGGATAATTCAATACAATGTCACGGTTTCTTGCTCAAATAGTTCACAAAATAAACATACTAAAATACATGTCTTTGGTTATTGAACTAATCTACTGTACGTCCATCTTATCTGTACACAACTCAACTCATACAAACAGTTGCATAAATTAGCTACCATTACTAAACCAGAACTTGAAGTCACGCGATTCATAAAACATTAGTACAGTAACAACATAATGTTGCACAAAAAAAAAAGAAAAAGAAAAAACTATTTTCCTTAGGTTATGTAACCATTAGTAACCATTTGCGCCATACGAATCTTTCCCTCATCGTCCAGCCGTTCAAACATTAGGAAAAGTGGTACACTCCTACCAACCACATACATCGCTAAAAGACTTTCATCAAGAGTAAGACCATGTAAATCTTTCATTTGAGTCGTTACTATGCCCATAATCTCATTCGCTGCATTGAGTCATTGCTTAGCCACTTTTGTTTCCACACAGGTTTCATATAGCTCACTTTTGGCACATTTTTAACTTGGTAACGCAAGTTATGACCATTTCCTGAGTTCTCATGTTACTCCCACGTTACAACTCAAGTTGGTATATCAACTCAAGTTATAACTTGAGTTATGCCAAGTTATGACTCCATTGCCAAATTATAACTTGAGTTATACCAAGTTATTATGGTTTGCATTATTTTTTTTTAAGTGGTCCAAAAATGTGGTGTTATTGGGTGTTATGATTTCCTAGTGTTTTTTGGTGTTATGTTATTTGGTGTTGCGCTGACGTGGCGCTGAGTTATTTCATAACTCAAGTTATGATTCCTCATGGTCTTAGCTTCTATCATGATAGCAAAACCTACAAAGTCACAATTTATACAGATAAATATGACGCCGTTCATTTTCTAGCATTTATGAGTACTTCATTTATAAAAATAAATTTAATTTTAGTATCACAAAACTGAGAGTACAATGGCTGTAAAATATAAAATTCCTTATTATGTCCAAACAAAAATACTAATGATACAATAACAAATGATGGAGAAACAAGAACTATAATCACCTCCTCCGTGCTTCGTGTGTGTACCATTTTGCACAACACATGTTACTCTCGAGCCTCCTGTTTCTGTATACAAAGTAACAAAAACTTCACCTTTACGTAATCACATAGAAATTTTGATCCAAAGTCAAAGTCTGCAGCAGTAGAAATTGTGACCCATTTACTGGGCTGATTTGGGTCAAAATCCTATCTCCAATGGGTCAAATTGGTAAAGTTTAATAATTTGATTATTAGGTTAAGGCTAATGATCAGATAAAAGCGGGTTTTTGTGTGAGAAGAGAATTAATTATTCAAAAAAAATCGAAAAGTTCCACAACAGAGGAAGGTTGACTCATTACTTAACCCACGCCGGACCAACACTCATCCATTTTCAGGATAACTGGACTATAATATTTTTTAACTCCATACTCGAGCAAAAGTGGTCAATCACATCAAATTCCTCAAATTTAAACGAATTACAGAACAGAATTGGTTGATTTGAGACAAGAGAAAACATGAGAACAACTCGACACAGATGCTGATCATGCCTAATAAAAAAGGTAATCTGATGAAGATTATACGTAAACGATGTGAACAGTGTGATAGATATAAGCATAAGTATACGAGCATGTGACAGTCAAAGCTTTTCATTTTTTCGTAACTTCATATGATTGGACAAGGCATCAATGGCAATAACATTTCCAACTATTTTGCCTAGTTTATTGTTCCACGGTAGCCATAAACTCAAAATTCAATATAATGGAAGATTGAATAGAAAAAAGATACAAACCGACGGCAGCTCCCGAGAAAATTAAGATTTTTCCATAATCTCCCTAAATAATTCCTTAGGTGCTGCAAATGAAAAGGAAGATAAAAACTCATAAGAAAAAAAGAGACGGTAAGATTTTAGGCATGATGGAGAGGCATGAAAAGTAGCATTATATGCAATTTAAACCTTACCGGGTAGCCCTGTAAACCTCTCATATTGTTCATAAGCCTGTCCTATAAACATCTCCACCCCTGTAACAATTATGGCTCCACATTCTCCAGCTTCCCAAAGTAATCTAGTAATTTTTTGTGTGTACACAGCATCAAATACCAACGCATACGACTTCAAAGCTTCCTGCCACAAAAAGAAAATAGAAACTTCATCTCATGCACGTATTTACCTCATATTACGTTTCTAACTGCAAACCACCATTTCTAAAACATATGACCGAAGAAAGGTAGATAGCCGTACCTTAGAAATAGGAGTATCATCTATATTTGGCTGCATACCAATTGATGTAGTGTTTGCAAGGATCATACCACCTTCTGGACTGTACGTGCTCAAATTGGCAAGAGATATAGCCTCTCCATCAATTATGTCAGCAAGTTCTCTAGCACGATCCGTGCAGTATCATCAGTAAGAGAAAACTTTAGTTGGTGTATTAACTATGCATGTAAGAGGGTGATTGGATTTCAATTTTGCAACTGGTTATTTGATTACTGTGACTTGAAGTCGAAATGATCAAATTTTTATGTTTTGATAAACAACTCACATCCAAATACCCTCTAAATATGACGAGAACCATGGAGTTGGCTTTCACCCATACTGAACTGATAAGAATGCAATAAAACTAGTGTAATGTTTTATTTGCGATCAAGTACGAGTACTAGGAATGGTAATGTGAGCGCTAGTAGAATCTAACCATAAGTCTGATTGGCTATCACAATCCTTGCACCCTTCGCTTTTGCTCCATAAGCAAGGTCATTTCCAGCACCGCCAGCAACAATAACCACAAATAGTCTACCAGCCAAGGGTGATCCTGTAGCACCATTTTGAACGCCTGAACCTTGAACCTGTAAACAGTTGCAACAATTTAGGATTTAAGTAAACCTCAAACGGATCAAATGGGTTAAATGGGTTGAAAGTCACACGTGAAATATAATATGAAACTTTTATAAGTGGACAAAAGGCACGGTTTTGACCAAATAGCCCAAATTACCACTTCTAATAGAAAGTACACAAAGAAACCTCGATAGCAGAAACAGCGCCTACATAGTCTGTATTACACCCATATAACGTCCCATCTTTTGGTCTCCTGATAGCATAGTTGACTGCTCCTATTGACTGTAGCATACAATCAATAACAGAATACATAAAAGCCGTAATTATGTCCAGAAACTCAAACGTTATCCACAATATCACAATGCGATAAGGGGATGTTTGGGAATGTAATTAAACCTGCTTATGCCTTTATGAGATAAGCATTGACTGTAAGAAAATTATTTACATTAACAAATTGATGAAATTAAAAGATAGGTTGAGTGTAAAAAGTGGAGATATTACATAAAAATGTGAACTTTTTGTGAATTGAAAGTTGATTTTGTGGGATTGAAATGTTAGGGTTAGGGTTTTTGATTTGGGGGAAAAGTGGAGGGAAATTGATTTGGTTTTGGTGGATTTGATGAATATTTGGGGTTTTTTTATAAGGAAAGTGAAAATTATTTGAGTGATTTTTGGTTGTTTGCACGTGTTTTTTAGGGATTTTATTTATTTATTATATGTTTGTATTTTATTATTATTATTATTATTATTTTGGGTAAAGGTTACGAGCATATAAAAAATAATAAAATGAGAATGGTACATGAAAGAGTGGGATGAACCACTCTTAAAATAGTATGAACATGCTCATACGGGACAGCGGCCAAATCATAACACTAGAGGCATTTAACAACTAGAAATATAAAATACGAATGCCTCTAAGCCAAGAACATCATCAGCTTTCACTCGGAGCTACATTAGCTAATTTTCATGTTGCCTTTAGGCTATCCACACGAACATTTTGCTTGAATCCGCCAGTTTTATCCTTATCATGTCCACTATCATGTTCGTAAATTGCTCGGTTTTCCTCTCACCTTTACCATGTATCCTATTATTCCTCTCTTGCCACACATAATATGACGTAGCAGCCACGACTAATCGTGCAACAGTACTTGTCACATTATTTCGAATGGACAGAGGTAACAATCAGCACATAATGTCATCCCACATTGGCAAATACTTGGGAGATCCACAACTTTTATCACTTGCTTTCATACTTCAGATGAATATGGACATTTAAAGAACAAATGTACACGAGTGTCAGGTTGGACTTTACATAATAGACATCAAAGCAAGCTTAAATCAACATCATTTTCAATGCCCCATTGTTTTAGACGATCTTGGGTTTTGAGACGATTTTGCATGACTAGCCATAAATGTGCAGCGTGTCTTATAATTGGTGTCGACAAAATTAAAAGGGTCAGTTGTATGAGAATAAAGTTTCAAATCTTACTGCTCTTTCAGACGAGTTACAAGTGGTTTCTTATAATTGGTGTCGACAAGATTAAAAGGGTCAATTGTATCGTGGTTGGATTGGTGAGATATTCATAAACTTAAAGCAATATATTCATAAGGACCTTTGCAACACCCTAAGTCGCTAACCCAAAACAACATACTTAACCTAGACACAAGATCAAAAACTACAACCCAAAAGCCACAATAACAACCCAAAAGCCACACAACACAACCCCGTGCACCAAAACCCTATCCTAGTGTCACCTCCTTCAACTTCGTAGCATGGATGAGCTTCTCACGCGCACCAAGATGGGATTGATTCACCATAATTTGGAGACGAGTTATCATCTCCCAGTCTCTCTTTTGCACACGCTTCAACACACGAGCAGTTTCTCAATTCTCAGGGTTAGCACGTAACCGTGGAAACCTTTCTAGCTCCTCAATCACCTTTGTCTTTTATAGTATCAAGCATCTCCAAAAAAAGCTCTCTAAATTTAGTCTTAAACTTCATGTCCTTGTCTACTTCCATCTCCATTAAAACGCACACTTGATCAACCATCACTGTCGAGTTTACAACTTTTGCTAGTTTTTCAAGACGTGGAAGTTGGTTGCCATTTATGAGTGTTAATTTTTTTATAGGATTTGGAAAGTGGAATAAGAGGCTATGTGTTTAGGATGTGGTTAAATGAATCGGTTTGCTATGGTTATGTAGTACAAGATCAAAAGTAAAGATGTTGCAAATTTTTTTCCTTGGAAAAAAGTCTTCATTGGGAAGACAAAATTGCCAGGTGTGATAAATCAAAGGTGGGAAAACGTGAAAAGACGAGGATACCCTCGACATAATCGGTTGAGTCCACTTAACTGGAGTACTAACGATCGTTAGCTCTCGGTGGCTATTCACACAACTTTAGCTCTTGGTGGTTGATTTGCAATTTTTTTTCTCGGTGTATTATTTGCAATTTTGGCAAACATTAGGGAAACATTAGGGACAAAATTTGCAATATACCCATATAATAAAGATTGGGAAAGATATTGCAAAGATGGGTATTAATATTTACATGTCCTTTGGGGGGAAAATTGGGAATGGGTATAATACATATTTTTGGTTGGATTCATGGGTGGGGGACGGGATGATTCTTAGTGAAAAGTTTCCTAGATTATTTGGGTTGGAAGCTAATAAAAATGTTACAGTGGGGAAAATGCGTGAGTGGAGTGGGATGAGTGGGTCTGGAGATGGGTTAGGACCCAAAGGTAGAGGTGAAGGGGGAAATTATGCAATTGACGAGTTCAACAAACTTTTTTATACCAAATATTTTACTTGAGGACTCTCGGAACTGGTTTCTCGATGTCAAAGATGGTCACTTTATTGTGAAGAGACTTAGAAAATTGATTGACAACTAGATTCTTGACTCTTTGAATGTTTCTCAAGAAACAAGGTGGAATAAAGCTATTCCAAGAAAGGTGTGTATCTTTATTTGGAGATGTCAACAACAGAGACTGCTGGTATGGTCATGGCTTCATCATATTGGTAGAGATCTCAATTCTATTCTTTGCGCACATTGCGGTAATGATATCGAAACATTGGATCTTTATTCATTGCCCTCGTGTCTTCAATAATTCAAAAAAAGTATTTAAATGGTGGAATTTGGGGGTTTTTGTAGTCGATACAGTTGACGACATTCTAACTCATAAGTGTGGAAATAATTTTAGCTAGAAACAACAAAGTATATGGCAATTGGTGTCTTTATCTTGTGTGGTGTGCAAGAAACAAAAGAGTGTATGAGAATAAAGTTTCAAATCTTACTACTCTTTGTGACGAGCTGCAAATGGTTCTTAAAACTGGTTGTCGGCAAGATTGAAAGGGTCAATTTTATCATGGCTGGATTGGTGCTCATACCCAATTAGTGCTTGCAAAGTCTAAATTGAGTTTGGTCAGAACAACATGTTGATCTTTTTTTGTTAGCGTAGGGTTCTTGGTGTTTCATTTACATTAGATGGTCTTTAGTTTTCTAGAAGTGTTGTAGTTTTTGAAGCTAGATCTCTTGTCTTGTAGATTGTAACGTGTATGTTTAATTTTCTTGTATTTTTTCTATTTATTTTTTTGAATAAAACTTATTGCCTTCCAAAAAAAAATAAAAAAAAATAATAATAGAAAGGTTTTTAGAAGATGAATTTTTTGAAGCTAGATCTCTTGTCTTGTAGATTATAACATGTATGTTTAATTTCCTTGTATTTTTTCTATTTACTTTTTAATGAAACTTATTGCCTTAAAAAAAAAAAAAAAAAAAAAAAAGTTGTTTAAAAGATGAATATATATTAAACAAGAGTTAGGATCAAATAAGAAGAAAAATTAAAATGAGAAGAATAGGAAGAAACCACAACCACATATTCTAGATGCACCTACAAAAATGGATGCATCTTCATTCAAATTTTCCATCCCAAATTAAAATATGTGGTTAGAATTACTTCTTACCCTTCTCATTTTAATTATTCTTCTTATTGAATCCCTTCCAAACAAACATTAGAAGTTCCTAATTTCAATTAATAACATGAATTGTTTAAAAAACTTAATAACATGAAACTTGTAATACAAGTATTTAAAAGAATTATAATATTTCATGAAACCAAAAGAAAATGATGGTAACACAATACCCACACATGCTCAAGCATTTTTTTTTAAAAACATAGTCGAACATTTTGCAACACATAGAATATAATTTTAATATACACTAAAGTGTAAAAACAGTATGACAATGTATGCTTCTGTATTGTGAGGATCATGTAGATTTTGTTCTCTTATGTAGCTCAATAGATGTCCAATAACCGCATAAGAAAAAAGTAAGATTTAAAATTCCAAAAAAGAACGCATTATTTATTGCGCTTTTTAAGTTGAGTGTAAACTAAATTACTTTCCTGATACATGGTCCACAACAAACAAAATTGAGTTGCACACCAACTGTTAGATATAACGCTTATTTTAATAATGTTGTAAATCGGACATGTTAGTGAGACCCTTTGAGACTTGTTGCTTGTTAGGATTATCTTGTGGAATTGAATCGTCTTTAAGAAATGGCTTTTGTTTTTGGTGTAGATTCGGTTTTGGTTGAGCGAAATCAGATAAACTAGTGGCACCCCTGAAACCCATCCGTTATCAAAGTGAGCATCGAATGTTGTGATAATACAGAGTTTTGTTTTTGATAGTTTTTATAGTTTAATCAACATTTGTAGTAATCAAGAAGACGGTATAGCAAATGTCTGATGAAATGTCTACTTGAATAGTGGTACAAGTTGGTCATGTTACTTAGGTCCATGTGACTTGTTGATAAGCGTTGTGCTGTAGATTTATTTGACTTTGTTTTAGTGGAGGCAGTTTTTATGAAGCGAAATCGAAACTCTTTTTGTTGCTCAATTTATGGTTTATGACATTATATTGGTAATCAATAAGTTGATTATTAATCATGCTGATAGAGCTTAGAGTTCATATGTATTTATTAGCTTATGATGACTGTTTGATTGTTGAGGTTCTTAGACAATTCTTTGATAATGTTGTTATCTACTATTGAGAAGAACCCGTACACCATTATCTTTATGAAATTTATAAACAAATCATAGATCGAATTTTATTGGAAGTCAAAGTATTACAAAAGCGTTCAGATTCTGTCACCGACTAGGAAGCACGGACACGCCAAAAACCTCGAAGTGTCAGTGTCGGACACGTGTCGGACACGGACACACCTCGGACACGGCTCAGACACGTATCCGACACGCTCGTGCCGTGTCCCACGTGCTGATTGGGCAGGACAGGGATTTGGACATGGAGGATCCACAGAGGCGGAAGGTGGCTGCCGGAAATTCACTTTGTTGCATCATCGGAAACCACCATAGCTTTCTTTCATTCTTCCGATGGTAGTTTTTGTTGCCGTGTATTTAGTTGAAGGAAAGATGATGAGAATGAAGAAAGAAAATGGAGTGGCGGCTACTGGATATCTTTGTGTGACATTTTTCTATATATTTATTATGTGAAATTATGTGAATGTGGAATGGGTTGGTGGCTTGGTGCATTTGAAAATCTTATCCTTTCCTTCTTGTATACCTGTTGATTTTTGTCATCCACGTGACTTTCACACATAACTACAATGCTTTTTAGCATTCTACTTTTCTTTTTCTTTCTATTTCATACAAATAATTACCGTACTTTTCTTTTTCTTTTTCTTCCTATTTTTATTTTACTTTTCTTTTTCTTTCTAGAAACTTAAATTTTGCTTATATATACAACTATGATTATGTTTATGTTTAATTTTATTTAAGTTTAAAGTTTCTAGTCTATTTCTAATTTTCTATTACATATTTTTATACATATAATATATAAAATAAATATTTAATTCCCGTGTTCACGCCGTGTCCGTGTCGTATATTTTTAGATTTTGCCGTATCGCCGTGTCCGTGTCCGTGCAACCTAGGTCACTGATAAGCTGTTCATCATCTCATCTTCTTTTAGCATCATTGAGCTTCAACGACGAAGAAAATCTCACTGAAGAAGCTGGGATCTTTAGTGAGCATTGAGCATGATGTAATTGGTGACAACGATCCTCCTGGAATAGATCACTTAGATGGACTTTCATTCATTGTCATGCTAGAACCTTACAGTAAGAGCACTCACAACGGTAACGCCAATCCGGCATTAAGCCTCATTTAACGCACGTTAAAGCTAAGTTAACCATTGCTCGATCTTGCGTGAAGCTCGCGTTAACGGGCCGTGTGAAGCCCCTCACACAGCGTGAAGGGTTGTTTCATTCTTCTTTTTTTTAATGGGTTTGTGTGGTGTGTGTGATTTAAGTGTGTGTGTGTGTGTCGAGAGGTTGAAGATGTGGTATATTGTTTTTTTTCTTTTAGTCCTTAAGGTTTTGTGTATTTGCAGTTTGGTCCTTGTGGGTTTATACAAATTGGCTTTTTTTTTTTTTTTTTTTTTTTTTTTTTTTTTTTTTTTTTTAGTTATTTGTTTGAATAAAAATGTAATTTGTTTTAATTTGTATTTTGTTTAAATAATTGGAAAAAATGATAAAAGTGAGGCCCAAAATGTTGAGTTAAAGCTGAGTTATGAATGAGAGTGTTTTTTGGTGAGTTAAGGTTAAAGTGTTAAAGCTGATGTGGCGCTGACGTGGCACCGTGTTAAACTTTAACTCGTGTTACCATTGTAAGTGCTCTAAGTCATCATTCATCCGGAAGTATTAATAAACTACTTTTTTTTGTTCCTTTGATGCCATGTAAATAGTATAACTAAATGCCATTATTATTTATCTTTGTAGAGCACAAGTTTTCATATGTTTGGCAAACAATGGTTTGTGTCCGTTGAAGTATTCAGCGAGAGTGCTATGAGTGCGATCAATCAATTAGAATGGACTCCATCTCAGGTACAAGTATTAAGTATGTATAACTGGCATAATATTATTGTTTTGATCTTCGAAACTTGAGATCTTTAACGGAGTTGCAAACTAACTGTTTGATAAAGACGTATCCTTCAATAGTGGTGTAAATTGGTCTTATCATTGAGATCTTTTAGACTATATTTATCAATGGATTGCCAACCCAATTGGTTAGGTATACCATACAAAAATAATGATATTTTAATAAAACTCTCTAATCTTTCCATCAACCAAGGTCACATGGCAATCTAGGCTGACAACCTCCAATCTGCCACATGGCAACCAGTGAATGACTTTTTGTTTTCTTTTTCTTTTTTTCTTTTTATACTTAATATTTTATAAAAGAATGGATTGGTTGTATGTATTTGTTGGGTTGGGTTGTTGATAAATGGTAAAAAAATATATAGTTTGCTTGTATGTATACGTGTAAGAGTAAGAAAATAATATTTTAATAAAAGATTGGGTTGGATGAGGTTGTGAATAAGATAGTCTTAGACTTGTTGTTGGATAGAAATATTATGGACTTAAATGGCCTTTAAGAAAATGGCCTTTTTTTAGTGGAGTTTTGGTTTTTTATTCAGAAAAATTGGTTTTATTTATTTTTTATTTTATTATTATTTTTTTTTGGAACAACAATATTATTAAGCTCCAACTAGCAAGAGACTAGTGGGCAAAAGAAAGAAGCAAGGCAGTTACAACCGATTAGTACAAGCCACAATTGGGTCGGCAATCCGATCTAACTAAATAGGATTAATGTTCTTATTCCTATGTTGCATCCATGAATGAGAGTGGATCATAATGTCTTCTCCAAGGGTATCTTTACGCGGTGGTTTAGAATCAAAGCAAACACAGTTATAATATTTCCAAATGATCCAAATGGTTGTTTGGATCACAACATCAAGACCATGTTTCGCCAAGTTATGGATATCCAATGAATCACTCCATGACAACAGGTTGTTGAGAACCTTAGGGTAGTCTCCTAACTTCCACCAGTTTGAGATCATCTTCCATAAGCCGCGAGCAACAGTACAATCTACAAAGAGGTGTTGTGAGGTTTCAACGTAACCATCACAAACCGGACATCTAGTAAAATCGAGGTCGATACCCCAGGCATCAAGATTGTCTTGATGTAGCGGGTGAGAAGCCGATCCATAGTAGTTCACCAAGTATGTATGTTCACTTTGATGGGAAGAGCAGCATTCCATCTGATGGTGTCGGCTTAGGATAATAGAGTGTTTCCTTCAAGTGTCTACGTATGGAGTCGACACTGAATATATTGGAGTTGTCAAGTGTGAAGGTCCAAGAGTCAGGCGCATCAGATGGGACAAAATTGTTAAGAAGGCCAACCAAGTCTATGAGTTGCTCCATTTCAATGCCATCTCCAATGGGCCGACACCCGCACCAATTATAATGGGTTGAGCCATTAATTAACTGACACCGATCTTTTATTGAGCATATTTTGGAAGTCTCCAGCATGAACAACTTGTTAAAGGCAGATTTGAGGGAGGAAGTATCAAGCCATGTATCATTCCAGAACTCGAAAGTGGAGCCATCACCAACTTTCCTTCTAAAAACATTATCTAAGTTAATGTTAAAAACAAACAACTTTCTTGATACCAATAATTGTTGTCCAAGGGCTCCAAGAAAGGTGAGTGGTAGGTTGTGAAATAGCCGTTAACCCTCCTTGGTTCCCATAAATAGAGGTAATTATTTGTTTCCAAAGTGAGTTTGAATCCTTGTGGAAACGCCATCACCATTTCGTTAGCATGGCGAGGTTAGAGTCTTGAAGGGACCCAATGCCAAGACCCCCACATTTCCGAGGTGAACACACGTTTTTCCAAGCAATCCATGAAATTTTGTTGGTGTCAATCGAACCTCCCCCAAAAAAGTTGCGTCTAAGCTTTTCAAGGTAATTGATCACAAACATCGGGGCTTTGAAAAGAGAAAAGAAGTAAGAATCAAGGGCCCCTAGAACCGACTTTAGAAGTGTGAGTCTACCACCGTAAGAGAGGGTCCTAGCCTTCCAAGAGGTTAGACGTTTGTGAAACTTCTCAATGATGGGCTTCCAATGACACTCCCTATTCATATTAGCACCAATAGATAACCCTAGGTAGACACAAGGGAAGGAAGATGGTTGGCAACATAATATAGAAGCAAAGTGGTTGATTTCCAGATTGGTAACCCCTACGCCAAAGAATTTACTCTTTGAAAAGTTAATTTTTAATCCAGAAGCCATATGAAAGCATCTCAAATATCCGGTAAAGGTTTTTAGCATTGTCAAGGGACCACTTACCAAGGATAAGCGCATCGTCCGCGAGTTGGAGTTGAGATATGTCAATGCTATTTCTACCCACTTTGATTCCTTCAAACCGACCTTTAGTTTTAGCTTCTTGGAGAGTCACATGAAGAGATTCCATAGCAATAATGAAAAGAAAAGGCGAAAGTGGGTCACATTGATGCAAGAAAGTGGGTCACCTTGACGCAAACCTTTTTGGAAGCTAAACTCTTTAGAAGGCGAGCCATTGATGAGGACCGACCCAAATGTCGTATTGAGACACCCGTGAATACACCCCATCCATTGGATAAACTAGTAGCACCCATGTAACCTATTTGTTATAAAACAGGAGTTGTGATAGGCAAATTTCCTTTCATAATGGTTATAGTTTAATTAACATTTGTAATAATCAAGGAGATGGTAGTTTTTGAATGCTCATAGACATGCCAACTCTGTGGTTATTTTGTGGTTATTTTGTATGTTTATTTAGCTTGAGGTGGTGGTAAGATTATGAAACTTTTAAATGTGATTGTGTTTTGGACTTGTCTTTCATAATTTGAAGAATACGTGCATCATTAGTCGAGTGGTTTAGATTTAGTACTTAGATTAATATAAGTTGAATCAGAATTGGGGGATAGATGGTTGGGGTGTTAATTTGCAAAAAATTACTTCTGCATGGAGACGAAATAGAATGTACTAACTAGAATTGGGGGATAGATTTTCTACTTCGATGTTACCAAAGACCGCCTTTATGTTTGGTAAGACATAAGTTTTTATATTTCAATGAAGGTTTATTCGCTTCATATTGACATAAAGTCTTAAGTAGACTATAATATGGTAATTCCTTTTCAGCGGTGGTTTGAGTTTTAGAAGGTGGAGTTGTCAAACAGTTCATTCATGCAGAGCATCTACTCTCCATAGTGAGAGTCGTTGCTCCAATACTTCCTCATCTAGCTCAAGATGTGTGGCAAAATTTCTCTTTTGAATATAATATTAACAATGATGACGTGGCCAAATTTGTTTTGGAATCAACATGGCCTGCAGTAATGAAAGATGGATTGCCTGTTATGAGAAAGAGATTAATTTTTAGGGTCATACTTGAGTTAACCATAATAATGTCTTGCTGTTACAACCTTTGATATATTAATCTTTACATCGAGTATTTATGGCTGAGCAATTTTATGACATTACACCTGCATCTAATTTGTGTGAATTTGCTGGTTGGGAACGGATGCCAATAAATCTTTGGAGACTGCTTGCACCGGCAAACTTTTTGGTTCCAGTTTGGAGATTAGGTGTACTTCCTTCCATTCCCCTGATTATAACCTAGCTGCGAGATTAGGAAAATGCGGAGCTAAAGTTGATGCTGAATCACTGAATCGCATATTCATAACATCTCAGGTATCCCCAATAATTATAGTGTAGATGTGGCAAGATGTATATAGGTATATGTATGAAAAGTCTTAAACATTTATGAGCAAAACTGATGAGGTATCAAAATGGGTGGGATATGGGAAAAAGATATTGGCTTACCAGAAACATTTTTAGTCCAGTTTTTTTAGTAAGTAGTTAGCGTCTCCAATAGTATTACAAAAAATATATACCGTATCATTTTATGCATTAAAAACACATTATGGGTGACCTTCGACCTGTTTGATCTCTTTCCTGTTAAGATGCTCATTTAATTGTACCTATTAGAAATAAAACATAACTTGAATCCCCATATATAAGTAAATAATTCAGATTGCGACACTAGAATATGGTGCTGAATTACACATCATTGCAAGCATTTTCTTGATGATATTTGTATAATAAATCCATCATTCATACTGTAGGTTGAGATTCTTTCTACTTTAAAGGATGCACCAAGCGAAAGTATACTGCATTATGGGATTACTTGATTCAATGAGAGAAGAAAAATATGGATTGGTGTTTCATGTGTAGAAAGGTTCAACATGTGAAAGATATTGGAACTTCTCAACACAAGTTGGCAATTTTCTTGATCGCCCCACACTTTGTAGTCGTTGCTATGATGTTATTGCTGGCCAACCACCTCGTGTTCTTTCAGTTGTCAGTTAAGCCTTAGGTAATCTCCTAAAAACGCTTGATGTGTGCTTATTCACACATCATTTTTAGACCCAAAATCAGACCAAAAATATCAAATACTAACTAAATATGCCAAGAAAATGTATGTTTTTGTATTTGTGTATGTGCAGGTACGGATATGTGAAAAATGGACAAAATCAAGCAAAAACCGACAAAAACGAGCACGAGAATGGAAAAAGGTCGAAAGCCGGAGCCGGGGAAGAATGAAAGCTCAAAATTTCAAAGAAAGACCTTGAAGATTTATAAAGTTTCAAGAATTATCCCTGGTCAAAGTTTGAAGAAATTACAATTTTGGTCCCTCAACTTTTATCAATTGTCAACATTGGTCCTTTGAAGATTATTTTGAAGAAAAAGTCAATAAAAACCCTCATAAATTAGAAAGTTGACAAGTGAAGCCCTTGGAAAGTATTTTGGAAGAATGGCAGAAGTGGTCCCTTGAATTTTCAGAATTACAATTATGGTCCTTGAAATATTATTGCTAAAATCCTAAAGTCCTTAACAAAACAAATCCAGTCAAAAGAAAAGTCCACAACAAATAACAACCCAATCCCATACATAAGCCCAATCCAACACCCTTACCCTGTCCACTCTATTAACCCGGATCCACCACCCCTAAAACCCGGTCAAACACCCCCATGGGGTTACTGTTTCACTGTGTTCCCCAAGTTACCCCCTTTTACCCGTACACACTCCATAATTACCCAATGATTGGGAAGTTCTAGAATACTGACAACATGAGAAGGGCGTGACTGGCACCAGGATTGCCAGCGTGTACAATCCCACTTCTTTGATTGGTTATCACTTATCACACCTCATCCCAATTGATAACTGTTTTGAGTGAATTGCTTATCATTTTCATGCTTATTAGTTATATTTTATTGTTTTTTTTTTTTTTTTTTTTTATTTAGAATTGCTTACTTAAGCTTTGTTATTCACTTTCTCAGCTCAAATAGGTATTTAGTAGCTCAAAATAATAACAGTTAGTGTGTTAAGGGGTGTTTGGTATAATTTGACTTCTGAGGTCAAACACAGCTTTAGGCCATAACTCGAATTTCCTTGGGCTTTAATATGATATTGGAAGCTATTTAGAGGTAATTTGGATCATTTGCAAGTAGTTTAATAGAATTTGCACTAGTGGTTTAGAAATTGAATTTCATATCAGTTAACTATTGATCTAATAGGGTACTTTAGATTTAGAGCATTCTAGTTGTTATAATCAGTTCAAATTAGTTCATGTTTTCTTGATATAAAATCTGCATAGGTAGTAGTATGCCTTAGTCATTTGGTCATTTTTAACTTACTGCATAATTCCTTAAAAACAGTTTCATTAGGACCTTTTATTACATAAGTTTTAGATCTCATTTGTAATTGGAAATTACTTAAAGTTGGTTTTCTGAGATAATTGGTAGCTAATCTTTCATAATCAAAAGGATTTTCAAGTTTTGGAATTCATTTACTTGCCTGAATTTGATCTCCAAATGAGCTGTTTGGACCTTCATCCCCCCTGCTCCAGTAGTCTGTCCTAACCAACCCAATCTCAGCTTAAAGTCTCTTTATCCTTAGCTTAGTAGATTTTGATATTTGGCTTGATGTGATTTCATTTTTAGGCTTTAGCTTTTGGTCCTTGGCTTTTAATATTAGCTTCTCAGTTTAGTTTACTTCATTTCCTTTTTAGATAATTTATATTAACTGTTGGGAATTAAGCTATTTCTGAGCTTGTTGTTGAATTTAAAAAAAAAAAAAAAATGTTTTCATAAAAAGTTCATGATTTAGCTTGTTTTATCACGTTTCAAGCAGAAAAGTTCAAAAATAAAAAAGTTTTGCAAAAAGTGTGTCAAAGGACTCGAACCCTGTACCTTCTGCAACCCAATCTCCACACAGCTCACTCTCACCACTGCACCAGTTAGTCTTTATTCGTTTAAAATCCATTCCTATTTTCTTTTATAGATTTCTTATATTTTCTTTTTATAGCTTAATTAGGCTTTAAATCTGTTTCAGCTTTTATAGCTTATTTGCTAAAACTTTTTCATAGTTTTTATTTTTCTTAGTTTTCAAATAGTTCAAAGTAGTTATCATAAAAATCTCAAAATTATTTGACAAAATTTTCTACTTTTAATCATTCAATTTCTTTTAAATAGATTTAAATTCATAATAAATAAATAAAAAGCCAAAAAATATTTTTCTTTTTCCCATAATTTTCTTTTGTGATTTAGAACGTATGTAAATCATTTTCATGCCCGTAGGATTAGTCTTACTTTAATTTCACTTTTTATATTGCGCACGTACGTAGTTTTTAAATTAGTTTACGCATTTTTAGAATAGATTGCGTTTTAGCTTATTTGTCCTTTACATTATCATTTTGTTTGCTTTATTTACTTTATGTAGTTATAATTTCATATTAAATTCACTTTTTTCACTATTCACGGCACGAATCACACAGCCAAATCACGATTCCATTCACACCTTCGTTGGGACACGACCCGGGGAAATACTTTCACCAGTATTTCTTCGGAATACTTAAACCTCTAAAATCTACATCTTATCAACGCTTAATGACAATGACAATTAATAAAAAATAAAAAGGTATGGTCATGTCGAGAATGAAACAATTTAAGTTTTTTCAAAATTCTAAATTGATCACAATATGGCTAAGAATGTTGAAACCTGGCCAAGTAAAATCCAAACCACGTTGAAAAGTAACATTACTAGATACTGATCGACGTCCTCACTTTTTCAAATGGAATTAATACTTTTTTGGGTGTACATGTTACCTCTTTACCTCGTTTATGTGTATTAATACTTTGCTCTCAGAATTCAAACAACAGTTTTAACACTTAATATCAATGTGTTATTTTGTGTTTGTCTTGTAAAATCTACTTGCATCTAAGGCGCTTGACATCCATTGGAACTTCCAATTTAATCCACGACATAGTTTTTTATTCATGAACTCAACTTGTTATCGAGTGATAACGTACATTCATATACGTAAAAGTTTCACCAGTTTACTTTTACTAGACAACAAAGTTGTCACACAAAAGTCCCTTTAATAATGTACCTTCAAATAGTGCACCTATTTTTGTGGCAAGCAAAAGCCACGTGAATATGAAATTAGTGGTTATCTTATTGGGTCCGTTTTTTATTCGTATATTATTTTATAAGGGTTTTGCTAATAACAGCAAAATTATAAATAATCAACAACACTTTCTTTGATTTCCTCAAACACAAATACAATGCACTTTTTTCATTGGTCTTCAAAGCGAAAAATGACGAATTGTTTGGCATCTTTGTCTTAATATTAGCATTTTTTTGAAAAGTTGGTTGTTAACAACAACCCTGAGGGCTTTTGTTAGCATTTCCCTATTTTATAATGTTACTTTTGTTTTTTTGCCGTAGGTGAGTTACTTTCTTTGTGATGTTAGCTTTATCACTTTATAAGAAATGCCTTTTCCTTTTCTACCATGAAAAAAAAGATGGTTTAATTTTGGTCTTATGTCTTTTGCTATCAGTATATTTATTGCATTGGATAAAAAAAATAAAAAATAAGAAAATGGAGTAATATTACTACTAGAATCGGGATTTTAGTTAGAAACACATTTAGCCACGTTAAAGTCCTGGTTAAAAGTCTAATAAACGACAAAATAAACGATTTTCAACATTTGACTCTCGGAACTACTTTTAACGATGACAATGTCAAAACTTTTCCAAACTTTGACAATGACTTTCAACGCAAAATATTTGGTAAAAAATTGAAGTGGATCTTTCTCAGCCCTACGCACCGGGGTCGAAGCGTAGAAGTCACTTTAACTTGTTGTATCTGAGTGGTTCATCATCAAAAGAACAAAAATGGCTTGTAGAATTCCCAATTGATTTGTCTAGGGGATGAGATGTAAAAGAAGCCTTTATTGTCTAAAGGCAGGGGTGGGCTTTCTCACTATACCTCACTCTTCTTTTATCCTGCTTGGTTTCATATTCATGTTACGTAAATTTTGTACGTAGGCAGTTAGTTATACTGACTATTTTTTTAGTGCAAAAAAGGAACAACGAAGACGCTATCCTAAAGGAGAAGAAGGAGTAGGAACAGAGCGAAGAATCTTTTTCTATTCAACCCGATAAGACTAGTAAAAGAAAGGATAAAAAATGTTAGATATTTCAAGAGCTAGATCTGTTGCCGATGAACAAATCAGAATTGCCTCAACAATAATAGATGGAATTGGGCCTGAAAAGGCCATTATGGCTTGTTATCGATTATGTATCAGTGGGAAATTAAAGATAAAAGAATTAACAAAGTATCACACAAATTGAAAAAATCACTGGTCAAGATTTATTTGATGTGTATACCTATTTTTTAGTTGACCTAATGTATATCCAGGCCAATGTGTCTTATTGGGCTTAGTTTGTGCTTAGTTTTGATTAATCTTTAGCCTCTTCTTGATTACGTAGAAACTTGGATTATACTTAACCTTTGTAATCGTAAACTAATTTCAATCATTTTTTTAGGTTAGTTTATATATTTTAGAGCTTGGGAGTGTCTTGAGTTCTTTGTTTGGTTGTGTTGGGATTTAATGGTTTTAGAAAATGTTTTTCATATAAAATAAATATAAGACAAGCACATATATTTAATAAGAGATAAGCGGAGTCATACGAAAAACCACCAAACCGGATCCTTATGTTTATATTATTAATCTAAAGATAATAAGAAGACGTGTACCTTATTAGCTCGGTATGATCAAAAAACCTTTATAATGAAAAGGTGATTGTACTCTACAGTTGTGTGACAACTGGCAAAATAGGGAGACTTTTATAAAATCCGAATTGCTTTAAAATTTTAATGATACGAAAATGTTTGGAATTTATTTTCATTGATTTATGTCGAATTTGAATGTGTGACTTGAGTATGAGAATTATATGTGGAGTTTTATTCGTATCGTTGATCTTATATGAGATATATATGTTGTGAATGTCGATTGTTGAGTTAATTAGACACTACGTTGACTCCGGCACTAGGAAACCTAATAATTTGAAAATTTTATCTAACGGTTGTGTTGTTATATTTGATGGACGTATTTATGATCATTTTTCGTGGAAAAACGATTTTTACAAAATAACGTTAACGTGCGTTGAGAAATTTTGAGATATGAAAACAAGCTCGGGATAAGGATATCGGGGAACTTTGAAAAGTTTACATAACTGGTCCTTGTGTGTTTAAAATCCGGCCCCCTTTTGATATTATTGTTGGTATTGTTTTCATTTATTTATTCAAGAGTAACTACAAATGGTCCTTGTGGTGGATAACCTGGAACACAAAAGAAACAAACACAACCTTATCTCTGTCTCTCTCTCATCTTCATCTTCATCTTCATCACCTCTAAACCCTAGCCGCCCTTATATCCGGCCACCACAGCTCCACCGCCGGCCATCACACCACACGACCACCACCATTTGAATCCCCATCATCTCCTCTTCTCGATCCACTACTACACGCGCCCTAAACTTGAGTTTTTGACCTCGTTAATAACCAAACGCGCCTTATTCTTTGTGTTTTGCTCGAGTCCTAGTGTTCTTTTCCGGTAAAACTAAAGGTAAGATGAGTCACAAGAGGATTGTGACTCGGGTTGTATGAAAACATGACCAAGAGGTCACGAGTTGTATATTTTTTGTTGGGCTTTAGTTAAAAACTAAAAATATAAGTGGGTTTACATATAAAATATGATTTTAACTAGTTTGGTATCCGGGTTTATTTTGTTTCGAGTGTGGTCGAGAGCTCATGCTCTCGGCTTGAGCCATTTTGGGCTTATTTGACTTTTCTTGTCGTATTGGACTCGATGTGGTATTTTGAGGGTGTTTGGATGGATTATTTGACCACAATATGAGATATTGTTGTTGTTCTTGGGATGTCGTGGCCCGTTTGGGTTATTTGGATGCTCGGTCAAGCATAACCGAGACCCTTGTGGTCTCGGGGGTCTTGTTTGTGGCTCGTGAAACTAAGCCGAGACCCGAGACCTTGGTATTTGATGTTGACTATTGTTGTTGTTATCACTTGTTGCTATTGTTGATTGTTGTTTTTATATATCATTGTTGTTATTGTTATTATTACTACTAATAATATTTTGAGGTCGATGGCGTGATGATATGGACTCATGGTATATTTTGGAGTTGTGTTGACGAAAAGTGGTATTAGGAACCGATTGTGAGACGATTACTTAGAATGACGGAGATAGGTTAGTTGGGTACCGTAGTCGGACCTTATTGTTGTAGTTGTTGAAGAGTTGAAATGGGACTTGTTGATGTAGTTGTTTGATACTTAATGATATTATATTTGGACTTGTGAGCTTGAGCGAGTTGGGGTCACCTTGACTTACTAGTCAATGGTTGATCTCGACAACCGCCTTAACATTGGATTTGGACAATGAGCCGAGAAGTGATGACTCGGACATGTGACTCGTATTTTAGAACTCAAAATAATTAATAACATCACAAATAATAAAACTCGTAATAACTTATATATCGATATAAACATTCAAATATATATAAACGTGTGAGTGTGTATATATATGGATGCATATATAATAAATAAGAAATCACGAGTAATAAAAATAATAACGTTAAAGACATATATTAGACTATTAATATAGTATAATATCGTCTAAAACTTTATTATAATTATATTATTATAAATGAAAAATATAAATTTAACGTGAATTTTATGAAATGAAGCGAGTTTTTGGAAATAAAACGAGACTTTAAATAGGACCTATTTAGTTATACTAGAAAGGTGCCCGCGCGATGCGGGGGCGGATTCTTGGGGTGAAGAGGAGGGAGGTGGGGTGGTGGAAAGTGGTTGTTGGGGTGGTTGTTGAGGTGGTTATAAATTGTTGGGGGTGGTTGTTGAAGTGGTTATAAATTGTTTGGGGTGATTGTTAGGGGTGGTTGTTTCCATAATTAGTAATTGAAAGTCTGAATTTTTAAGCCTTTCTAATTATAGAATAGTCCCAAATACATTATATAGTAGTATAGATAGAAGGGGTTTATTATTGAATAAAGTATCCTACGACGCCTTAGGCTGTGGTAGGAGTTCAAGATGATAAGTTAATAAATATTTCGTGAAGATGATCGAATTGATGAATTTGCTAAGCTTGACGATATATTTAAGAGACTTATTAAACTCAAAAACTTACCATGTAGTATACTACGAGGATTTGAGCCCGCGCGTTGCCGCGGTATGTTAGCATACATAAGATAGGCAGAAAAAGAGTGTGTCGGTATGTTTGCAGATATGTTTTCTAAACTGAAATATTTAGAGGAAAAAAAAGATGATGATCTCCCATTATACGCGGCCAAGTGACGAAAAACTGCAGCTTAAGTAAACATGTTTGTTGTGCTAGAGGATAAGCAACTGTAACATCCAACTCGTCACCTCCGAATTTGTCTTTCCTACAATCATTAGAAATGCTGCAAAACAAAAGTGGTGTCCAATTAGAGAATCACAACAATGTACAACACAAATTTGTAATATACTTGTTAAATTTGTAATGTAAATTGCAAAGATCTTACCTAAGATTCATAGGCATTCCGGATAGACTTGATCCTCCAGTTACAGGTTTCTGAATCAGCAGCAGCAGCAGGAGTGCCGTCAAAGGCTGCAACAACAACCCGATTATTCTACCTGATAAGAAAAAAATAAAACAAAGTTTTCAACAAAGGCATCAAAAAGCTAAAAATAATGTAAAATTAACCTCTGATTGATGCTAAACAGTCAACCTTATATTGACCAAGTCAATGGTCAACAAGGTCAAACTCCCTAGGTCAATGCTCCGGGTAATATAAGGTATCACCAGGTCGTTAAGTCCCGTTGAAGTGTGAATTGTAACTTTAGCGTATTCGTGATCGGGTAATTATTCACAGAAAAGGGTTATGATCAGAATTATTTGGAAATTATTAACAAATATAGCTTAGGAAAGCTACGTGATTGATTACGGGAATTTAGATTACGAAGATTTGAGCTAAAACCTAAAAACGTACGTTTTAATTAAAAAACGTATACAGACGATCAAAACAAAAAGTACAACTGATGGACGGGAAGGGTTAAAAGTGTAAAATTAATATTTTTACAATTCTAATAATTAAAGAAAATTTTAAGAAAAATAAAAATTATTTTTACACTATTTAATTATTTATTATTAATTAATTACTAATTATCTATTTAATACTAGTTAAACTAATTAGAATTATTAAAAATACTAAAAAGACTTAGAAAATTAAGAAAAATTTTAAAAATCTAATTAACCATCATGGGAATCCTAAAAAATTATAAAAAGTTAATTTTATGTATTTTTAAGCTAATTAACTAATTATTAATCTAATTACTTATTAATTTCTAATTAAACTAATTATATTATAAAAAATAGAAAATGAACAGTAAAAATTATAGAAAAATTTATAAAAATGTTTTAACTAAAATAAAAGCTAGAAAAATTATAAAAACTAGGTTATACTATATAATATCTAATTATGCTATTTAATTGATTAATATTAATTAAAACTAAATTAAACTAAAATTAATTAGACAAACCACTAAAAGACAAAATAAAAATCTGGAAAAATTTATAAAATTATTTTAACCTAAAATAGAATTTCTAAAAATATAAAATTGATATATTACTTAGAAGTAAATTAAAAAGAAAAATAAATTGATAAATCCTATTAAATAGAAGCTATCACTAATTTTAAAGTTGGTTTTTTGGATTTTTTTATTTTTCTAAACTAATTATAAACTAAAAACAACTACTTTTAATAAAAACACTTTTATTTTAACCCAAGGAATAAGCACTTGAAGTGCTTAATACTCCCACAGTTGACTTTTGTTGACTGTGGAGGTTTTTTAGCTCAAATGGGAAAATGTGGGGTCCACAATGAAAACTTATGGTTTCTCTGAGTATAATGAACAATGATAAGCAAGTTTCAAGCAATAAGGTTGCCAGAATAAGCCAAAATTCTCAAATAAGCACTTGCTTATTGGTTTTCTGAGGCAGTTATGGGACAAGGTTTATTACCAATTGCAGGTGGGGTCCACAGGCATTCAGGTCAAAGCTGTAACAATTCGCATTTTCAGGATATTTACTTTTCCCGGAAAATTTCACTATTCACTTTTACTATTCATTTTTCCCGAAAATTTTTCCCGAAACTTGATTTTTATTTCTTGGGCTGAAGTGATAAATCATTTCCATGGCAAATTAAAAGTTTGACATTCATAAGCTCATTTTCGTGAAAGTTATTAAGGAATTACACGTTTTAGGGTAAAACGTCATTCAGAAATTCTACGCACAACGAAACTCGACCGCGTTAAGTGACCCCGCATCAGAAAAATGTTTGACACACTCATGATTTATTTGAGAATTAATCGTGACCGAGAAAAACATGACCAAAAACTTCCCGGCAGGTCACCCATGCAGTACTACTCTCGCATGAGCACGCTTAACTATTTGGGCGATTAACCGTGAGACCACAAAATGGTTTTCTAAGACTATTTAAGTTTTCAACTTATTTAGAAAAAGTCAACATATTTTTCCCTCCTCCATTGACCAAAAACCATCCCTTGATATTATAAGTCATTTCGTGATTTTTAGGCTTACGGTTTGATGTCTAAAAGACATTTAATACCAACCGACACTAGACTGAGCCCAGTCTAGACATTATAAGTCATTTTAAATCATTTTATCACATTAGAAAAGTAACATTTTACTTTTCTCAATTTTACGCAATATTCAGCGTTTTACGCGAATTACGCGTTTTAGACCCGTGTTTCCAGTTTTTAGCAGGGTTTTAGCACCCGATAGATCCTACCACTCATTTTATATTTTATTATGGACTATATGGACATGTTTAACCATTCTTCCAAGTTCCATAATTTTTCGACACCCGGTTTTACGTTTTGAGGCTTAATCATTTACGATTGGCATTTCCCGGAGTCAAAACTAACCAAGTATCTTGGATAATACCAAGAAAAGTCCACACCCTTGCTCTCCAAGCTTACAAACCGACCTAGGAGGGGGGGGGGAGTCATCCCATGTGGCTTCATCTCATGAAATTACCCCTAGATCATCTCTAAATTACAACTTGGTCACCAAGTTTTGGTAATTTCCTACTAGTTTCCTAACCTCCTCATTTGGACTATAAATACTCCCTTCCTCCCCTCATTTAAACACCACCCTTCACCCTCCCCATCTTCTCATCCTTAGCTCATTCTCTTCCAAGTATCATGCAAGATTCAAGTACAAGTTCAAGGTTGAAACCCTAGTTTGTTTTAGATAATCAAAAATCTTCCAAACCCTAATATACTTGGTGATTTCTCTTGAGTTTGAATCCACTCAAGTCACCTAAACCTTCATCATCCATCTTTCAAGAATACCAAGGGTAGAAAGATTGCATGAAGTGAAGTGGGTTGAAGCAAGTCTATCAAAGTCCTATCCTTACATGTTAACTTCCTTTCATCTTTGAAAGCCAAAAGTTGTGAGCCAAACCCTAACTTGATTCTTGTTAAATAATCATATTCATGTTATTTACATGTTATTCTTGCTATATTATGTCTTGTAGTTATGTCCATGATGTATAAAAGTGAGCAAAACAAGTTATTGTTATTGATTGTTACAACAAGTTACTAAAACAAGCAAACTAATGAATTTCTTGGTAAAACCACAACCAAAATGGTAAAATTATGATATTGGATCATTACAAATTACAGTAGAGGACTTAAAAAGGAAACCATAGCAATTTGAACCACCCAAAACGAGTATACGAGTCAAAAGTTATGGCGATTTGAAATTACCAAAGATTTCCGGCAAAACTGCCAAATAGCTTCCTGATCAAAATTAGGTTTTGAAAGTCCCACTTCTGGTCCGATTCATCAAAAAGTTAAAACACGAAAGTTGTCCGAAACGACGTTTTCGTTCAGGAAGAAAGAAGCTCGAGACCTAAAAATGCTTTCCGAGTGATAAAATTCTTCAAATTCTAAACAGCCCATTTTTAGGCGAAAGTCACTAGATTATAGTTATGCTTTGAAAGGAACAAGAGGTCTTATGACCTATAATCAAGACCACCACCATGGCTAGAGCCAAGGTTGTGTCTCATGACCTTGGAACAAGGACCAAAGGTCATGGCTAGGCCATGACGAAATGACCATAACAACTTACATAGGCGTAAACATGAAACAATGAGTTAGGCGATAACTTGAACAAGCAATTTGGATCTACTTCACCTAAAAGGAAACCATGAGATATTACCAAGAGAAAATGGTCATTCAAGACTTATGAAACTACCCCTAATAACAATCTTCCTGTACTAATAAACTTTCCTAAGTTTATTCAAAATATCGGACATGTAACTTTTCGAATCAAAACTTATATCTATATATTTCATCAACTACTACAATAGTAGGGAGCCTCATGTGAGGAGTTCATTATGTAAGCCGTCGAGTTGAGTTGTGGATTTACGAATTAAAGTGTCCTGGCTCCTCGAACGCTTACTAACATGACTTCTGAATTATGTCGGCCCGAACGGTAGTAAACGATATACAAAACATACATGTTTCATGAATCTTTCTTTCAAAGACTTATACTATACATCATACCACATCATGGACTAAGTGCAAGATATATATTGGCGTGTTTATGTCTCCTTAGACATTACTCCGATCCTAAGTCGCAACATTCGATTATAGGTTGCTCGTAGAAACCTTCACGATTCAACCGTTACATTCATTACTTGCTATCTTAACTTAAGGTGAGTTCATAGCCCCACTTTCCATTACTTAATTGTTTTACAAATCCTTGGGGGGAATACATGCTATTTCTAAATCGAATACAATGCTTTCTAATGTATGCTTCACGACGATGTTTTATTATCACTAAGTACCAACCTTGCTAAACCGAGATCCTTTATTATGAACCATTAGTCACTACCTTTAGTGAGCGCGAATATTAATAATAGGCCTATTGGGATTGACGAATCCCATTTGTATTGACTAAGTTCAAACAAATGCATTAATATTTGAGATTTAGGTATGTTAGCAAAGTACCTACCGGGATAAATCTGCCGATCGATATTGGTACACGTTAACGTTATGGTGTCATAAGCTTAGTGAAATAAATAACGATTTTGTTTTCCAAACATTGGTGTGAGCCTATAACTCACACTACCAACATATTGTGTTCAAACGATTAAACAAACTCTATGAATATCACTCAACCTTTGTGTTGACCTCTCAAGCATGTATTTCAGGTTCATGACGATCAAGGATGGCACGGAAGGACACGGATACTCAAGAGGGCTATAAATTTTATTATCATTCAAAAACACATTTATTATACATTGTAAACATTGAACCATTTGGGACCTCATTTTGTAAATCTCTGATATTTATACAATTTGAATGATAAATCTTTTAAAACGACTCAATTGGAGTTCGTTTTCTATTATTGTGACTATTGTGCTGTCAAGTAACACCCAGTTCGAATTCCGCTGCAACCATGAATTGGGGGTGTTACAGATTGGTATCAGAGCCATGGTTATAGAGAAACAGGTCTAATTGAGACCTAAACTATAACCACACATACAAGCAAAAACATTTTTATAGCCTTCCGCTCTCCGTGTCTTCCATCCTCCAGACGATTATGGATTTAGTAGGCATGTTATGATACACAAACATATTAGTATATTCATATATACCCATTTTGAGCATTTCCCCGTAGACATTTTTGTGCTACACAAACATAATTGCATATTGATATATGTACCCTAAACATAATTGAGCATTTCCCCGTAAGCATTAGTATATTGATATATAAAACTCGGTTTACTTTCAATCATTTATCTAAACAATGGACTAAACATATCTGTGTATGCCTATTCTAAGGCATTTCGACACAACCAGATTCTCCCAATCATGTTCCTACTCCAACATTTTATGTCCAAGACATTGTAACTGATTACAATGGTCTTTCCTATTCCCCGGACATTGTAACTGATTACAATGGTCTCATTCACTTTTCAAGACATTGTATGTTACAATGGTCTCATTCACTTTTCAAGACATTGTATGTTACAATGGTCTCATTCACTTTTCCAAGACATTGTGAGATACAATGGCCTCATTCATTTTCCAAGACATTGTGAGATACAATGGTCTCATTCATTTTCCAAGACATTGTGAGATACAATGGTCTCATTCATTTTCCAAGACATTGTATTATACAATGGTCTTAACCATTTCTCAAATGTTTTGAGTCACACAATGGTCTAACCTACTTCCGAGACATTGTGTTTTGCGCAATGGTCTCTAGAATTATTCCATCGCATCATCAATATCATTTCTTATGATATCAAAAACCCGTCACAATCTATCGATTTCAAAACAAGAAATATGAGATTTCTAAAGGACAAACAAATCCATCACCTACAAAAGCTGAAGTTCAGCTTTACATTTATCAAAGTTTTCTTCTGAAACCTTCATTATTAAAAGTTTGTGATCCTGGCCAAGTATGTTCTATTTTAGAACTACTTAAAACTTCCTTTCCATACGTACCTACCCTTACTATCTTCTATGCAATGGAATATGAAAACATACGTTACAAGTCTTGTATGGACGGGACTTGCAACTTAAGGGTTTGACATCGCCTTTGTTTAGTGGACAGTTTCCCGAAAGCAACGGACATATCACAAGTATACCTAATTTAGGTATTTGAAAATTTTATCGAACCTTGGCTAAATATAGACTAGTCACCTATATTTAACCTAGGGACAGTGGAATATAGTCTGACTAACTATATTCGACTTAAAATTTTCAAATACTGAGAATAGTTGTACTAGGGTTATGTTTAGATTGATTTCCTACATGAACACGATAAACCACCAGAATACATTAAAACAATCTAGAGACACGATAGTGTCTTACCACTAAGCGAAATCTTAACACCTTAGTTGTATGATCTAAATTCATTCTTGAAATTTTTCATTTATGAGATAATCCGAACTACTATCTTGGGATAGTTATCAATTATTCTCTTCATCCTGTAGAAGTACTATCCTGTTTAGGTCCTAAGGATACCATTCCATCATAAACTTTTAAAATCTCTTAAGATTTTTAAAGCAAACTCAACATCTATACCTAAGAGTATTAATGTTAAGCATACACTACACACTTTTGTTCATCAACATATCACATCATTATCTTCACAATCGTTACAAACACAAGCTCATTAACAGATCTTGATGCACTTTTAAAGCTCAAATCATCCATAGTTACACCACAAGCATGCTCATCAGCTTTACAAGAGTGAATATTCATCTTGCACTTTTGGAACACCAGTATCATCTCATAATACACTACCTTGTAACTCACCGGCTAAGTATGAATGTTGTGTTGGGAATTATTAAGTAGGATGATTTATAATTATTTGAATGAATTGGGATGCCTTTTCATTTAAATAAAGAAATTGTAAATCACCGAACCATAAGTTTATATTTCCCTATTTACATTGTTTGGGATGCCTCTCTATGTAAATAAAGAATAATAAACAAGTGGGCTTATTTGTATCCGAAATAACATAAGTATGAAGTCAATAAACACTAGGTACAACAACCGATTATCTACTAGGCTATGATTGTAATAACTATCCCAATTTCCATTTGTACGAGATTTACATTTTGGTTTTCATAATGATAGTGCAATAACAAACAAACTCATTGCGAGGCCATGTAACCATATGCATGTGCAGCCGTACCGAACTCATTGTGAAGCCATATAGCCATATACATGGGCAGCCATACAATTCAAACAAGACTTGGTCCAACCACATGTTCATCATTTATTCCATCATTCGATTCCTATGTAAATTGTTATTGTTGTTCAACTGTTATATCAATTGCTATTGATACTTGACAACTATATCAATTTCCATTTTGATATTTAACTATATCAATTTCCGTACAACTACTATATCAATCCCTATTAATATTCGACTGCTATATCAATTTTCCTTGATATTCGACTATTACTATACCTTTCCTACATACAAGTAAGCCTGATCCTACACCATACACTGAAATGACAAATCAAATTACATCACCGGTAATCCCAGACTTTAGTCCTCATAAGTAACCACACCTTTTCATCGACACCACTCCAACATATGACACACACAGAACTTCGGGACGAAGTTCCCCGTAAGGGGTAGAGACTGTAACAATTCGCATTTTCAGGATATTTACTTTTCCCGGAAAATTTCACTATTCACTTTTACTATTCATTTTTCCCGAAAATTTTTCCCGAAACTTGATTTTTATTTCTTGGGCTGAAGTGATAAATCATTTCCATGGCAAATTAAAAGTTTGACATTCATAAGCTCATTTTCGTGAAAGTTATTAAGGAATTACACGTTTTAGGGTAAAACGTCATTCAGAAATTCTACGCACAACGAAACTCGACCGCGTTAAGTGACCCCGCATCAGAAAAATGTTTGACACACTCATGATTTATTTGAGAATTAATCGTGACCGAGAAAAACATGACCAAAAACTTCCCGGCAGGTCACCCATGCAGTACTACTCTCGCATGAGCACGCTTAACTATTTGGGCGATTAACCGTGAGACCACAAAATGGTTTTCTAAGACTATTTAAGTTTTCAACTTATTTAGAAAAAGTCAACATATTTTTCCCTCCTCCATTGACCAAAAACCATCCCTTGATATTATAAGTCATTTCGTGATTTTTAGGCTTACGGTTTGATGTCTAAAAGACATTTAATACCAACCGACACTAGACTGAGCCCAGTCTAGACATTATAAGTCATTTTAAATCATTTTATCACATTAGAAAAGTAACATTTTACTTTTCTCAATTTTACGCAATATTCAGCGTTTTACGCGAATTACGCGTTTTAGACCCGTGTTTCCAGTTTTTAGCAGGGTTTTAGCACCCGATAGATCCTACCACTCATTTTATATTTTATTATGGACTATATGGACATGTTTAACCATTCTTCCAAGTTCCATAATTTTTCGACACCCGGTTTTACGTTTTGAGGCTTAATCATTTACGATTGGCATTTCCCGGAGTCAAAACTAACCAAGTATCTTGGATAATACCAAGAAAAGTCCACACCCTTGCTCTCCAAGCTTACAAACCGACCTAGGAGGGGGGGAGTCATTCCATGTGGCTTCATCTCATGAAATTACCCCTAGATCATCTCTAAATTACAACTTGGTCACCAAGTTTTGGTAATTTCCTACTAGTTTCCTAACCTCCTCATTTGGACTATAAATACTCCCTTCCTCCCCTCATTTAAACACCACCCTTCACCCTCCCCATCTTCTCATCCTTAGCTCATTCTCTTCCAAGTATCATGCAAGATTCAAGTACAAGTTCAAGGTTGAAACCCTAGTTTCTTTTAGATAATCAAAAATCTTCCAAACCCTAATATACTTGGTGATTTCTCTTGAGTTTGAATCCACTCAAGTCACCTAAACCTTCATCATCCATCTTTCAAGAATACCAAGGGTAGAAAGATTGCATGAAGTGAAGTGGGTTGAAGCAAGTCTATCAAAGTCCTATCCTTACATGTTAACTTCCTTTCATCTTTGAAAGCCAAAAGTTGTGAGCCAAACCCTAACTTGATTCTTGTTAAATAATCATATTCATGTTATTTACATGTTATTCTTGCTATATTATGTCTTGTAGTTATGTCCATGATGTATAAAAGTGAGCAAAACAAGTTATTGTTATTGATTGTTACAACAAGTTACTAAAACAAGCAAACTAATGAATTTCTTGGTAAAACCACGACCAAAATGGTAAAATTATGATATTGGATCATTACAAATTACAGTAGAGGACTTAAAAAGGAAACCATAGCAATTTGAACCACCCAAAACGAGTATACGAGTCAAAAGTTATGGCGATTTGAAATTACCAAAGATTTCCGGCAAAACTGCCAAATAGCTTCCTGATCAAAATTAGGTTTTGAAAGTCCCACTTCTGGTCCGATTCATCAAAAAGTTAAAACACGAAAGTTGTCCGAAACGACGTTTTCGTTCAGGAAAAAAGAAGCTCGAGACCTAAAAATGCTTTCCGAGTGATAAAATTCTTCAAATTCTAAACAGCCCATTTTTAGGCGAAAGTCACTAGATTATAGTTATGCTTTGAAAGGAACAAGAGGTCTTATGACCTATAATCAAGACCACCACCATGGCTAGAGCCAAGGTTGTGTCTCATGACCTTGGAACAAGGACCAAAGGTCATGGCTAGGCCATGACGAAATGACCATAACAACTTACATAGGCGTAAACATGAAACAATGAGTTAGGCGATAACTTGAACAAGCAATTTGGATCTACTTCACCTAAAAGGAAACCATGAGATATTACCAAGAGAAAATGGTCATTCAAGACTTATGAAACTACCCCTAATAACAATCTTCTTGTACTAATAAACTTTCCTAAGTTTATTCAAAATATCGGACATGTAACTTTTCGAATCAAAACTTATATCTATATATTTCATCAACTACTACAATAGTAGGGAGCCTCATGTGAGGAGTTCATTATGTAAGCCGTCGAGTTGAGTTGTGGATTTACGAATTAAAGTGTCCTGGCTCCTCGAACGCTTACTAACATGACTTCTGAATTATGTCGGCCCGAACGGTAGTAAACGATATACAAAACATACATGTTTCATGAATCTTTCTTTCAAAGACTTATACTATACATCATACCACATCATGGACTAAGTGCAAGATATATATTGGCGTGTTTATGTCTCCTTAGACATTACTCCGATCCTAAGTCGCAACATTCGATTATAGGTTGCTCGTAGAAACCTTCACGATTCAACCGTTACATTCATTACTTGCTATCTTAACTTAAGGTGAGTTCATAGCCCCACTTTCCATTACTTAATTGTTTTACAAATCCTTGGGGGGAATACATGCTATTTCTAAATCGAATACAATGCTTTCTAATGTATGCTTCACGACGATGTTTTATTATCACTAAGTACCAACCTTGCTAAACCGAGATCCTTTATTATGAACCATTAGTCACTACCTTTAGTGAGCGCGAATATTAATAATAGGCCTATTGGGATTGACGAATCCCATTTGTATTGACTAAGTTCAAACAAATGCATTAATATTTGAGATTTAGGTATGTTAGCAAAGTACCTACCGGGATAAATCTGCCGATCGATATTGGTACACGTTAACGTTATGGTGTCATAAGCTTAGTGAAATAAATAACGATTTTGTTTTCCAAACATTGGTGTGAGTCTATAACTCACACTACCAACATATTGTGTTCAAACGATTAAACAAACTCTATGAATATCACTCAACCTTTGTGTTGACCTCTCAAGCATGTATTTCAGGTTCATGACGATCAAGGATGGCACGGAAGGACACGGATACTCAAGAGGGCTATAAATTTTATTATCATTCAAAAACACATTTATTATACATTGTAAACATTGAACCATTTGGGACCTCATTTTGTAAATCTCTGATATTTATACAATTTGAATGATAAATCTTTTAAAACGACTCAATTGGAGTTCGTTTTCTATTATTGTGACTATTGTGCTGTCAAGTAACACCCAGTTCGAATTCCGCTGCAACCATGAATTGGGGGTGTTACAGATTGGTATCAGAGCCATGGTTATAGAGAAACGGGTCTAATTGAGACCTAAACTATAACCACACATACAAGCAAAAACATTTTTATAGCCTTCCGCTCTCCGTGTCTTCCATCCTCCAGACGATTATGGATTTAGTAGGCATGTTATGATACACAAACATATTAGTATATTCATATATACCCATTTTGAGCATTTCCCCGTAGACATTTTTGTGCTACACAAACATAATTGCATATTGATATATGTACCCTAAACATAATTGAGCATTTCCCCGTAAGCATTAGTATATTGATATATAAAACTCGGTTTACTTTCAATCATTTATCTAAACAATGGACTAAACATATCTGTGTATGCCTATTCTAAGGCATTTCGACACAACCAGATTCTCCCAATCATGTTCCTACTCCAACATTTTATGTCCAAGACATTGTAACTGATTACAATGGTCTTTCCTATTCCCCGGACATTGTAACTGATTACAATGGTCTCATTCACTTTTCAAGACATTGTATGTTACAATGGTCTCATTCACTTTTCAAGACATTGTATGTTACAATGGTCTCATTCACTTTTCCAAGACATTGTGAGATACAATGGCCTCATTCATTTTCCAAGACATTGTGAGATACAATGGTCTCATTCATTTTCCAAGACATTGTGAGATACAATGGTCTCATTCATTTTCCAAGACATTGTATTATACAATGGTCTTAACCATTTCTCAAATGTTTTGAGTCACACAATGGTCTAACCTACTTCCGAGACATTGTGTTTTGCGCAATGGTCTCTAGAATTATTCCATCGCATCATCAATATCATTTCTTATGATATCAAAAACCCGTCACAATCTATCGATTTCAAAACAAGAAATATGAGATTTCTAAAGGACAAACAAATCCATCACCTACAAAAGCTGAAGTTCAGCTTTACATTTATCAAAGTTTTCTTCTGAAACCTTCATTATTAAAAGTTTGTGATCCTGGCCAAGTATGTTCTATTTTAGAACTACTTAAAACTTCCTTTCCATACGTACCTACCCTTACTATCTTCTATGCAATGGAATATGAAAACATACGTTACAAGTCTTGTATGGACGGGACTTGCAACTTAAGGGTTTGACATCGCCTTTGTTTAGTGGACAGTTTCCCGAAAGCAACGGACATATCACAAGTATACCTAATTTAGGTATTTGAAAATTTTATCGAACCTTGGCTAAATATAGACTAGTCACCTATATTTAACCTAGGGACAGTGGAATATAGTCTGACTAACTATATTCGACTTAAAATTTTCAAATACTGAGAATAGTTGTACTAGGGTTATGTTTAGATTGATTTCCTACATGAACACGATAAACCACCAGAATACATTAAAACAATCTAGAGACACGATAGTGTCTTACCACTAAGCGAAATCTTAACACCTTAGTTGTATGATCTAAATTCATTCTTGAAATTTTTCATTTATGAGATAATCCGAACTACTATCTTGGGATAGTTATCAATTATTCTCTTCATCCTGTAGAAGTACTATCCTGTTTAGGTCCTAAGGATACCATTCCATCATAAACTTTTAAAATCTCTTAAGATTTTTAAAGCAAACTCAACATCTATACCTAAGAGTATTAATGTTAAGCATACACTACACACTTTTGTTCATCAACATATCACATCATTATCTTCACAATCGTTACAAACACAAGCTCATTAACAGATCTTGATGCACTTTTAAAGCTCAAATCATCCATAGTTACACCACAAGCATGCTCATCAGCTTTACAAGAGTGAATATTCATCTTGCACTTTTGGAACACCAGTATCATCTCATAATACACTACCTTGTAACTCACCGGCTAAGTATGAATGTTGTGTTGGGAATTATTAAGTAGGATGATTTATAATTATTTGAATGAATTGGGATGCCTTTTCATTTAAATAAAGAAATTGTAAATCACCGAACCATAAGTTTATATTTCCCTATTTACATTGTTTGGGATGCCTCTCTATGTAAATAAAGAATAATAAACAAGTGGGCTTATTTGTATCCGAAATAACATAAGTATGAAGTCAATAAACACTAGGTACAACAACCGATTATCTACTAGGCTATGATTGTAATAACTATCCCAATTTCCATTTGTACGAGATTTACATTTTGGTTTTCATAATGACTGGTAGGAAACAATTAGAAACAAATTTCAAGCTTTGAAAGCAAGTACAAAAATCAAAACAATTGCTTGAATTTTTGAAAAAAATCTGAAATGGAAACTTTGACTTTTGAAGAAAACTTGGATACTTTGACTTTTGTGAGTTTTAATCAGGTCTAACTAACTTAGATTGGTGTAATAAGTGATACTAAGGGTGAATTAAGCTAAAATGACATCATTAAGTTGAAATGGGTAGGATTGGAAAACCACAAACCTTGACAGTTAACTGTCAAGGTGAATCAAATGGTGTTTTGAATTTTGGGTGAACAAGGACTGACTTTTGTGGTTTACATGATCTACAACAACCTAATATGACATGTCTAAATAAGATTTCACCACTAAAAACCACAAATGCACAGGGTAATTCCCTGTGCCAAACACTCCATTTGAAAACTGATTTGATGATTTTTTAAAGATGAACTCTGAATTAAGCTATGAGATTGATGCAGAAGGTTATACTATGATATAACAAGCTTATTCTAACACAATTCCACCACAGATAACATCAACACTCAAAGAATCAATGTGAGGCTAAAGATGGCAGTTCTGAGCTTAAAATGAACAACTAGGAAAATAAATAAACAAGCATGATATTTAGAGCAATACAATAAATAATCAACAACAAATAATCACAAAGGAGCAAAGATAAGCTCTATTTGAGCTGGTGTACAGTAAAAAACAAAAATGGTGAAATGAGCTCACCAATGAATTCTGCTGAGAAATAAGGTGCCAAGGTCTCAAAACACTACCCTAAGCTTCCCATGAAGCATCTAAACTGTAGAGATCTATTCCTTGATAGATCACGAGCCAATGGATCGTTAGCCAACTAATGTAATCACTAGCTAGACTAAGTTAGATAATCTCTGTGAATTTGTAATTATGCGGAATATAAAAACAAACGTATACTAAACTTGATCCTCAATGGATCTTTTATAAAACTTCGTACTAAAAACTTGTCTCTATTACAATGACCTAGGGTTCCTTATATACTAGAGGAAACCCTAACCTTTCTTACAAGAAATGAATAATGAGAAACTAATAAAAGATATTCTACATATCTTGTCCTAAAATACATAAATTATATCCACGGTTAAACTCTATCCGTAGAATCTATGTTCATCCGCAGAAACCAGTTATCAGCAGAAAGTCATTAAGCCTTCCGCAGTATCCTGTCAGTAGTAACTGTCAGCAGTATCTTCAACAATTCCTTACATAAACCATCTCCATCAATGATCCACACTGCCCCTTTGCTTATTCCTTGTTCTTACCAATTTTTGATTTTCTTTGTATCTTATTTTTCTATTTTCAATGAGACTGAAAACTTGTAATAAATCTGAGACCTTAGAACTGAAATTTTGCATTAATAAAGAAAGATCAAATTACAACATAAGAGTTTACTTAAAATTGAAAAGTTACATTTAATTGCAAATACACTAAAATTTGAGCTAAAATTCTAACATCCTTCTACTGCTTCAATTCTTTTCTTTTATACACCCTGGAGGTCCACAAATACTTTCCCATCAACTTCTGAGCCGTAGGATTGCTTCAAATGATCATGGCCGTTTAAATTGAGTTTGGCGGGAAAAATTGTTGAGGCAGGTGGTGGTTGCTTGGAGAGTTTTGAGCTCAATTAAGAAAGTTTGGAAGGTAGTGTTTGGAGGGGGAATCAAACATGGGATGAGGAGGGGGAGGTTGAGTATTGGTTTGGGTTTTGCAGACTGTTAATCAGCCAAGTGGGGAGGTTAGGGGTGAGTCAAACAAGGTCTGACCGGGTTTAAAAATAAAAACGGGGTATTAGTTTTTAGGGGGTGGGCTGAGGTTTAAGTGGGCTGAGGGAAACAAACATGGGCCTGGGTCAGGAATTGGATTTGGTTGTTGGGTTTAATTTGGTTTTGGTTTATAGCTTTATTAAGGGTCCGTTTGGTCTATTTGTAAACAACAAGGACCAATTGTGTAGAACACCAAAAGTTGAGGGGTAATGTTGTCACAATCCCAAAGTACTCACAAGGACCAATTATGCAAAGAACAAAATGAACCAAGAACCAAATTTGCATTTTTCAAATTTTCAAAATTTCCCGGGGACTAAAAATGACATTTTTCAAAGTTAAGGGACCATTCTTGCCATTTTGTGAAAAACTTTTATCCAAGGACCAATATTGAGCATTTTGAATTTCCAAGGACTAAAAATGATTTTTCATCCAAAAATATTCCACCAGGGATCAATTCTGCCAAAATCTGAAACTCTAGGGACCATTTATGTCAATTTTGGATTTTGAGGGGTAAAAGTGTAATTTTCTCAAACTTTTTCACCCAAGGACTTATTTTGATAATTTTTGACTTTTCTTTGCCTTGGGTTGACTTTTCTTTCATTTTAAACTTCCAGGGACTAGTTTTGCCAAATTTTGAAACTTGGGGGACTGAACCTGCCAATTATGCAAACTTTGTTCGTTTTTCATTTGTTTTTAAACATTTTGCATCTAAAACATATAAAACACACTTTTGGGATAAATTGTGTATTTTGATGCGTTTTTGGGTGTTTTTGGATGTTTTGGCAGTCCAGATACGATAAAAATGATGAGTGTTTGAGCACTCATCAACCTCCTTTCATCAACTCTATCCATCACTTTATTCCTATCTAGATGGAAAGCAGTACGTATCAAATTAACGTCCCTCAAATCACTTATATATGAATTAACCTACTCATCTCACAGGTCCGATAAAAAAACTTTTGGCACATTTTCTACCTAGTATTTTCATTACTTTATAAAAGTAAACACCTACAATATGCTTAATGGCTTTTCTCTGTCTAACATAACTTACTTCTGCATATTCGCTTTGCTTTCCAGTTCAATAATTTTCAGTTTTAGTTCATATGCATCCCTTTGTGCCCCTACATTTAACGAATGTTTTAACATTATGTTATTTATATAATACATGTAAAACGATACTTCCTAATTCCCATACCTTTTCAAAGTAAAGTAAACATTCAAGTTCTCACAAACATTCATAAATAGCTGCTGTAATGATTTATCAATTAATTTTTGTATCAGGCTCTTTCACAACAGGAATACATGATTGTGGATTTTTTTTGTTATGGCAAGCTCTATCACTTTTGTATTAGGCTGTTTCCATTTGCAGTTGGTGATCATGAAGGTTTAAAATTAATGTTGAGATTATCTCATGGTGATGTGTTAACAATAAAAATCAATAATCAATATTGGGAAAGAAAAAAAATCATTATATGCTTAAAACATAATTGAAAGAGTCAGGTGTATGCAAAGCTCAAATGTACTGCATAACATGTCTTCTAAGATAAAGCACGCAAGTAATTTTTCGTAAACCTTACCTTGGCCTTTTGGACAGGACGCCTCTTTCACGTCAACACTCGAAGTCTGATCTCTCGATGATTTTTAATCATAATTAATATAGAGAATATACCATTTATGCACAACTTAGAAATAACTATCCTTAAGAATACTCACTCTTTTCCACAACAAATACGTTGTTATTGAGAATCTCTGCTGCTGTGAATGTCTGACCACTGTGGCTATGGCTGCATGAATGACCAAAGTTACTTGTTAGTCATTAAAAGAATGCAACATTTATGAAGTTGCATAAATCTTTGTTTCATAAACATAATGCAGTAACATAGACGTTTGAGTCTATGAAGAAATATGATGCATAAGCATTCTTAATCACTAAAAACAAAATGCAATAGCAATAAGAATATACTCATAAGAATGACACCAAATATGGCTATTATGCCATTTCAGTCCCATGTACAGAACCTATACCCACCCATTGAGCGTCCAAAGTCAACCATTTCAGCCCCCGACCTCACACCCATTTCAACCCCCGAACCATAACCCACTCACTTAAGCCCCTAAACTCACCCCTGGAATATGAATACGCTGTGTAGTCACGTAAGTCCATTGCGGCCGAATCCTAAAAACAGCCCCACAAATAACACTAACATAAATAGTCAATCACCTGTTTAATAACCACACCTCTGCTACTGAGTAAAAAGTTTAATTTGATACCTGCTAAGGATCAGGTTATTATTTCCATGTGTTCGTACATCGTGGCAAACCTAGCAAGCTGAGTAGCTGTATTTGCAGCCGCCACTACTGGTTCACTTGCAGCCGTCATGGCAATGACATGTGCCGTTGTGTGCGCACGATCGTTAATTTCACCAGTTGGCTTATGTTTAGGACATGAAACACCATTTTCTTATATAATGGTATATCTTAGTCCAGTTACTTGAATTTCATAGATTTAATCATTCCCTATGAGAGAACGTGTACCTGATCAGGGGCACCGAGAGGGAGCATAGACAATAACACTTCCCCAACAACTTCTTGAAAAGTAAGTTGAAAACTTGAGAGGCATCAACAAATTAGTTCTATATAAAAATAAAATCGTATGTTAAGCCTTTACATGCTAGGATAATCAGTAAATGTATCATGAGCGCATCTAATATTGTTAACATATCATTTACTGAGAAAAAAAATTATAAACTAACCTTTAAGCGTTCTTGGCCCGGACACGGTATAGCATAAACTTTTTGAAGACTCGCACGGTCTCTATTTCCCATTCCATTAAGCCGCAGAAGACTGAAAATATTTCAAAAGCAGAAATGAATAAACATTATACTCAAAGCTTACAAAAGTGCAGGCTTCTTTATTGTGTTTTGATATCACATAAGCTATTAATCTGCTTATAAAATTAAAAGTATACGCTACTCCACATTAGACCGAAGCTGCTCCAAAATCGCTACCTTGGGTTACAGCTGCCGTAACATCTTCTCTTTTAAAGACCTGTTATATAAGATTTCAAAAATACAATAAAGTATATAACAATCGAGACTTGAAACCATAGGAAGGAGCATTTTAAAATGGACCGGACACATTAAGATGCAATCAGTAAATTAAGTTTGCTAAAAAATTAGACAAAAAGGTGAAATATACCATAAAATATGATCATCTGTCCATGACTTGTGCTCGCGTGCCGATTCCAGCACAGTGTGTACCGGTGTAGTTATCTTCATCTGGCTATGACTTCTGCTCTGCCCAGTGACTGTAGTTCATGGCAAAAACTAAATTAGTATGTGGCTTACATAAGCATTTAGATCTTGTAAGTGATTGGGGATAAATTAATTTTCCGACTAACCTTCAGTTAAAGTTGCGGTGTTTCGGTGCATATCATCACGCATTCCTGCAAATGTAATAAGATGCTGTGTACTATAAGGGCTAAAATTAATCCGAATATATCTTTTGGGTCAATATTGGGAGCCTTAACTCACCTTGAATAGGTTGCTGATGATAGTATGCAGAAGCACAGATAGATGCAGAAGTACAGACCACAGTGTCGTTAGTACCTGATGCAACCAAGATAAAGCGTGTAATAAAAGTGTAGCCATTTAAACCTTAGCTCCGTAATAATGAAAATTTCTCCGTGAATGACCTGCTGATGATGCGAAAAATGAACCACTTTTAGGGGGTCATTTAAGCCCGGAATTGAATTTATTTGATCAAATATTGCCCTAAATCGTTCCTTTTGTGATTTTAGGTACTTTGGGAGAGTGTAGAATACTAACTATGTAGGAAACATGATCAAGTGGTGATGTGAGAGGCGTAGAAATGAGGGGGAGGGAAGAAAGGAGAGAAAGAAAGGAACCTTGAAAGAAAAAGAGAAAATATTAGATTGAAAATGAATGAAGGTCCAACCCTCTCCACATGTGGAGAGGGGTATTTATAGTTACAATATTACGCCCACTCCCGGGCTGTGGATCAGGCATACAGTGGGTGAAGACCCGTCCTTCTTCCATTGTGTTACTTAAACTAATACTAATTAACTAATAAACAAACTAACTACGAGCTAACTTAATGCTATTACAATCATTAGGTGACCGAGACTTTTGCAGGAATATTTGTATTCCTAACAATCTCCCCCTAAGCGAGGTCACCTTTGAAATTAAGCTCTTTGGTCTTTAAGCATTCTTTCGACTCTTTAGCTCGTAGGATCTGATTCTTCACTTTACTTCGCACTTTGTACTTCAAGCAGGAAAGCTTGTGATTTGAGTTCCTTTGAGATATGTGATCTTTGAGCTTCCTTTGAGATCATCAGCCAAAGTAAATCTCCAAGCTCATCCATAGTTGTATTGCCTTTATGTGATGTAGTGACTAAAGACCATCATGCTCACACCCTTCTTTATCTGGAGACGTTGCATAAGAGTTGTAGATTAGGAGACTTTTTCATCAGAGTTGCGGAAACGTTGTTGGTAGTCTCTCAACATTTGTTGTAGCAAGTCTCTCATCTTCATTGATAGTGTGGAGGATGTGTGAGCATGAGGTATGGATTGACCCGATTCAGCTGGAAACTGGAGCCATCAATGCCATCTTTATATGTGTCCATGAAATAAAACAGTTAGCAATAAAGATAGAGAACGAACATGGCTTTGTCATTCGTTCTGCGAGGCCAGACTACCCTCCGGTTTTGTTAAAACCGACCTGTGATCAGGTAGAGTCTCTTTTAAAGAGGACTCTCCTTGACAGGAATTTCCAGCTTGTAGTAATGAAAGTTCCAAAGAATCCACTTTGGAATCTTCATACTTAGCATGTTCTCATACCGGAACGTCTCAAAGCAGACAACACGATAGAGTGAATCGGTGAATTGATATTCACGGATTTGATGAGAAATTGATTTATAGAAATCACTCGCGTGTCCTATGATAAACATTTTTGAGACACGACGAGAGTTTTATACTTTTAATCTCATTTCCATCAAAAATACTTTTGTTTTAGAGATATTACACAATCAATGTGCTCGAAAGATGAGTTGGTGAGCACATTGAGAGGTTTTAGCAAAAGTATCCGTCAATCCATATCCTGGAACAAGTTTGATTCAATATTGAATCGCACCATCGTTGCTTTCCAGTTGTCACTTGATCATTGATCCAAGATGGATCTCACATGTCACCTACCAAGAGCTTGAGTGATGTTCGCTCTAGAAGGATTACCATCATCATCGTGAATATTTACATATCACTCGGATGTTCTGGCAATACCACAAGGATAATGCGTAGGACTCTAAATATTTTTATCTTATTTTCCACATTGTGTGAAACAATAAGCATATTTGGAATGTGTCCTATCGAGATTTATGGATGATCTCATGGCTCTAGACTCAATAGTGCGTTTTGATCCGCTCCTGGAGACTGGGGAGGCGTCTTGATGAGGCGAAAAATGATCCATTTTTAGGGGGTCATTTAAGCCCGAATCCGACTTTATTTGATCAAATATTGCCCTAAATCGTTCCTTTTGTGATTTTAGGTGTTTGGAGAGTGAATTCTTGAAAAGAGGCTATTTTGGACATTTTTGGAGCATAAAAGTGAAGAAAACGGCAAAGTACCAAAAATCCATGCTGAAGATACAAGGTGACGGCGTCAAGACTTCCTTCTTGACGGCGTCAGACATGAAGAATAAAATACCGTAGCTGGTGACGGCGTCAGATGGATAGGTGACGGCGTCAAAGTGGCAAAGAATAAAATACCGTAGGTGGTGATGGCGTCACATAGGCCGTCACAAGTGGATCTAGGGCGTCCGAGGAAGTATATGGCGGCAAGGTGACGGCGTCAGACTTAACTCTTGACGCCGTCAGAACGTTTTTCCTATATATAGTTTTCTAGTTTTTTCATAAAAAAAAGGAGAGAAGTTTTGGTGAAACCCTAAAGACGATTTTGGTGCCTCTTTTACAGGTTTTTCAAGGGTTCCAAACCCTTGAGACCTTGCATTGTAATTGAGATAAGTATACTCTTAATTCAATCAATATGTCTATGTGTTGGTTGTTTATCTTTTGTTCTTATCTTAATTCTACTATGCTAGGCTAGATTTCTTTTGTGTTTGCTTAGATCTAATGAAACCTAGATGTTGATTATGTGTTGATTACTTGTCTATTCTTGTTTTGGATGAATGATATTATATGTTAGGCTTAAGAAAACTGGCAGATCTCCAAATGGTAACATGCTTGAACGTCTTAAGAAACATGAACCGAGGCGTACTAGGTCTTTATTGGTTGTATTTAATGCATGAGCCACTGTTTACAATCCCTATAGTTGTGCTGGGTCATGGTGTAGGAGGAGATAAGAGCTCATAGAGTTGGGGAGTTATGTATGCCACCCCACGAATGGTATTAAGGAATACAATCCGTCATCCATACAAGTGTAACAAGTAATTGACATGTAAAAGATATCTAGGGAGTAATGAAGTCTAAGTAAACACAATTTCTCCAAATACTGCTCACAACCTTAGTTTAATATTAGTTTAATTTCATTTTCATTAGTTTAAAATTAATTATATAATAGCTTTGGGTTAGTTGAATAGCAACTAATTCCGCCCACTCTTCCAAAACCCGAGATTTACTTGCTTTCATAAAAATATAAAAACACAAAAAAATAATCATCTTTCATCTCTAGAACTATTAATTAGGCTTTCTAATCCTAGCGACACTATTCCTAAGCTGAACGATCAATCCCCCGGTACTTGTCACTATACTATACTACAACGATCAGGTACACTGCCTGGTGGGGGTTGTAAGCCTCGCGAGATCCCTCGAGAGGTAAAGCAAGGTGCGATTCCCACGCATCACGTCTCCTGTTTTAGGTATCAACATAGCTCGCAATGAGCGGTCGATACATTGCACAGGGTTCCCCGTGAGAATGAAACAAGCTCTTTTAAGAGAACTTGAGTAGTTGGGAAGTTTAGTGCAGTGCGTCACTGGGTCCATGGCGTCTTGTCTTCAATACTAGTGTTACTTTAGTAACCATTAGTAGATTATGAGTTGAACCCGGTTTCTGCCCTAAGGTTGAATATTTGGAGGGCTATTATTTTTTCACCCTTTCTCATTTCATTTCTTTTTCATTCTTCAACCCCTTCAGTGCTTACCGAGACTTCACCACTAGAACCTTGTTGGGTTTGTTCCAGTCCTAGCTCTATCTCAGTCCGCACTCTTCCCTTTCTCACTTTACTCCTTTTTTCAATCATTCCTAAGGACTTCTAATCTATCTATGGATTGTCCCTGGGAAGATCCTTCCGGTTCTGGTGGATCATGGGAACTTATACCTAACCTTAACCAACCTTATAACTCCGTGTAATAAAGTAAATGGTCGGTCTTAGGTATTATGTCCACAAACGCCTTTCGCTCCCCCTCAATATGTGCATCGATATTCGAAAGTGTTTAGCACATATGTGGGAGCCTATTATTGAGTCGAAAAGATCACTTTTGATTATCAGATTTCATATTTAAATCACATTCTCTCCCCCGATCAAAAATTTCAAATCTTTCGAGATTTTTGATCTCAATTGATTTAAATAAGTTAGAAAGCTTTTGGGAGAGAAATGCGGTTAATTTTTAATGTGTTCTGATAAAAGGAACTTTTTCTTGCTCCCCCTCAAACTGTGAGGGAGGTTGTTATGTGTCAGATTTGACGAGTTTGCACAAGATTCGAAGTTTTAACAAAAACTCTTTGAAATTTTACTCATTCTGACACATAACCGTCACAGATCTTATTGTTGTTTTTGTACAAAGTGGGGAGTTTTGATGATACATAAAATTTTTGAAAATCATTCTCCCCCTCAATCAATGACGGATGTTAAAGCATAAATATTTTCATAAACTATTAACGTCATTGATTGAGTGAAAATTTTATCAAACACTTGAGTTCAATTTGATTTTCATTCAAAATTTCATGGTACCACCAAGTTTTGCACAAACACTTTCCGGAAAAATCATAGAAGGAAAAGTATTTGGCGATAAAAAGAAGATTTCTCTTCTTTATCAAGAAATAATGCACTGAAGCGTACATTAGATCGAGGGTGCATGAATATAAAGTAATTCACGCTCGGATGAACGGCACCCTTTGTTAGGAACAACCGTCTTTTTTGCGACGTGTTTTCCTTAGTTTTGAAAACCGGGTTGCTATCTGAAGTAATAGCAAACCAAAATTTTGAAGTCCGGGTTGTAGCCTGAAATGACTACAAGCCATATTTTAAGAATGTTTTGAGAAACGACATGTTTTAGAAAAACATTATTTGAAACCGAAAAACTCTTGTTCAAGCATATGTATGATTCCGTGTCATTATTGAATGACATTTCTAGAAACGTACATAATATCGATTATACAAGAGACATGTCGAGAGAAGAATGTTTTTGAATTTTTTTTATGATTTTTCAGAATTTTTATGGTTTTTATATAGGTTTAATATTTTTCTATTTACATATATATATATATATATATATATATATATATATATATATATATATATATATATATATATATATATATATATATATATATATATATATATATATATAGAAGTATGTACATTATGCGAGAGAGGATGTGCAGCAGGCAAGAGAAATGTTTATAAGGATACATAAGGAGGGCCACAAACTAGTTGACAGTACAAAACAAACATCTCAACCAACACACATAATTATGACACTGAACCCCATTACTGATCTTATTATTCAGTACGTTGGAGAAGACGGTAGTCCCCTTCACGAACTCTGCCACCAACGTAGCACTCCAGGCTTCGGAAGATTCTTCGTATCTTTAATCTCTTGCGGATGCCAGCCAAAAACCTCTTGTTTCGGGTTAACTCATTTGCAGTCCAGTTATTGGTATAACGTCTAGTTCCCTGGGCATAAACGTGGTATTCTTTCACTCTGAAGTCCAGTGCCTCTTCGACCATACACAAGGTACCGTCACTGAACTTGTGTATTTCATTGAAGCGCAAAACCATGGGCACATTGTACTTGTCTCAAAATACAGTTGCTAGAGGAGATTCAATGACTGTAAAGTCAGCAACCCGTTCCAGACTATTAACATTCCATAGGGGTCTTGTGAGGTTGAGCTGGGATTGGTAGCTTTCGATACCAAGTTGAAAGTCTTCGACCCGTTTCCTGATGACGATGCCCCGGATCCAGTGAAGTACAGCAAACACAAGAGACTTCATTTCACGTGATGGTAGATGATGCAGCTTTCCTTGAAGATGGAGGAGATACAAGTCTTCGAAATCATTAGGGCGTAGGTGTTTGAAGTCCCCTTCGGATATGGTGTAGTCCTTGAAGTCTGCTCGTCTGAGTGTAATGCTCTTGAGGTAGTCATATCCATAGATGGGATGTATTTGAACTTTAACCACACTAATTATTTGAAGTGGTGAGCGAACTGACTTTCGGTCACCTGGAGCTTGAAACCGATCTATGTAGAACTGTTGCTTCTTCAACCACCAGTGTGAAATGCCCAGAGATGCCGAGATGTTGTAGTCGCATTCTTGAGCACTCCACATACTGTCGGGGACTAACTGTTCCAACCCGATGTCAGAATTGTAACACCCCCAAAATTTGATACAGCGGAAGACTCAACAAGCTTTCGGGGTGCTACGGGGATTGGTATCCAACACAAGACAATATAGAACGAGATAAAGTAAACATAATAAAAACACAACCAAGACGGGGTTTTAAAGTTTACATTTATCCCAACATCATTCAGAGTCAGGCCCAAAATAAATAACGATAGGTCCAAATTTAATTATCAGAGTTTAGAAAATATAGATCCATAACCGTGTGCCACAGCCGAGCCTTCCAATCCAAGCATGCACCTCAACACTTAATTACCTGAGAAAACGTGCTAAAAGTCAGCTTTCGCTGGTGAGATCATAGGTTTAAGTTCAACTAATAATATAGTGGACATATACGCAAAACGCTTGCTAGCTAGACTAAGGATTTGCTAAAAGCCTGCGGATACCCTCCGCTCTCAACATAACACACGGATACCCTTCCGCAATAACCAAAACACACGGATACCCTTCCGTAACAACATAGATATTCGGGTAACCCCCGCAATACCAATAAATACTCGGATAACCTCCGAAGTATTAATAACCTATAGGTGCACACTACAGTATCTAAATAAGTCAACCTTGAATAGTACACACAACATACATGTGACTAAAGCTGACAATTCACCAATAACCAAATAAGCCAACCTTGAATAGTACACACAAAAGGTGTGACTAAAGCTGACAATAACAAATAAGCCAACCTTGAATAGTACACAAGAGAAGTGACTAAAGCTGACTATACATCCTAGTCCATACGCATAGCAAGTTTAGAAAGAATATAAAAGCGATAACAGTCCACGTAAAATGATTTGCACGTTTCTCACCCCAATCATTGAAAACATAGTTCAAGAGTAAAAAGTGGGGCTATGACTCACCTCAAGTCCAGAAAATAGCAAGACGAGGTAGGTAGCAATAAGATGTATGATAACTCACGAAACAGCAACTACGGACTTGGCACGACCTAACAATATTAACTCTTTCAGAAGTCATTTCCTCAAATATATAATATTCCCAAACCCGGACGAGAATCCGTTTTATTTCCGAAAATCCATTTCGTATTAGTTTGGTGTATTTGCGTTTGGTATCCATACGGGTGGTGGGTCGACTCAAAACAAACCAACAAGATCACACGTAGAAGATATATTAAACTATAGATCTAATATTAGCCCAATATATCATTTAAATAAATCGCCAAAGTTTATCAAATCCGTCGATTTGATAATCCTCATATTTATTTACGTAATATACCGTTCCAAGATTACACCCAATCTAAAGCACATATAAAGCACATAGCACATATATACTATATAGTATATATCGTAGTTTAATAAATTCCTCATATATATCGTCAAATTGGCCAGATTTCCCGATATATATACTCGCAATCTATTACACTTTACATATACTACAACCTGTGGGCGTCGTAGGATACGCTGCCCACTAATATATTCGTTTCATATAACCAAACAACCCGGCTCAACCTTACAGTTGAGTGGTTATTTACTTATAGAAAACGTCTATATTAGTCGTCATATATCCGAGACAACACGAATGTCACAAATAATGACTTACCTGGACCCGAGTGACAACAATCTCGCCTAACTCAATAAACTTATCCGTTGTATATTTGAAATGACATTTTATTAAATGTTTCATAATTGTCGGGAGTTTCCCGTTTATAACACAATTTTTAATAATAATAATACGTTTAATAATATTACGCCACGCTCGTAGCCTAATATATATCTAATCGTATTATTTATAATACGACTCGTGATTATTATTATTATTAATATACGCATTTATATAGTTATATATACGTTATTCACGTATATACTTTCGTATAAACGTTCATATTATTAATAATTATTATTACGAGTTTTATTATTCTCGTTTCACTTTTAATATTTATTGAGTTATACGAAATGGTCATATGTCCGAGTCATGACCCTCGGCTCATTGTCCAAGTCCAATAATAAACCAAAGTCATAAATAATAAATCTCCGTCCAATCACAATCTCAACCACGGGCTACAACAATAAGGTCCGACTACGGTACCCGACTAACCTATCTCCGTCATCTAACGACCGTCTCATATCCGGTCCTCATATCACATTCCAATCGACAACAACTCCTCAATATCAAACCATAACCAAATCCAATTCGACCCAAAGTATTCGGCCGAAAAAAAAAATAAATGCCCCAACAATAATTATCAACAAATTCATAATTATACAAATTATAACATTAACAAAGTTAATGTGTGGGTCGGTTTACCAAGCCGACCCGAGCCCTCGACTCACTTGAGTCACGGCTCAAAACCACGAGTCGCGAGGACTCGAATCAACAACCTCAAGTGTCCACATAATAAGCTCCAAGAGCCACACTCCAAACTAGCCATTCGACCACTTGGGTCTCGGCCAAGAAATCATTCGACAACCAGGGTCAATTCGGCAAACTACATAGTACTCGGCTAAAGGCCGCGACTCAAAGCGTCGAACCATAATACCCATCGAGTCAATAGACTCGAACCACACCCAAAGAGAACCCCTAAGAGGGTCTCGGTATGGCCATACGAGCGCAAGAAAAGAACCCCGAGACCACAAGGTCTCGGCTAGCTCCAAATCGAGGTCACAACACCCTCGACCAAACCATGAAACCCGCGAATCCATCACCAATCGAACCCAACACAACCCAATCGGATACCAAACTTCTTTTTAAACCATTTTTATTGAAACCCACATGATTCTTGTAACAAGAATCATAACCATTCGAAAAAAAATAATGAAATCCGTGACTCTTGGTCACGATTCGAACCAACAACTCGAGTTAAAACTCGTCCTACCTTCCAAAATAGAGCCAAATCGAAGAGATATTCGAGAAATAATAAGAAAAGGATGATGAACTTGTGATTGTTTGGTTCGGATTTGGTGTTAATGGGGGAGTTAGGGCGCGTGTTCTAGCTCAAAAGAAAGAGGAGAAGATGAGGGTTAAGATGGTGGTGGTGGTTTTGTTAGGTGACCGGCGGTGTGGCGGCGGCTGGCCGGAATAGTACTCGGCGGCTAGGGTTTTCAAAGAGGGGAAATGGGGATAAGTTAGAGAGAGAGAGTTGTGAGGGTTTATGTTGGTGTGTGTGGGTCAAAACCGGGCAAACACACCCTTATACTAACTTTTTCTCTCTTTTTTTTTTTTTTTTTTTTTTTTTTTTTTTTTAAATGTAATAATAATAATAATAATAAGAGTAATAATAGTAATAATAGTAATAATAAAGATATTATTACGGTTGAGCGGGTAATGTGGGTAGATGTAAAAACACGTGGCCCGAACCCGAACTCATTTTAAAATTTCCATATCACACGAGAACCTCTCGTAATTAATTAAAATATATAACGGACTCGTTAAGACGAATCATAAAACTATGTTAGGTAATCCTAGTGCCAAAGTCAACGTAGTACCAAGTGAGAATTCAAATATACATCACCGATCACATAATCAAAAATGAATTATGAACATAATTCACGAATTCCATAACGTCATTAATTAAAATATCCATAAAATAGGTCTTACAAGTTCGTCGTGAAATGAAAATTTCAAATAAAAATTATAAACGAACTAAAATTGAAATGCGGGTTTTTAAAATAGCTCCCTAAACTGCCGGTTGTCACATCCTCCCCGTCTCAGAAGGAAACCCGTCCCGGGTTTCACTCGGAAAAATTTTTCATCTACGAAGTGAAAAGCTTCGGATATTTCTTCCTGAACTCGTCCTCACGTTCCCACGTATATTCTGGTCCATGTCGGGAATTCCAACGAACCTTGACGAGCGGAATGCGACTCCTCTTGAGTCGTTTAACTTCACGATCTAAAATCTCGATTGGTTCCTCCACGAAATTCAGTTTCTCATCAACACGAATGTCCCTCATAGGAATGACGGGCATTTCATCAGAAAGACATTTCTTCAGGTTACTCACGTGGAACACGTCATGAACTTTGCTCAGTTCGGACGGTAATTCCAACCTATAAGCCACGGGCCCAATTCTTTCTAAGATCAAGAATGGTCCAATGTAGCGTGGGTTGAGTTTACCACGTTTCCCGAAATGTATTACACCTCTCCAAGGCGAGACTTTCAGCATTACTTTGTCTCCAACCTGGAACTCTAAAGGTTTACGTCTCTGATCGGCATAGCTCTTCTGCTTATCTCTGGCTGCTTGCAACCGATCGCGAATCTGAGTTACTTTCTCGGTAGTTTCCAAAATAAGCTCAGGGCCTGTAAGTTGACTATCTCCAACTTCTTCCCAACCAATAGGCGAACGACACTTTCTGCCATATAAAGCTTCGAATGGTGCAGCCTTAAGACTTGTGTGGTAGCTGTTATTATAGGAGAATTCCGCAAGGGGTAAATACTTCTCCCAGCCTTTACCAAAGTCTATGATGCATGCACGAAGCATATCCTCTAACGTCTGAATGGTCCTCTCACTTTGACCATCGGTTTGGGGATGATATGCAGTACTCATATCAAGCCTCGTCCCCAAAGCCGTTTGAAGTGATCGCCACAAAGCTGACGTAAAACGACTATCACGATCCGAAATAATAGATATCGGGACTCCATGACGCGAAATAATTTCCTTCACATATAACCTTGCAAGCTTATCCACACTATCATCTTCACTAATAGCTAAGAAATGAGCAGACTTTGTCAGACGATCCACAATTACCCAGATAGCGTCACAACCGCTAGCTGTCCTCGGTAATTTGGTAATGAAGTCCATAGTAATCCGCTCCCATTTCCAGACTGGAAGTTCTGGTTGCATTAGCAGTCCTGACGGTCTCTGGTGTTCAGCCTTAACCTTGGCGCATGTCAAGCATTTACTAACGTACGATGCTATATCTGCCTTCATATTTGGCCACCAATAGAACTTCTTAAGATCTTGGTACATTTTATCGGAACCAGGGTGAATGGAGTACTTTGACTTATGCGACTCATGCATAATCACTTCTCGAATTTCTCCATATAACGGTACCCAAATCCGATCTCCAAGACATAATAATCCAACCGAACGCTCAACAAATCCTTTCTCATTATCAGCCATCCCAAATATGTTCTCGGCAGATCTATTTTCTGCTTTCAACGCTTCCGTTTGAGCTTCGAGTATTTGAGATGGTAATGGCGATACGATAGTCATTCCCAATGACCTAACTCGTAATGGTGGTACTCTTTCCTTTCGACTAAGAGCATCAGCAACAACGTTTGCTTTACCAGGATGGTAGCGAATTTCACAATCATAATCGCTTAGCAACTCGATCCAACGTCGTTGTCTCATGTTGAGCTCTTTTTGATTCAAGATGTGTTGTAGACTTTTTTGGTCGGTAAACACAACACATTTGGTTCCGTACAAGTAATGTCTCCATATTCTTAAAGCAAAAACTACAGCACCTAGCTCCAAATCATGGGTAGTGTAGTTTTTCTCATGCTTTTTGAGCTGTCGGGAAGCATAAGCTATCACTTTCTCTCGTTGCATTAACACGGCTCCTAAACCTTTATGTGAGGCGTCACAATAGACGACGAAATCCTCGTTACCTTCTGGTAACGCCAAGATAGGAGCACTACACAACATTTTCTTAAGCAATTGAAACGCTTCCTCTTCTTTATCTCCCCATTCATACGTAACACTCTTTTGAGTCAATTTGGTCAATGGTTTAGCTATCTTCGAAAATCCCTCAATGAATCTTCGGTAATAATCAGCTAAACCCAAAAATTGACGAACTTCGGTCGGGGTTGTAGGTGCAGCCCAATCTTTTATCGCCTCAATTTTTGCAGGATCCACATGGACTCCTTTTCTGTCAATCACATGACCCAAAAATTGTACTGTCGGAATCCAAAATTCGCATTTCGAAAACTTGGCATAAAGTTTCTCCTTCCTGAGCAATTCCAAAATGAGTCTTAAATGTTCCTCATGCTCTTTCTCACTCTTTGAATAAATCAGAATGTCATCGATGAATACAATCACGAACTTATCCAAGTATGGCTTGCACACACGATTCATGAGATCCATGAATATTGCTGGTGCGTTAGTCAACCCAAACGGCATCACCTGAAACTCGTAATGCCCGTAACGGGTCCTGAAAGCCGTTTTCGGAATATCTTCCTCGCGAACTCGAAGTTGATGATATCCCGATCTCAAGTCGATCTTCAAATACACACTCGATCCTTGAAGTTGATCGAACAAGTCATCGATCCTAGGTAACGGGTATCGATTCTTCACCGTTAACTTATTCAACTCTCTATAGTCAATACACATACGAAACGATCCATCCTTCTTCTTCACAAATAAGACTGGGGATCCCCAAGGTGAAGAACTTGGTCTCATGAATCCCTTTTCGGCTAACTCCGCCAATTGTTTTGACAACTCTTCCAGTTCGGTAGGTGCAAGACGATATGGTGCTCGTGCTACAGGTGCAGCACCAGGTATCAACTCAATCCGAAACTCCACTTGTCTAGTCGGCGGGATTCCCGGCAAATCATCAGGAAACACATCAGGAAAATCACGAACTATAGGCACATCTCCAATGCACCTTTCCTTTTTCTTCGTCTCGCCCTTCTCAGAAATTTGGGCTAAGAAGAGGTAACATCCCTTCTCCATTAACTTCGGTAACTTTGTGCAAGATATAACTGCTAATCGGGATGGGCTCCTATAATCCTTTCGGTCTCCTAGTATATTTAGGACTTCCTTTCCGTAGGGTACACGCACGATCTTCTCGTCGCAAAGTATGTGAGCACGATACTTCGACAACCAATCCATACCAATGATTACATCAAAACTTCCTAACGTGACGGGTAGAAGATCTATGTTGAAAGGATGGTTCAAGAAATTTAACGTACAACCTCGAATGATAGTATTAATCCTTTCTATGTTTCCATTAGCTAACTCAATATCATATCCAATTCCTAAGGCCATCGGGGGTTTCTCTAGTAAGGGTGCAAAGGTAGTGGACACAAAACTCCTATCGGCACCAGTATCAAACAGTATGGAAGCATAACGATTATTGAGAAGGAACGTACCAGTAACGACGTTCGGATCTTCTCCTCTCTCGTTCCCGAGTGCATACACTCTTCCCTGAGCAGCTCCATCTTCCACACATTGGTCCCCATTATCTTGTCGTCCACGGTTTCCATAATTGTACCCATTACCACCCGAGCCTTGATTTCCACGGTTCCGCGATTCTCTACACTCATTCCTATAGTGTCCCTTCTTTCCACACCCATAACAGGTAACATCTGCCTTGTTTCTCATCTCAGGAGCAGCTTGAACCATTGCAAGGGGTCGAGCTCTACAGTCCCTAGCTGTATGTCCTTTCTTTGAGCAATTCTGGCATTTCACACTACACCATCCAGTGTGATGCTGATGGCAACGATCACACTTGGGTGCATCACCGTTCTGATTCTTCTTATCTCCATTCCCAATAGCATAAGCCTTAGCTTGTCTCTTGCTTCGGTGATCATTACTCTTAGAGTGACGGTCTCTCTTTCTCTTTCCATTCTTCTCCTTATCAGCTTCTTCTAATTCCAACGAATCCATAAGTTGTTGAGCAATTGTGATTGCCTCATGGATGTTTGCAGGCCTAGCAGAAATTACATCATTCCTCGTAGCTACAGGCAAACCATCAGTATACCTCTCGATCTTTTGAGTTTCAGTTTTCACCATATCTGGGCACAACAAGGCTAACTCCTGGTAACGACGATTGTAAGTCGCCATATCATTACCTTTCACCTTGTGGTTCCAAAACTCAATCTCTAGCTTCTTGACCTCATTCCTTGGGCAATAAGTCTGAATCAGCAAAGACTTGAATTGCTCCAAAGTCATGGCATAAGCTACATCACTCCCAACTGCATTTCGGTAGTTGTTCCACCAAGTCAAAGCTTCATCCTTGAAAGTAAAAGAAGCAAACTTTACCTTCGCATTCTCCGCACAACCACTGACATTAAACACTGACTCAGTCTTCTCAATCCATCTAACTAAGTAAACCACTCCTTCATTTCCACCAAACTCAATGGGTCCACAAATCTTGAATTCCTTGTATTGACATCCATTAGCGCGAACAGGTGGAAAAGTTCCAGCAGAATTGTTGGAATGATTTGACTCAGCGAGTAGTTCAGCAACTCTTTGCTCCACGAGTTGGTTGATCATTGCTTGATCCACAGTAGGTGCATTAAGTGGAACTTGACCATTGTCTCCCTGAACATCAACATTTTGATTCCTGTTGTTACGGTTAGTGGTGTCCAGGTTGTCAGGAGTAGGGGTTTCAACATTTCGAGTAGGTCGACGACCTCGACGAGCAGGAGTAGGAGTAGTCACAGCAGGACCAGTCCTGGTAGACCTAACGGGGTTTCGACGGGGTGCCATTGATCTGTAACATCACACAAGTTCATGAGTCTCCAATAGAACTTATCGATATGCTCAACAAAACATCTCAACGAAACCAAGTCATGGAAAGAATAGCAACAATACACCACGTAACAACAAATAAGCGAATAAGGACTCAATTTCCATAACACCCAAAATCACATAATACCATATACTAATAATTATCAACCGTACAATAGCGATCTAACATCTTTCCAACTAACGGATAACACAAAACGTACTAATCGTTCCAAAAGAGACGAATACCGTACATAATACATCAAAATATGATAACTAGCTTTTCTAACCGAACACTCCTCGGCTAAGAAAGCAACAAGATAATATAACTCAAACAACTAGCCACGTGGCTGACGGAGAATCCTCAACTCCTGCCTCAAGCCATCCAGATCCCTCCATAACGATCCTAACTCCACGCTATGGGTGTCTCGGTCTCTCTTGAGGTCAGCCACCTCCTTCTCTAGCTCGGCATTCCTTTGCCAAAGCTTGCGGTCGGCCTCACGAGCAGTAACAAATCCTCGCTGCAAACTATCGATATGCTCGTGGACATCCATCATAACTCTCCTCAGCTCAGTAGCCCTACCCACAGCAACAGTCAAATCAACTCTCAAGTCCGCTAAAAACTCTCCAATAACTCGCTCAAGTCGATCAGATACACGTGCAACTCTGTCACTAAGCTCAGTAATCCGAGCCCACAACCTGCCAATCTCACCCTACTCTGCATGCTTAGCAGAAATCTCAGAAGATGCATCCGACTCCACTGGACTACCAGGTGGCAACTCAAACAAGAACGGATGATCAGGTGAATCGGGATCAATCGGGTGTACAGGTGAATCAGGCTCCTCAGCCTGAGCTGGTGGTGCTAACTCATCATCATCATCATCAGGCATATCATCCTCCTGAGGGTCATCCTCCTCCTCAGGGTCATCATCATCACCATGCTCAGCCTCCTAAGGGTCATCCTCCCGCCCAGGGTCATCAGCCTCATCCTCACCCTCGTACTCCTCCTCCTCCTCATCGGAAGACTACCTCATCACTCGTCGTCTCCTACTGGGTGAACCATGTGAAGATGTAGTAGGTGATCTAGGACGACGACGCAGTGATGTGGGCGGTGCCTCAGACAGAAGAGAATGAGCATCAATCTGTAAAGGTGATGGAGTAGGGCGTACCGACATGCGTGCCGTAGCTCGGTGGGCAAAGCGTGGTGCCACACGAGCCAAAGCCTGATAAAGAGTAAGCTGCCTCGATGTACCAGGGAGCCCTAGAGAAGATGAGGGTCCCTGCGTAGATGCAGCAGGTAGTGCTGAAGTAGAAGCTGCCTGTGATACAGTAGCTGAAGACATGGCCATCTGGTAAGGGTCATCAGATGCCATAGTGAACTGTGCAGGTAAAACTGGTGCAGTAAGAATGTCCTCGACGACATCGGGCATATGGGAGGCCATAGTCTGTGACAACGGCGTAGGGTAGGTGTAAGTGTTTCAAAACAACTTAAATCACAACTCATAAAACCATATCAAACATACTCATCAAATAATTCCATATATAATCTCAATAAAAGAATTTCAAACACCGCATTACTAAAATGTTTATAAAACATATAGACCATATAAATCCTCGAGAACGCCATCTTATTACTAAAATCCATAAACCTCAAGTCATCTCAAATATCTCATAATACCTCAAATAATAGAAGATGCTTCGGCTTGGCGGGCTGGCGGGCGGTAGTCAAGGATCATTTTCTATAAAAATACGGTTATAGTTTAGGCGTTTATTTACCTAGTTCTCTATAACCTTGGCTCTGATACCAATCTGTAACACCCCCAAAATTTGATACAGCGGAAGACTCAACAAGCTTTCGGGGTGCTACGGGGATTGGTATCCAACACAAGACAATATAGAACGAGATAAAGTAAACATAATAAAAACACAACCAAGACGGGGTTTTAAAGTTTACATTTATCCCAACATCATTCAGAGTCAGGCCCAAAATAAATAACGATAGGTCCAAATTTAATTATCAGAGTTTAGAAAATATAGATCCATAACCGTGTGCCACAGCCGAGCCTTCCAATCCAAGCATGCACCTCAACACTTAATTACCTGAGAAAACGTGCTAAAAGTCAGCTTTCGCTGGTGAGATCATAGGTTTAAGTTCAACTAATAATATAGTGGACATATACGCAAAACGCTTGCTAGCTAGACTAAGGATTCGCTAAAAGCCTGCGGATACCCTCCGCTCTCAACATAACACACGGATACCCTTCCGCAATAACCAAAACACACGGATACCCTTCCGTAACAACATAGATATTCGGGTAACCCCCGCAATACCAATAAATACTCGGATAACCTCCGAAGTATTAATAACCTATAGGTGCACACTACAGTATCTAAATAAGTCAACCTTGAATAGTACACACAACATACATGTGACTAAAGCTGACAATTCACCAATAACCAAATAAGCCAACCTTGAATAGTACACACAAAAGGTGTGACTAAAGCTGACAATAACAAATAAGCCAACCTTGAATAGTACACAAGAGAAGTGACTAAAGCTGACTATACATCCTAGTCCATACGCATAGCAAGTTTAGAAAGAATATAAAAGCGATAACAGTCCACGTAAAATGATTTGCACGTTTCTCACCCCAATCATTGAAAACATAGTTCAAGAGTAAAAAGTGGGGCTATGACTCACCTCAAGTCCAGAAAATAGCAAGACGAGGTAGGTAGCAATAAGATGTATGATAACTCACGAAACAGCAACTACGGACTTGGCACGACCTAACAATATTAACTCTTTCAGAAGTCATTTCCTCAAATATATAATATTCCCAAACCCGGACGAGAATCCGTTTTATTTCCGAAAATCCATTTCGTATTAGTTTGGTGTATTTGCGTTTGGTATCCATACGGGTGGTGGGTCGACTCAAAACAAACCAACAAGATCACACGTAGAAGATATATTAAACTATAGATCTAATATTAGCCCAATATATCATTTAAATAAATCGCCAAAGTTTATCAAATCCGTCGATTTGATAATCCTCATATTTATTTACGTAATATACCGTTCCAAGATTACACCCAATCTAAAGCACATATAAAGCACATAGCACATATATACTATATAGTATATATCGTAGTTTAATAAATTCCTCATATATATCGTCAAATTGGCCAGATTTCCCGATATATATACTCGCAATCTATTACACTTTACATATACTACAACCTGTGGGCGTCGTAGGATACGCTGCCCACTAATATATTCGTTTCATATAACCAAACAACCCGGCTCAACCTTACAGTTGAGTGGTTATTTACTTATAGAAAACGTCTATATTAGTCGTCATATATCCGAGACAACACGAATGTCACAAATAATGACTTACCTGGACCCGAGTGACAACAATCTCGCCTAACTCAATAAACTTATCCGTTGTATATTTGAAATGACATTTTATTAAATGTTTCATAATTGTCGGGAGTTTCCCGTTTATAACACAATTTTTAATAATAATAATACGTTTAATAATATTACGCCACGCTCGTAGCCTAATATATATCTAATCGTATTATTTATAATACGACTCGTGATTATTATTATTATTAATATACGCGTTTATATAGTTATATATACGTTATTCACGTATATACTTTCGTATAAACGTTCATAATATTAATAATTATTATTACGAGTTTTATTATTCTCGTTTCACTTTTAATATTTATTGAGTTATACGAAATGGTCATATGTCCGAGTCATGACCCTCGGCTCATTGTCCAAGTCCAATAATAAACCAAAGTCATAAATAATAAATCTCCGTCCAATCACAATCTCAACCACGGGCTACAACAATAAGGTCCGACTACGGTACCCGACTAACCTATCTCCGTCATCTAACGACCGTCTCATATCCGGTCCTCATATCACATTCCAATCGACAACAACTCCTCAATATCAAACCATAACCAAATCCAATTCGACCCAAAGTATTCGGCCCAAAAAAAAAATAAATGCCCCAACAATAATTATCAACAAATTCACAATTATACAAATTATAACATTAACAAAGTTAATGTGTGGGTCGGTTTACCAAGCCGACCCGAGCCCTCGACTCACTTGAGTCACGGCTCAAAACCACGAGACGTGAGGACTCGAATCAACAACCTCAAGTGTCCACATAATAAGCTCCAAGAGCCACACTCCAAACTAGCCATTCGACCACTTGGGTCTCGGCCAAGAAATCATTCGACAACCAGGGTCAATTCGGCAAACTACATAGTACTCGGCTAAAAGCCGCGACTCAAAGAGTCGAACCATAATACCCATCGAGTCAATAGACTCGAACCACACCCAAAGAGAACCCCTAAGAGGGTCTCGGTATGGCCATACGAGCGCAAGAAAAGAACCCCGAGACCACAAGGTCTCGGCTAGCTCCAAATCGAGGTCACAACACCCTCGACCAAACCATGAAACCCGCGAATCCATCACCAATCGAACCCAACACAACCCAATCGGATACCAAACTTCTTTTTAAACCATTTTTATTGAAACCCACATGATTCTTGTAACAAGAATCATAACCATTCAAAAAAAAAATAATGAAATCCGTGACTCTTGGTCACGATTCGAACCAACAACTCGAGTTAAAACTCGTCCTACCTTCCAAAATAGAGCCAAATCGAAGAGATATTCGAGAAATAATAAGAAAAGGATGATGAACTTGTGATTGTTTGGTTCGGATTTGGTGTTAATGGGGGAGTTAGGGCGCGTGTTCTAGCTCAAAAGAAAGAGGAGAAGATGAGGGTTAAGATGGTGGTGGTGGTTTTGTTGGGTGACCGGCGGTGTGGCGGCGGCTGGCCGGAATAGTACTCGGCGGCTAGGGTTTTCAAAGAGGGGAAATGGGGATAAGTTAGAGAGAGAGAGAGTTGTGAGGGTTTGTGTTGGTGTGTGTGGGTCAAAACCGGGCAAACACACCCTTATACTAACTTTTTCTCTCTTTTTTTTTTTTTTTTTTTTTTTTTTTTTTTTTTTTTTAAATGTAATAATAATAATAATAATAAGAGTAATAATAGTAATAATAGTAATAATAAAGATATTATTACGGTTGAGCGGGTAATGTGGGTAGATGTAAAAACACGTGGCCCGAACCCGAACTCATTTTAAAATTTCCATATCACACGAGAACCTCTCGTAATTAATTAAAATATATAACGGACTCGTTAAGACGAATCATAAAACTATGTTAGGTAATCCTAGTGCCAAAGTCAACGTAGTACCAAGTGAGAATTCAAATATACATCACCGATCACATAATCAAAAATGAATTATGAACATAATTCACGAATTCCATAACATCATTAATTAAAATATCCATAAAATAGGTCTTACAAGTTCGTCGTGAAATGAAAATTTCAAATAAAAATTATAAACGAACTTAAATTGAAATGCGGGTTTTTAAAATAGCTCCCTAAACTGCCGGTTGTCACAAGAATAATGGGCAGCTTTCATCTTTGTGATGGACAAAGCTGATTTGCATTGTCTACTCCCAAGCTTAAGATAGTCAAGGTCTTTGTTGAAGAAGAATTCAGCTTGGATAGTGACATTTCCTGGAGGGCCACCCAAGGGAAGTGGAGTGTTGTAATTATACTTCATTATTCCTTCATCCACAATGTCATTGAACATCTTGTGGCACTCTTCCATTTGGTATTGTAGATGATTAACATCCTGATGAAAAGCTTTGACAATGTTGAAGGCAGGGCCTTCCAGGTCCTTCTGAGTGAGCCTTGAGAGACCCCGTTTCTTGCAGAACCATGCGATGAATGTTCCCATATCACCAATTTGGGAAAGTAGGGAATCTTTAGAGGGTGGAACAAAACTGGTGGTGATTGCATTGATCCAGTTACTCTCATTGGTTGGTAAATCAGAGGAAGGAATCGTCCAGTCGGGCTCAGGTGATTGCGGTTTGTTGTCATCTGGTTTCCACCATGTCTCTTTGTCATCCTTGGTTATGGGAACTTGCGGTGAATCATTGGTGTCAGTTCTGGTGAATGATTTCCACCACTGTCTTCCAGGAATGTGAGTTGTAGAAGCATCATCATCTTCGTCATCGGATGACTCATCGTGTTGTGGATTGACAGAAGCTTCATTAAAGACATGATCGTCAGGGGCATGAGATGCAATGGAGGTTGCACCAGCGTCAAAAGTAGTCCAAGCAACATACTTAACTTGTTTTGCTTGTTTAGACGGAGCTGACTTGGTTGACTTGTCAGTCTGATGTTTTTGAGATGGTGATGAGGTGGGTTGTGATGATCTGCTAGGAGCTTGGGACCCACCAGGCAGTGAAGAAGTTCCTGATGGACCAGATGCCCCAGCAGGTGGTGGAGGTGGAGGTGGTTGAGGAGGTGAACCAGATGGTGGTTTGGGGTGACCCTGACATAGGGGTGTTAACGATCCGAGCCGAGTCGAGTTTTGGCCTAAACGAGCTAGGCTCGTTTATTAATAACTCGGCTTGAGCTCGGCTCGAGCTCGAATAAACTTTTAAAAATTAGCTCGAGCTCGAGCTCGAATATTTTTTTGTTGTTCGAGCTCGAGCTCGAAGCTCGTTTAAAATTTAAAACTTTTTTTTTTAATCCTACAATAAATTAACTTTCCAGCTTAAGATACTCGTATAAAAGACCAAACTTGATAGGCATGTTTATTAACACAATCTCGAGCTCGATAGCTTGTTTACAATTATAAAAATTTGTTCTAATGCTCAAACTAAGTTTATGTAACTTATAATAAATACTACGTTGCATTTGTAGCACAAGAGTGTATAACACATACTTATATTCTTTTTATAATTTTGAGTAAATATGATTCCTTATTGTTTTGAATTAAAATAAAATTATCAATACTTATTAAAATGTAAAAATAATGTTTGAGAAAAAAGTTAGATGTTTGGCTCGATTAGCTCGTTCGACTCGTTAAGCTCGACAGGCTCGATCGGCTCGTTCGGCTCGAGTAACTAAACGAGCTTTCGAACGAGCCGAGCCGAATACAACCTTATAAAAGCTCGGCTCGTTTAACTAAACGAGCACAATCTCTTGTTCGAGCTCGACTCGAGCTTGACAATATGTAGGCTCGAGCTCGAGTTAATCGAGCTCGAGCTCGAGTAGCTCGTTAAAAGCTCGACTCGTTAACACCCCTACCCTGACACCGCTGTTTTCTTTTATGTTCAATTTCCATGTCCCGGGCGAGTTCCTCAGCATTATCTTGTTGAATTGAGGCCTCCAGTGCCTTATACAGCTGTACGTGAGCGTCGTGTCCTGTGTGTTGACCCTGCTGATACATACTATGCTGCAGAATAATCTTCATGTCATTGATAGGTAGGTCTTTGAACCTGGACCTGAGAGGGGCTTCGAGAGCAATATTGACAGCTTCAGCTACCTGTTCGTTGATAGCCTTAGATACTTGTAGTTCAAGATCAAGATGCTCCAACTTGTATAATCTGCTGCCATGAATAGTGATTGTTTGTGGCAGATTAAGGTTAACCAGAGTTTGAAGCAAAGAGGCATGCTTGTCCAACTTCTCACGAATGGCAAGGTTTTCTTGAACAGCATCGGTAGTCAAAGCAGCTAAAGTGTCCAGATCTAACTTCTTCTCAGTGTTAGCAGGAGCGGCAGATGCAGACGGTTTCTCCTGTGTGTCATCAGCTTATGGGATGTCCTCGTTGTTGGGACCAGCAGAAGACGTTGGTGCAGACTTCTCCATTGACACAACTTCTCCATGCTCATCACTAGACTTTTCACATTCAGCATCATCTGGCTTATCCATGAGGAATTGATCGCCATAAGTGTCCAGATTCTTGTACGATGATAACGTACCAGTGGGGCTGTCAGGTACCACCTCGAGCTTAGGATCATCAGTTTTCAATTTGAGGTTACCTTGAATATCCGGATATGCAGTAGAAACAAACTCGTCATCGAGTGGATCGACTGGGGGAACAAAATCAGCTGGTTTATCCTGTACATGTTGTTGGCTGGTTACATCTTGTGTAGAGAGGTGTAGTTCGTCACCTTTGGGAGCAGAACTGGTGTCAGTCTCAGAACTGCTTGATTTAGTGGGTTGTCCAAGACTTGGTGAGGAGGCCTTTTCAGAAGAAGGCTTAGCAGATGAGGATGTTGGTGAGCGTCTTTTGAGGATATACTTGGAGCTGGTTGATTTGGAGGCAGGAGATGATATTTTCAATAGAGTGTGTGCCGCTTGTTCTTCTTTAGCAACCTCCTTGCCTTTACCGGTCACGTGTTGGATCTGTGAAGCTCTATCAGATTGAGGTTCTCTAATGTTGACCCTACTGACAGGTGGAACCGGTGGCATGTATGCTTCCTTCAAGCTTTCAGCAGTTGCCATTTGTACCATTTCTTCTTCAGTGAGAGGCAACTGAGTGGAGCAAGGTGTAACATTGGGGTCTTCAGCACTTGGAGATTTAGTTTTTAAGCTGGTTCTTTTACCTCCAGTGGTCTTCTTAACTCTTTTAGTGCCTTCAGAGGATGCAGCCGAGGTATTGCCACCTTTGCGTTTCTTAGATGCAGATCTTGCAGACTTAGTGGATACGGTTGGCTCATTAGGGGGTGCTTCCCGACTTTTCTTAAGAAGTTTAAGATATTCCTCATAATATTGAGCAGTCAGTATATCACGGGTAAGAAGGGCAGTGGAATGTCCATGCCGAATATGATCTCGCCAGTGCTCTTAGAATCATATTTGAGGAACCCAAGTGGATGTTCGTCAGTAGGTTGATGAAGAGGAGATTCTTCTCTGGGGTGAAATTTTAGAGATCGTTGAAGGCTAAGTATGATCAGCTTAGTAAACCGAATGCTTGGGATCGAAAGCTTGGCTGATCTTTTCTTTCCGTCTTTGTTTGCTTCAAGGTTAGCCTTGTCGACCAAGAAAGAGTGAATGGACTGACTAAATTCCTCCCAGATACGTTCAGCAAAATTGATGTTCACACTGTTGATAACACCCCAGAGAATTTGTAGAGATGGAGCTCTAAGTCTTTCATATCCTGATGTTTTTCCAGACAGACACAAATTGATTAGGCTTGCAACTGCTCTCCATGGTTGATAGAGGTCATGTGTGATGACAGTGGAAAGTGTGGATACTTGAGTGGGGTATCCAAGTTCATTGACGAAATCAATAAGGGTAGTTGGAGTAGGTGGGGGAGTATATTCAACATTATCACCCGTTGGTAATATCTGTAGAGCACTACCAAGTGTTTCCATGGTGATATTCACCCAATGCTCATCCAGCTGACACTTGTACATGTTGGTTGTTCTGTCAAGGCACATTGTGTTCCAGAACTGTTGGATGTAGATGGAGGGGACAGAGGAGGATGCGGTAAAGGCATTGAAGAAGGTGGTGTTTTTCAGTATGTCAAGTGCAACTCTGAATATGGGATGATGCTGAGATCTATCCGTCTTAACATAGCAGTTACTTTTCCCAATAGGTACCCACTTGTTGAAAGGCAAAATTTCATTGTCAGACCGAACAGGTGGAGCCAATGGTTCAATAGATTCTGCCATAGGAGCTGCATTTGACAAACATTACCACAGAAGGAGATCATATGTGAAAGTGAGTGTTAGCAGCAAGAGAACCCCAGAATTAAATGGTAAGGCAATAGGAACAGGGCCAAGGGTTATGTACGGCAAGTAATAAGCACTCAAGGGAATCATTCAACACATAGAATAGCAGTTTAGACAACTAAGAATGAGAGTCAAACACACCAAGCCATGCATAAAAACTTAGGCGCCCATACATAAACACACATGCTGACCACAACAAATAAGTGTAAGACAGAGTGAGCCAAGAAAGTCCCCAGTCAGAGTTAAACGCAGAGCACTTAAGCGCAGACTCAATTAAACGCAGACTCAAATTTTTTAACCGCAAAGTTGTAATCGCAAACTAAGTTAACCGCAACAAGTCAAGATAACCGCAACCAACTGAACTGCAACACATGGTCAACGCACATCAAGTTAACCGCAAGTATAGGTAACCGCAGATTTATCAAACCGCAATCGCAGTAATAATTACACGCAACCATTTTAATCACAGAGAAGGTTAACCGCAATCAAGGACTTGATCTAACCGCAGTCAAGAAATTAATCTAACCGCAGTCAAGAGTCATAAACTAATCGCAATCAAGAAATTAGACTAATCGCAATTGAGAACTTAGTCTAACCGCAGTCAAGAACTTAATCTAATTGCAATCAGGAATCATAAACTAATCGCAATCAAGAATCAAATCTAAACGCAATCAAGAACATAGTCTAAACGCAATCAAGAACTTAGTCTAAACGCAATCAAGAAATTGGTCTAAACGCAATCAAGAACACTCTCCACACTCCGTATCATCCAACAGATCAAACATTAGACACCGTAACTTGCACTGAGATCCATTTTCCTAAGTAACTAACTCATCCTTTTCCATCCTAACATAAAAAACACTACACGTGGAATTTTTGTCCTAACCGCAAGACCAACAAATCCAAGATCTAAAAACTCATGACCGTGAATCACACATATAAGCAATAAATGAACGATTACATGTATAATAAAACCAGCATGATCTAACCTATTAGACACAAATTCTTTTACACGAGACAGAGATCACCGCGGGTATCCACCTAAGATAACACAACGTGTGAGAGGTTGAAAACATGGAAGGTAATAGCAAATGTGAAGATAGAAACACTTGACATGCCAAGAATCGAGCACACAGGGAACACAATCAAGACTTAAACGCAGCACACAAGTAGAGATGAGTTAATAGCAATATGAGTTGTGGTAAACTTTTTCTAAACACAAGAAATAAAATTTCTTAAATATGAGATGAAACACAAATTGCATATTGACACATCTAGTCCCTGTACTACACTTATCACATATAAGATAATAATGCAAGTGCACAAGATTGGTCCCTGTAGTCATGAGAGATGCTCAAGCGATGAGGAAGTCTACATGACTAACATAAAATACCATGATGCTAGATATGAGATGCACCAGACTACATAGAGCAAGTACATAGACACAATGTGAAGTAAAAGAATATACACATAAAGATAACCTGAAAAATATAATAAATGTAAAACAAACTCACAATATGTACACAACTCTACTGACATAGGGTATAAACAGTGAATGTGTTAGTGGGTGAACAGTTTAGCCCGAGTCCTGAAACTAAGTAGTCAGGAGTCCACATGATGTCGACTCACGTGTGAGTAGACATGTCTCTAGTAGCAGCAGATGTCAGTGTCATTGGACGCCACACGCAGGTTTTAGCGGACCTGTTGTGTAATCCCTTTGTAACACCTGTGTCAATGGTGCACACACATGACCATTTGGGACCATTCATCACGAATGTCCTACCAGTTGGTATCCATAACCAAGAAGATCTAAACTTGTGAATAGTTTCATGCATGGTTACATTCTTGCGATGAGTAGTACTATGGTCATATTTCCTTGGTCTACGTCTCAAAGGTTTAACAGGTTTAAGACCATTTAATATATGAGATGTAAGTTTTGGCCTTACAAGGTTAGTCAAATCACGTTTTTTATCCACTTGAGAAACACATCGTTTATTCGAGAATTTAGATCTTTCAAAACTAAAATTCTTTGGTTGTCTAATGGTAGTTTGATAACCAACATTTTTCAAGACAGGTTTTCCCAAGATAGACGGTTTTGAAAGACTGAGTCTCTTTTGACTAAAAGCATTTGGTTGTCTAAAGATAGTTTGATAATCAACATCTTTCAGGATAGGTTTTCCCAAGATAGATGGTTTTGGAAGATTGAGGCTCATTTGACACTTTGAAACAACACTTGGCACTGTGTGCTCACTAGGAGTTTTAGAACATGAGGTCAGACTTTGAGCAGAGAAATCATCGTTGTTAGCAAGTTGTGAAGTAGTCAGATTGATGTTCTCAGCATTTATCTGTTTAAGTGACTCATATAGTTTATTACATTTCACCTTGAGATTCTCATTTTCAACACGTAATTTAGTAATTTTGCAATTAGTTTCATACGCATTGTATTTCCATTTGGCGTCATTGCATTGCTCATACATCTTGATTTGATTTTTAAGACAGTTGATAGTTGAGTCCTTGTCATGCAGTTGAGTTTTCAGATTGTTGATCAGAAAGTATTCTTTAAGATCAGGCAATTCAGGATTAAGACACGTTTTGCAGTTTTGAAAGCATTCTTCATTACGTTGTATTTCAAGTTCAAGTTCAATACAATGTTTTTGTAATTGTGAGAACCTTTTTTGAAGTTGATTAAATGCCTCTTTATCAACCATGTTCTGGTCCAGTGTCTTAGAAAACTCAACTTTCAGACAAGGGTTTTCATCAAACAAATCATTTTTGAAGACATCATACAGATCATTTTCTCCCCCTTTATAACACATATTTGTTGAATTAGTTAAGGGTAATGCACTGTCAGCCTGTCTCAACAAATTTGTGTTATAACTAAGATTGATTTGATCTGTATGATGACTTACATTTGATGGTGTATTGTATTGATCAATTGACGATACCTCATTGCTTGAGTTTGGTGTGGGTATGTTCACCATAGCCGGGGTCACTAATTCAGCAGAAGTGACTGTCTCATCCTTTTCTGAATCCAAGAGTTCAATGTTGACCGACTTTGCAACCACAGTTAAACCCGACCCCAAACTATCACATGCTTGTTCAACATGAGACTCAGCCTTGTCATCATCTCCAAGTTCAAGTATTGGCTGTCTCTCGATGTACTCTTTAACCTTGTCCAGGTATTGACGTAGCATATCTCTATAGTGATCAACATCTATCTTTGTGTGTTCAGCGAAGCACTTCATAGTCATCTGACTGTCGTAATCATAGACCATGGAGTATTTGGAGTCGAAGAAGTTATGCAGTTGTTTGCTGAGCACTCCTAGGGCAGCAGAGGATCCCTCGTTAGATGTTTCTTTTCTGACCAATTGTTGTCGTAATTGATCCAAATTCAAGATCATAATATCCGTGAATGTTTGAACATCTTGACCGAAAAGTGTCATGAATGCACGTTCAAAGCCCATTACGAATCCCTTGCCCTCAAGCAGCATTGAGAGATGTGACTGAAGTGTATGAAAGCATTCAATGTGACATTCTCTTGCCAGCTCAGGCAGTTTGCACGACTGAGGAGACTCATTCCCTTGAAAGTCCGAGCATGATTGTTCACTAGAGTCAACATACGATACTGGTCCTTTCATTTGAAGATTGCAAGGAAAAAATCACATATGAAGGGTTAACCGCAAGATATGCTAACCACAAGACCTAACCGCAGAAATCTAATCGCAATGCACTTAACCACAATACACTTAACCGCAATGAGATAATCACAAATGAGTACTCTAACCGCAGTACTTTGAACAACAGTAGTAGAAATCTAACCGCAATGAGTTAAACGCAATATACTTAACCGCAGAGAACTATCCTCAGTGAACTAACCGCAGAGCATTTAACCGCAGAACCTAACCGCAATAAGCTAGCCGCAGATGACTTAACCGCAGAATCTACTCGCAGAAACAAAAGTCCAAAACTGTCACTTTCATTGCGTTTTGTTTGTATTCTCGTAATAGTAAACGCAGCAAGCTAACCGCAGATTTTAGAACTTAACCGCAACCAAGCAATGAAACAGTGGACTTAAACGCAACATAGAAATTCGCCCATAACCAACTCCAAATTTCAAATAGCTTATTGATACGTTAACACAAACTGACCTACAATGTTCTACAACCACTAATGAACGTAAAAGTACACCACAAACATGTATAACAACACTAGATAGATTAAACCAAGATGTTTTCCAAGAAAGTGACTCCAAACTCACAAAACCACTCAAAACATCATCAAATTTGATTCTACAAGGCCATAAGATGAAACCTTGGCTCTTGATACCAATTGTAGAATACTAACTATGTAGGAAACATGATCAAGTGGTGATGTGAGAGGCGTAGAAATGAGGGGGGGGGGAAGAAAGGAATGAAAGAAAGGAACCTTGAAAGAAAAAGAGAAAATATTAGATTGAAAATGAATGAAGGTCCAAACCTCTCCACATGTGGAGAGGGGTATTTATAGTTACAATATTACGCCCACTCCCGGGCTGTGGATCAGGCATACAGTGGGTGAAGACCCGTCCTTCTTCCACTGTGCTACTTAAACTAATACTAATTAACTAATAAACAATCTAACTACGAGCTAACTTAATGCTATTACAATCATTAGGTGATCGAGACTTTTGCAGGAATATTTGTATTCCTAACTGGAAAAGGAAGCAATTCGGACGTTTTTGGAGCATAAAAGTGAAGAAAACACCAAAGTCTTAATTTTCCTTGCTGGGAACAGTAGGTGACGGCGTCAAGAGTAACATCCTGACGGCGTCAAGAGCAATTTCCATGACGATCCAGTACAGATTTGACGGCGTCACAAGGAAGGGCATCAAGAGGAAAATGCATGACGGCCTGGAAATGCATAACACATGACGGCGTCAGAAGTAGATCAAGGCAGTCCGAGAATTATTTTGGCGGCGAGGTGATGGTGTCACAAGTTTGGTCTTGACGCCGTCAGACCCTATTTCCTATATATAGTTTTCTAATTTTTTCATTAAAAGAGAGAAGTTTTGGAGAAACCCTAAGTACGAACTTGGTGTGAATTTTACAGGTTTTTCAAGGGTTCCAAGCCCTTGATACCTTTCATGTGTAATTAAGATAAGTGTTCTTTTAATTCAATCAATATGTCTATGTGTTGGTTGTCTATATCTTGTTCTTGTCTTAATTCCATCATGCTAGGCTAGATTTATCTTGTGTTTGCTTGGATCTAATGAAAACTAGATGTTAATTATGTCTTGATTACTTGTTTATAATTGTCTTGGATGAATGAATTTATATGTTAGGCTTAAGAAAACTGGCAGATCTCCAAATGGTAACATGCTTGAATGTCTTAGGAAACATGAACCTATTGCACTAGGTCTTTATTGGTTGTATTTAATGCATGAGCCACTGTTTATAATCCCTATGGTTGTGCTGGGCATGGTATAGGAGGAGATAAGAGCTCATAGAATTGGGGAGTTATGTGCGATACCCCATGAATGGTATTAAGGAATACAATCTGTCATCCATGCAACTATAACAAGTAATTAACACGTAAAAGATGTCTAGGGAGTAGTGAAATCTAAGTAAACACATTTTCTCCACTTATTGCTCACAACCTTAGTATAATTTAGTTTATTTTCATTTCTAGTATTTTATTTTGATTGCATCTTTAGTATTGGGTTAGTTGACTAGCAACTAATTCCGCCCAAATCCTTCAAACCCGAGATTTTTACTTGCTTTCTAAAAAAAATATAAAAATACAAAAAGAATCATCTCTCACCTTTAGAACTAGTATTTAGGTTTTCTAATCCTAGCGACACTATTCCTAGCTGAATGATCAATCCCCCGGTACTTGTCACTATACTATACTACAACGATCAGGTACACTGCCTGGTGGGGGTTGTAAGCTTCTCAAGATCCCTTGAGAGGTAAAGCCTGGTGCGATTCCCACTTATCAAGTTTTTGGCGCCGCAGCCTGGGGAATAGTTATTGTCTAGGTTAGAATCTCTTTTTATTAGGTCTACTTGCTAGATTCCGTTCTAGTAAGATTTTATTTTTATTTTTAGGTTTCTTTAGTCTATCTTATTTCTTTGTGTCTTTGTTCGTAACTTTTCACCACCCGACATCATGGACAACGGGAACATCTTTGAACCTGTCATCCCACCACAACAAAACCCACCATTAGAACCCCTTAGGCCCCGAACCTCAGGAGAGCATTCCCGACCTAGCCACCAAGGCTACCGAAACACCATTGAGCTCACCGGAGCCAATGTGACTCCCTTGCGATCCGACACCATCCGGTTGGTGCAAAGCGGATGTGCATTCCATGGACTTCGTTCCGAAGATCCAAACCAACATCTTAAGGACTTCCTCAAAATCGTAGATTCCATAGACCTAGATGTTGCAACTAGAGAGACAACCCGATTACGCCTATTCCAATTCTCTATACGGGATCAAGCTAGTCAATGGCTTGAGCGTTTACCCGCGGGATCCATCACCACATGGGATGATCTCACCACTCATTTCCTTGCCCAATTTTTCCCACCGGGGAGAACTACTAAGCTTAGAAATGACATCTTGATGTTCCAACAACGTCAAAATGAATCTCTTTATGAAGCATGGACTCGTTTCAAGGACTTACTCCAAAAAGTTCCTCATCATGGCATAGATCTTTGGCTCCAAGTCCAAATTTTTTATGACCATATCGATCTCTCCACGAGGCGAGCCATTGACCAATCGGCCGGTGGTAAGCTACGTGATCTAAGTGCGGAACAATCATGGGAACTCATAGAAGATCTTGCTCTCTATGACAACGAAAGTTGGAATGATCCCCGTGATTTTAACAAAACGGTCAAGGCAATATCTTTGCCTTCAAACAATTCTAGCACTCTCGACCGTAGGATCATGGAACTTGAAGGTCGAGTCAAGTCGCTCATTAAATCTTACGGAGCTCAAAAATCCTCAAGCCAAATAAGTAGAATCGCTTCTACATGCAAATTATGTAATGGCCCTCACGAGACTCATAACTGCATGGAGCTTCCAAAACATGCTTATAACGAATTCACGTCGTCACACGTGGGTAAAGGTCCTCGAACTTCTGGCGAGGCCTATGAGGCATGGAAGGATAAACCTAATTTCAGAGGATACCAAACGCGGAGCGTATCTTTCAATGACTCCTCACCACTCACTTGGTCCGAGCATTTTCCATCACAAGGTATTCCTAGGCAAAGCTGTGAAGATGCTCTAAAAAAATTCATTCTATCCCAAGAATTACAGCTCTCTACTCTCGAGGCTAAATTTAGACAACAGCAGGCTGATATGAACAACAAGATTTGTAATCTGTTAATTGCTATCAAAGAGCATGTTGTTAATGAACCCACTCACGTTGATGAGGTTAAGTCTGTTACCGTCATGAGTCCACCAACCTCCCCTGTGAAAATAAAAAGTCCTAGCAAGTTATTCAAACATCTATCCCCTAAAGGAAAAGAACCTGTCAACCCCCTAGGACCATTCCATTTCGTAAACACCATCACCACGATATCTGCTTTTACACCCAACCCAACCCAGCAACAAACTAACAAATCTGGTCATACAGCTAAAGATGAGACCTTAAGGGTAGACCACGATTCGGCCAGAAAACCTACCAACTCATCCGAGCAGTACACCACGCGAGAATCTGGCAAACCGGATGAAGGGAAAGAGAAATCGGAAGAGCATGAGAGAAATCCAACCATTTTGGGTAAATCTATTATAGAAGAACCCGAGAGAAAAATGGAGGATGTTACTAGTGGGAGTAGCGATAGGACTAAGGTAAGTAACCCTAAAGTTTTCAAGATCCCCTGCACCATTAAGGAAAAACTCTTAACCGATAGTCATATAGATCCTAGCTCCCCAGTCAACATAATCCCCTTTTCCCTATACCACGAAGCCTTCCCAGAACGCATTGCGTGCGAGAAAGTAATGAAAAATTTATCAATCAGGATTGGAGAGCTTGTTTACAATACTGACCTCACCGTGGTCGATGACGTGGACCCTGTTGATAAAAATAAATGACTAAAAACGTTATTCATATCTTTCGATATCTCTATGTTTTGATAATCACAAAACGTAAACTAATTAAATCCAAAGGTTATGACGTAAACAAGTATTTAGTAGTAAATACTCACTTTCACCATTTAATCACTTAAGGTTTGAATAAACAAAGTAATTAGTGCATTATAAGATCAAAGGAAATCTTGTCTTAAGACATAACATTTTATAAAATGATTTTAAAATTTTATATATATTTGTAAATCATTTTTGGAATAGCTTTATTAAACCACAAAAATATGATTTCAAATTTCCAACCAAAAAGGGCAAATTTTATCCAGAAAAACTTTTCAAACGTTCAGGAGGGCGGCCCCCTTAATTTTACTAGGCGGCCCCCTTAATCATTAAGGGGACCGGCCTACAATTAAGGGGACCGGCACGCTCCCGAACAGTATTTTCTGGCCCTATAAATATTGGATCATTCCACATATTTTTCTCACCTTTTTGCACCAGAAACTTTCTGATCTAAACATCCATTTCCTTTCTCTAATAATCCTTTCATCTTATATACTTTGATCTTTGTTTCAAAGTGATTCAAGCCTCAACATTCAAAGTGCAAAGAGAAGAATACTTCTATTAGAAGTATTACAACTTAGTATCATCTTGCTATCTAAGTTGCTTGTTTATATTTTCTTGTAAATCTTTCATTCATTGGTGAATAAGGTGTATGTATTAGTTAGCTAGATTTAGTTGAAGAATCTAGAATTGTTGTAAGTGTAAAGTGGAACTTGAAGTGGAGAAGAAGGGTTAGATAGTATTGGTGATAGGAGATTGTAGCAATAGGAACTTGTTGTGAAGATATTGTGGGTTCCAAGTGAAGAAGACTTGAAGACATTAGTAGATTGAAGTTGTGAAGACTTTAGTAGCTTGAAGGTGTGAAGACATTAGTGGCTTGAAGGTGTCAAGACATTAGTGGCTTAAAGGTGTGAAGACATTAGTGACTTGAAGGTGTCAAGACATTAGTGGCTTAAAGGTGTGAAGACATTAGTGACTTGAAGGTGTCAAGACATTAGTGGCTTAAAGGTGTGAAGACATTAGTGGCTTGAAGGTGTCAAGACATTAGTGCCTTGAAGGTGTGAAGATACTTGTGGTGTGAAGTAGTATTGAAGTAGTGCAAAGGTGTGAAGAAGAAGTGGTGTGATATTTGGTGTGAGATTGGTTCTAGCTACGATTAGAACTCGACATCTTGCTTTGTGTCGTTAATTGGTGTAAGCTTTTGGTGTGTACGGTTTTCTCCACCATAAGGGAGGTTATTGACTTAGTGAAGAAAACTCTCGAGTTCGGTGCTCGGGGAGTGGAGAAGGGCAAGGAAGGTGTCCTTGTAGCCGAACCACTATAAATCCTTTGTCTCTCGGTTTGATCTTTCCATCTCTCACTCTTTACTTGCTTACTTACTAGCTTTTCATATATTGCTAATATTGTGTGTTGTGCATATATTGATTTCACATAAAGATCAAACTAGGTTCCATTTAAAACATTAATTATACTTTAGTAAAATATAAGTATAAACAATTACTAAGACACATATATATATATATTAGTACAAACTTGTAATTAAGTGAGATATATGAAATTATAATTTCTATTCAACACTTTAAACAAGTAGTGTATATATATATGATATATGTGAATTAGGTTTGTATCTATACTTTAGCTTCAAAGGTTTTTACAATTAACATCAATTCTTTGAAAAGCAAATTCTTATTAAACGAAAAAGACGCAAAACTATTCAACCCCCCCTTCTAGTTTTCCACAGACCCTCTCACCAATCAAACGTTAACCAACCTTGTTCTTGGGAAACCATTTATCAATGAATCGGGAGTGATCCTTGATGAGAAAGATGGTAGTGCATTATTCACCAATGGTGTTAAGAAGATAATTTTTTGTAGGGGTAATGAGGAGGTGTACGAGTATCGTCCTTCCCTTGAGGGGAATCTATATGGGTCAAAGGATGGAGAATCGGGGAAGATAAGACGGCGTGACCCGAATAATCTCAAAATTCCTTGCATGATCGGTCATAAGTACTTCGATAATGTCTACATTAACATATTCATGCCTAAGAATTTTATGTCCCTATTCCATTACAACAATATCTGCAGATGGGGAATGATTTACAAAGGAGAGAAAGTGGTTGGTAAGGATCATGAAATCCAGGTGTTCGTAGGAAATATGGCATTCACTATGGAATTTACAATCGTGGACTACATCGAAGACTATGTCGACCCTAGATTATCACAAATTGTTTTTGGGGCGCCATTTTGCGAGATCACTAATCTGATAATTGATGACCGGAAAGGAATTATGACCTTCGCTGATGGAATTAGGAGGGTTTCATACCAAACGCCATACAAGAGAAGAGACCTTAAGGAAATCGATTGTGACGGGCTTGATAAAATAAGTTCCCAACTTATTTTGTCCGATGAAGATGTTCGGAGAGGGTGTAAGAACACTTCTGATTTATCATGTGGATTCTTTAAGGATGTTAGTAAGCTTGGTTCTAAGTATCGAAATGATATCTTCGAGTTCGAAGACCCGAAGTACTTACACTATGAAAGCGATACTAGTTTAGAAGATGATCTAGAGAGTGGAACCAATGATGAGGTCACGTAGTAACCCATGACCTTGAGTCTAGCTACAAGACTCGTAAATAAAGAAAAGCGCTTCTTGGGAGGCAACCCATGCTTTGTGTGATTTTATTATTGTTTGTTTGTTATTTGCTTCCGTATGCATGCTTTATTTTTATTGTTGGTTGATCATGTTTCTCAATTAAATAGTGGAAATGCTTTACTTTGTTGTTTTGGCCTAGTCTTAACTCCACCTAAAAGTATTTTTGCAAAAGATAAGTGTAAGGGGAAACCCCAAATATGTTTTTAAGAAACACACCGATCATGATTCTCCACAATATTAAATGAACATGTGTATTCGTATTTGTTAGAGTCAAATGCTTGTATTGAGTCATAATGAAGTTTTGCAGGATTTTTCAGGAAGTAGGACCAAGTTTTTCCAGAAATTTTCCGGAAACTTAACATAAGAATTTCTGCAGGTCACTTCTGACGGCGTCAAGAGTTAACTCTTGACGGCGTCAAGTGTAAAAATCTGGAAATTTTACCGGTTTTGTTTTTCTAACGGAGTCTTATGGTTTTTGTGAATTATTAAGTTTTATAATCTCCAGGAGATCTGCAAAATTCATTCCACAAGCATTATATCTTATCTTGTTTTCTAGGATTTAGTAACTTATATAGGATGCCGCCGATTTTACGCGAGGTTGTTTTGTCTATTTTCTCAGGATTAACAGGTTATGTTTGACAAGAAGATGATTTATATTCTGGAAGGGAAGCTTTGATTGTTCATTTTCTTGAAGGAAGATTTAACCTGGCCACCTTATTATCCATACCGAGCGAATCAGGGGAGTATTTGATTTCATTCTTTTTACTTTTTAACTTTTACATTCTTTACTTGAACATTGGGGACAATGTTCATCTTAAGTGTAAGGGGATGGTAAAAAGATGATACCTTACATATGCACTTTCGCTTGAGTTTATTTTGTTTAATGGTAGATGTGTAATAAAACTATGAGAAATATTTGTTAGTGCAATTTTAGCGCCAAATTTAAATTTTTTTACAACATTTAGGAGTGAAACTTTAGCCATAGCAAGCGTCTCATGGATAGGAGATTGTATGACTAGCACATAACCGTATATTCAGAAAAATTTTCCACCCAAATATGTGAGGTTCGCCTTTAGATTTGATAGGAAAAGCATTTACTATTAGTGCTTATAAGTGTACCGGTAGCATTTAGATTCTAGAACTTGCGTTAGTGATGCATCCCGAGACCGCTAGTGAGACTACATTCGTGTAGTAGGATTTACTACATGATAAGAGGCATTAGGATCACCCTTGTGTTAAACCCGTATCATAATTACTTGACCATTTAAGTCATATTACTTGGCTAGTTAAGTCAACTAATTTTTTCCCACACCCTTAGCGTTGTACTCATTTTTAGTACACGATACCCCTAGTACACCCCTCTGAGCCTATCTTTTCGTTTCTAACTTTAAGCATCTTACTTAAAGGAAGAATTTGTTACACCCCACTTAAATGTACAACCAAATCGCCTTAGCCTTCCGTGTATGCGCTCATTTTTAGTGCATTATTGTTATTTGTTAAACCCTAAGTTAACTTTCTAATCAATTAGAAAGTTAACTTAGGGTTTAACAAATAACAATAATGCACTAAAAATGAGCGCATACACGGAAGGCTAAGGCGATTTGGTTGTACATTTAAGTGGGGTGTAACAAATTCTTCCTTTAAGTAAGATGCTTAAAGTTAGAAACGAAAAGATAGGCTCAGAGGGGTGTACTAGGGGTATCGTGTACTAAAAATGAGTACAACGCTAAGGGTGTGGGAAAAAATTAGTTGACTTAACTAGCCAAGTAATATGACTTAAATGGTCAAGTAATTATGATACGGGTTTAACACAAGGGTGATCCTAATGCCTCTTATCATGTAGTAAATCCTACTACACGAATGTAGTCTCACTAGCGGTCTCGGGATGCATCACTAACGCAAGTTCTAGAATCTAAATGCTACCGGTACACTTATAAGCACTAATAGTAAATGCTTTTCCTATCAAATCTAAAGGCGAACCTCACATATTTGGGTGGAAAATTTTTCTGAATATACGGTTATGTGCTAGTCATACAATCTCCTATCCATGAGACGCTTGCTATGGCTAAAGTTTCACTCCTAAATGTTGTAAAAAAATTTAAATTTGGCGCTAAAATTGCACTAACAAATATTTCTCATAGTTTTATTACACATCTACCATTAAACAAAATAAACTCAAGCGAAAGTGCATATGTAAGGTATCATCTTTTTACCATCCCCTTACACTTAAGATGAACATTGTCCCCAATGTTCAAGTAAAGAATGTAAAAGTTAAAAAGTAAAAAGAATGAAATCAAATACTCCCCTGATTCGCTCGGTATGGATAATAAGGTGGCCAGGTTAAATCTTCCTTCAAGAAAATGAACAATCAAAGCTTCCCTTCCAGAATATAAATCATCTTCTTGTCAAACATAACCTGTTAATCCTGAGAAAATAGACAAAACAACCTCGCGTAAAATCGGCGGCATCCTATATAAGTTACTAAATCCTAGAAAACAAGATAAGATATAATGCTTGTGGAATGAATTTTGCAGATCTCCTGGAGATTATAAAACTTAATAATTCACAAAAACCATAAGACTCCGTTAGAAAAACAAAACCGGTAAAATTTCCAGATTTTTACACTTGACGCCGTCAAGAGTTAACTCTTGACGCCGTCAGAAGTGACCTGCAGAAATTCTTATGTTAAGTTTCCGGAAAATTTCTGGAAAAACTTGGTCCTACTTCCTGAAAAATCCTGCAAAACTTCATTATGACTCAATACAAGCATTTGACTCTAAAAAATACGAATACACATGTTCATTTAATATTGTGGAGAATCATGATCGGTGTGTTTCTTAAAAACATATTTGGGGTTTCCCCTTACACTTATCTTTTGCAAAAATACTTTTAGGTGGAGTTAAGACTAGGCCAAAACAACAAAGTAAAGCATTTCCACTATTTAATTGAGAAACATGATCAACCAACAATAAAAATAAAGCATGCATACGGAAGCAAATAACAAACAAACAAAAATAAAATCACACAAAGCATGGGTTGCCTCCCAAGAAGCGCTTTTCTTTATTTACGAGTCTTGTAGCTAGACTCAAGGTCAAGTAATTAGTTGACTTAACTAGCCAAGTAATATGACTTAATGGTCAAGTAATTATAATACGGGTTTAACACAAGGGTAATCCTAATGCCTCTTATCATGTAGTAAATCCTACCACACGAATGTAGTCTCACTAGCGGTCTCGGGATGCATCACTAACGCAAGTTCTAGAATCTAAATGCTACCGGTACAGTCATAAGCACCAATAATAAATGCTTTTCCTATCAAATCTAAAGGCGAACCTCACATTTTTGGGTGGAAAATTTTTCTGAATATACGGTTATGTGCTAGTCATACAACCTCCTATCCATGAGACGCTTGCTATGGCTAAAGTTTCACTCCTAAATGTTGTAAAAAATTTTAAATTTGGCGCTAAAATTACACTAACAAGTATTTCTCATAGTTTTATTTCACATCTACTATCAAACAAAACAAACTCAAGCGAAAGTGCATATGTAAGGTATCATCTTTTTACCCTCCCCTTACACTTAAGATGAACATTGTCCCCAATGTTCAAGTAAAGAATGTAAAAGTTAAGAAGTAAAGAGAATGAAATCAAATACTCCCCTGATTCGCTCGGTATGGATTATAGGTTGGCCAGGTTAAATCTTCCTCCAAGGAAATGAACAATCAAAGCTTCCCTTCCAGAATATAAATCATCTTCTTGTCATAAATAACCTGTAAATCCTGACAACAATAGACAAGGCAACCTCGCGTAAAATCGGCGGCATCCTATATAAGTTACTAAATCCTAGAAAACAAAGTAAGATATAATGCTTGTCGAATGAAGTTTGCAGATTTCCTGGAGATTATAAAACTTAATAATTCACAAAAACCATAAGACTCCGTTAGAAAAACAAAACCGGTAAAATTTCCAGATTTTTAACTCCAGACGCCGTCAAGAGTTAACTCTTGACGCCGTCAAAATGGACCTGCAGAAATTCTTATGTTAAGTTTCCGGAAAATTTCTGGAAAAACTTTGTCCTACTTCCTGGAAAATCCTGCAAAACTTCATTATGACTCAATACAAGCATTTGACTCTAACAAATACGAATATACATGTTCATTTAATATTGTGGAGAATCATGATCGGTGTGTTTCTTAAAAACATATTTGGGGTTTCCCCTTACACTTATCTTTTGCAAAAATACCTTTAGGTTGAAGTTAAGACTAGGCCAAACAACATAATAAAGTATTTCTACATTTTAATTGAGAAACATGATCAACCAATCAATAAAAATAAAACATGCATACGGAAGCAAATAACAATCAAACAAATAAAATCACACAAAACATGGGTTGCCTCCCAAGAAGCGCTTTTCTTTATTTACGAGTCTTGTAGCTAGACTCAAAGTCATGGGTTACTACGTGATTTCATCATTGGTTCCACTCTCTGATTGTAAATATTCCTTGTAGAAACCAATCACCTTTATCTCAATCGCCCCCATAATCATTTGGGCAAATTTTTCATCAACTTTATACCTTGGTCCAAGGGCCAAACAATCCTTGTAGTAAAGACTCCTTTTTTCCCATACATAGTCCATGCCCTTTTTCTTATCCTCCTCATCAATATCCTCAAAAGCACCAACGTTGTCCTGATCAAGACGAGATATAAAGCGAAATTCTCTCATCCTATTGGGCATCCTATAGGTGATACTATCGGCGTTACTTGCGAATCGGATCGTACCTTCTACCTCATCATATTCTAACTTAGACTCCTCAACAAATGGTTTTCCAAACACAACATTGGATAATCGACAATCAATGACATTAGCAAGATCCTCCACAATCATAAAGTCGGTGACAAAAGTGAAATTACCAACAAAGACACGTAAACCTTTAACTCTCCCGACAAAATTACAAACTCCACCGGGGCACTTGGGATCCCTTCTAGGTTCAAGTCTTGTGTTTACTATATCATTATAAACCGTTGAGGACATAATGTTGATTGGAGATTTAAAGTCAATGTAAGCATTGCTAATGTGCCTATATCCAATCATACATGGTATCTTAGCGTTCTTAGGATCGCCTCTCTTGATCTTAGGTTCAATCATGGTGAAGGGAGATCGCGGGTTATCAATAAGATTATTATAGTATGCAATCTCCTCCTTAGTGGGGTATAGATTAAAGTAGTCGTCAAGCCTCGGATCCATTTCCTCCTCTTCTAGTCTCTCAACAATACTCACAAAGTCATTAGGCCCTAGGTCCTTATTTGAATACAAGGCGGTTGCTAGGTCGCTAAATGTATGTTCGAGTTCAATCTTAATCAACCTATTAAGCTCTCTAAGCTCCCTAATCTCACTCTCAATTTGTCCATGTAACACAGCCACTTCACTAGGGGAAAGGGGTGGATTCGCGTTTTCCATAATGGTCAACGGAATAGTCAATGAGGTTAGTTTACTAACAGAGGCACAAAGAAATAAGATAGACTAAAGAAGACCTAAAAATAAAAATAAAATCTTACTAGAAAGGAATCTAGCAAGTAGACCTAATAAAAAGAAATCCTAACCTAGACAATAACTATTCCCCGGGCTGCAGCGCCAAAAACTTGATGCGTGGGAATCGCACCTTGCTTTACCTCTCAAGGGATCTCGAGAAGCTTACAACCCCCACCAGGCAGTGTACCTGATCGTTGTAGTATAGTATAGTGACAAGTACCGGGGGATTGATCGTTCAGCTTAGGAATAGTGTCGCTAGGATTAGAAAACCTAATTAATAGTTCTAAAGGTGAGGGATGATTATTTTTGTATTTTTATATTTTTATGAAAGCAGGTAAAATCTCGGGTTTTGGAATAGTGGGCGGAATTAGTTGCTATTCAACTAACCCAAAGCTATTATATAATTAAAATAAAATACTGAAAATGAAATTAAACTAAATTATACTAAGGTTGTGAGCAGTAATTGGAGAAATTGTGTTTACTTAGACTTCACTACTCCCTAGATATCTTTTACACGTTAATTACTTGTTATACTTGTATGGATGACGGATTGTATTCCTTAATACCATTCGTGGGGTGGCATACATAACTCCCCAACTCTATGAGCTCCTATCTCCTCCTACACCATGACCCAGCACAACTATAGGGATTGTAAACAGTGGCTCATGCATTAAATACAACCAATAAAGACCTAGTACGCCTCGGTTCATGTTTCTTAAGACGTTCAAGCATGTTACCATTTGGAGATCTGCCAGTTTTCTTAAGCCTAACATATAAAATCATTCATCCAAGACAAGAATAGCAAGTAATCAACACATAATCAACATCTAGGTTTCATTAGATCTAAGCAAACACAAAAGAGATCTAGCCTAGCATAATGGAATTGAGACAAGAACAAGATATAAACAACCAACACATAGACATATTGATTGAATTGGAAGAACACTTATCTCAATTACAATGCAAGGTCTCAAGGGTTTGGAACCCTTGAAAAACCTGTAAAAGATACACCAAATTCGTCTTTAGGGTTTCACCAAAACTTCTCTCTTTTTAATGAAAAAACTAGAAAACTATATATAGGAAAAGTAGGCTGACGGCGTCAAGACCAACATGTGACGCCGTCACCTCGCCGCCAAATACTTCCTCGGACGGCCTTGATCTACTTATGACGGCCTATGTGACGCCGTCACCAACCACAGTATTTTATTCTTGCCACTTTGACGACGTCATGATGACGTTTGACGCCGTCACCACCTACGGTATTTTATTCCTCATGTCTGACGCCGTCAAGATGTTACTCTTGACGCCGTCACCTTGTGTCTTCAGCATGGAAATTTGGTACTTTGCCGTTTTCTTCACTTTTATGCTCCAAAAACGTCCAAAATGGCTTCTTTTCCAGAATTCACTCTCCAAACACCTAAAATCACAAAAGGAACGATTTAGGGCAATATTTGATCAAATAAATTCGGATTCGGGCTTAAATGACCCCCTAAAAACGGATCATTTTTCGCCTCATCATATACCCTTACACTTGAGATTTGCTTGTCCTCAAGCAAATGAGCTTTTATTCTACTCAAAAGACAAGTTAGGGGTCATTTAACACTAATATAAAAGTAATTACAACAAATAATCGTTCCACTAAAGACCAATAGACAAGCACGGAGGTCATACACAAGCACCTCACAAATAGTGTTTAGATACTCACATCTCTCGGGTGTAATAAAGGAATATAACATTATGGAAATGGAAGATATCTCTCACTACCTGTCATAGCAAAATAGATTACCATAGGCTTGGGAAAGGATCAAACCTCCACCACATGGCGTAAGCACCTAGGATAAACTATCAAAGAGGTCTTTTAAAGGGTTGTAACGTTAGGTATAGGGATATGAATTACACGGTTTTGTTGGATAAAGGAAGTTTTACTGGTGGCGAGTTAACAATCTTGGTTAGTTACATGTACAGGATGGCGTTGCAAAGCCAAGACTAGACTCGACTTAAGCTAATAAATGAAAAATAACAAAAACATAAAATGAACATAGAATGAAAACGGGATGGTAGTCCGTATGTTTTTTTCTCTTTTTTTCTTTTCTATTTTTTTTTCATACACTCTTACCCTACCATCCAAAATAATACATCATAGGGGTTTGAACGTTCCCCTTACACTTGAATCTTTACATACTTTACATTTAACTATTCTAATGACTCGAATTAAGAAAATCAAAACACTTGGAGCACTTTTAAGATTAACGTACATATGGGGGTAATAATATTATGTTCTTCCCCATTACTTCATAAAATAAGTACTTACCCATGAGTCCCAATCGTCCCAAAACAATATGTACAATGATATGACTCGACTTAGCAACCATGTAATCAATTAGAAAGTTAACTTAGGGTTTAACAAATAACAATAATGCACTAAAAATGAGCGCATACACGGAAGGCTAAGGCGATTTGGTTGTACATTTAAGTGGGGTGTAACAAATTCTTCCTTTAAGTAAGATGCTTAAAGTTAGAAACGAAAAGATAGGCTCGGAGGGGTGTACTAGGGGTATCGTGTACTAAAAATGAGTACAACGCAAAGGGTGTGGGAAAAATTAGTTGACTTAACTAGCCAAGTAATATGACTTAATGGTCAAGTAATTATAATACGGGTTTAACACAAGGGTAATCCTAATGCCTCTTATCATGTAGTAAATCCTACCACACGAATGTAGTCTCACTAGCGGTCTCGGGATGCATCACTAACGCAAGTTCTAGAATCTAAATGCTACCGGTACAGTCATAAGCACCAATAATAAATGCTTTTCCTATCAAATCTAAAGGCGAACCTCACATTTTTGGGTGGAAAATTTTTCTGAATATACGGTTATGTGCTAGTCATACAACCTCCTATCCATGAGACGCTTGCTATGGCTAAAGTTTCACTCCTAAATGTTGTAAAAAATTTTAAATTTGGCGCTAAAATTACACTAACAAGTATTTCTCATAGTTTTATTTCACATCTACTATCAAACAAAACAAACTCAAGCGAAAGTGCATATGTAAGGTATCATCTTTTTACCCTCCCCTTACACTTAGGATGAACATTGTCCCCAATGTTCAAGTAAAGAATGTAAAAGTTAAGAAGTAAAGAGAATGAAATCAAATACTCCCCTGATTCGCTCGGTATGGATTATAGGTTGGCCATGTTAAATCTTCCTCCAAGGAAATGAACAATCAAAGCTTCCCTTCCAGAATATAAATCATCTTCTTGTCATAAATAACCTGTAAATCCTGACAACAATAGACAAGGCAACCTCGCGTAAAATCGGCGGCATCCTATATAAGTTACTAAATCCTAGAAAACAAAGTAAGATATAATGCTTGTCGAATGAAGTTTGCAGATTTCCTGGAGATTATAAAACTTAATAATTCACAAAAACCATAAGACTCCGTTAGAAAAACAAAACCGGTAAAATTTCCAGATTTTTAACTCCAGATGCCGTCAAGAGTAATACTCTGACGCCGTCAAAATGGACCTGCAGAAATTCTTATGTTAAGTTTCCGGAAAATTTCTGGAAAAACTTTGTCCTACTTCCTGGAAAATCCTGCAAAACTTCATTATGACTCAATACAAGCATTTGACTCTAACAAATACGAATATACATGTTCATTTAATATTGTGGAGAATCATGATCGGTGTGTTTCTTAAAAACATATTTGGGGTTTCCCCTTACACTTATCTTTTGCAAAAATACCTTTAGGTTGAAGTTAAGACTAGGCCAAACAACATAATAAAGTATTTCTACATTTTAATTGAGAAACATGATCAACCAATCAATAAAAATAAAACATGCATACGGAAGCAAATAACAATCAAACAAATAAAATCACACAAAACATGGGTTGCCTCCCAAGAAGCGCTTTTCTTTATTTACGAGTCTTGTAGCTAGACTCAAAGTCATGGGTTACTACGTGATTTCATCATTGGTTCCACTCTCTGATTGTAAATATTCCTTGTAGAAACCAATCACCTTTTTCTCAATCGCCCCCATAATCATTTGGGCAAATTTTTCATCAACTTTATACCTTGGTCCAAGGGCCAAACAATCCTTGTAGTAAAGACTCCTTTTTTCCCATACATAGTCCATGCCCTTTTTCTTATCCTCCTCATCAATATCCTCAAAAGCACCAACGTTGTCCTGATCAAGACGAGATATAAAGCAAAATTCTCTCATCCTATTGGGCATCCTATAGGTGATACTATCGGCGTTACTTGCGAATCGGATCGTACCTTCTACCTCATCATATTCTAACTTAGACTCCTCAACAAATGGTTTGCCAAACACAACATTGGATAATCGACAATCAATGACATTAGCAAGATCCTCCACAATCATAAAGTCGGTGACAAAAGTGAAATTACCAACAAAGACACGTAAACCTTTAACTCTCCCGACAAAATTACAAACTCCACCGGGGCACTTGGGATCCCTTCTAGGTTCAAGTCTTGTGTTTACTATATCATTATAAACCGTTGAGGACATAATGTTGATTGGAGATTTAAAGTCAATATAAGCATTGCTAATGTGCCTATATCCAATCATACATGGTATCTTAGCGTTCTTAGGATCGCCTCTCTTGATCTTAGGTTCAATCATGGTGAAGGGAGATCGCGGGTTATCAATAAGATTATTATAGTATGCAATCTCCTCCTTAGTGGGGTATAGATTAAAGTAGTCGTCAAGCCTCGGATCCATTTCCTCCTCTTCTAGTCTCTCAACAATACTCACAAAGTCATTAGGCCCTAGGTCCTTATTTGAATACAAGGCGGTTGCTAGGTCGCTAAATGTATGTTCGAGTTCAATCTTAATCAACCTATTAAGCTCTCTAAGCTCCCTAATCTCACTCTCAATTTGTCCATGTAACACAGCCACTTCACTAGGGGAAAGGGGTGGATTCGCGTTTTCCATAATGGTCAACGGAATAGTCAATGAGGTTAGTTTACTAACAGAGGCACAAAGAAATAAGATAGACTAAAGAAGACCTAAAAATAAAAATAAAATCTTACTAGAAAGGAATCTAGCAAGTAGACCTAATAAAAAGAAATCCTAACCTAGACAATAACTATTCCCCGGGCTGCAGCGCCAAAAACTTGATGCGTGGGAATCGCACCTTGCTTTACCTCTCAAGGGATCTCGAGAAGCTTACAACCCCCACCAGGCAGTGTACCTGATCGTTGTAGTATAGTATAGTGACAAGTACCAGGGGATTGATCGTTCAGCTTAGGAATAGTGTCGCTAGGATTAGAAAACCTAATTAATAGTTCTAAAGGTGAGGGATGATTATTTTTGTATTTTTATATTTTTATGAAAGCAGGTAAAATCTCGGGTTTTGGAAGAGTGGGCGGAATTAGTTGCTATTCAACTAACCCAAAGCTATTATATAATTAAAATAAAATACTGAAAATGAAATTAAACTAAATTATACTAAGGTTGTGAGCAGTAATTGGAGAAATTGTGTTTACTTAGACTTCACTACTCCTTAGATATCTTTTACACGTTAATTACTTGTTATACTTGTATGGATGACGGATTGTATTCCTTAATACCATTCGTGGGGTGGCATACATAACTCCCCAACTCTATGAGCTCTTATCTCCTCCTACACCATGACCCAGCACAACTATAGGGATTGTAAACAGTGGCTCATGCATTAAATACAACCAATAAAGACCTAGTACGCCTCGGTTCATGTTTCTTAAGACGTTCAAGCATGTTACCATTTGGAGATCTGCCAGTTTTCTTAAGCCTAACATATAAAATCATTCATCCAAGACAAGAATAGCAAGTAATCAACACATAATCAACATCTAGGTTTCATTAGATCTAAGCAAACACAAAAGAGATCTAGCCTAGCATAATGGAATTGAGACAAGAACAAGATATAAACAACCAACACATAGACATATTGATTGAATTGGAAGAACACTTATCTCAATTACAATGCAAGGTCTCAAGGGTTTGGAACCCTTGAAAGACCTGTAAAAGATACACCAAATTCGTCTTTAGGGTTTCACCAAAACTTCTCTCTTTTTAATGAAAAAACTAGAAAACTATATATAGGAAAAGTAGGCTGACGGCGTCAAGACCAACATGTGACGCCGTCACCTCACCGCCAAATACTTCCTCGGACGGCCTTGATCTACTTATGACGGCCTATGTGACGCCGTCACCAACCACGGTATTTTATTCTTACCACTTTGACGCCGTCTTGATGACGTTTGACGCCGTCACCACCTACGGTATTTTATTCCTCATGTCTGACGCCGTCAAGATGTTACTCTTGACGCCGTCACCTTGTGTCTTCAGCATGGAAATTTGGTACTTTGCCGTTTTCTTCACTTTTATGCTCCAAAAACGTCCAAAATGGCTTCTTTTCCAGAATTCACTCTCCAAACACCTAAAATCACAAAAGGAACGATTTAGGGCAATATTTGATCAAATAAATTCGGATTCGGGCTTAAATGACCCCTTAAAAACGGATCATTTTTCGCCTCATCACCTGGAAATGCGTAACACATGACGGCGTCAGAAGTAGATCAAGGTTGTACGAGAATTATTTTGGCGGCGAGGTGACGGCGTCACAAGTTTGGTCTTGACGCCGTCAGACCCTATTTCCTATATATAGTTTTCTAATTTTTTCATTAAAAGAGAGAAGTTTTGGAGAAACCCTAAGTACGAACTTGATGCGAATTTTACAGGTTTTTCAAGGGTTCCAAGCCCTTGATACCTTTCATGTGTAATTAAGATAAGTGTTCTTTTAATTCAATCAATATGTCTATGTGTTGGTTGTCTATATCTTGTTCTTGTCTTAATTCCATCATGCTAGGCTAGATTTATCTTGTGTTTTCTTGGATCTAATGAAACCTAGATGTTAATTATGTGTTGATTACTTGTTTATAATTGTCTTGGATGAATGAATTTATATGTTAGGCTTAAGAAAACTGGCAGATCTCCAAATGGTAACATGCTTGAACGTCTTAGGAAACATGAACCTATTGCACTAGGTCTTTATTGGTTGTATTTAATGCATGAGCCACTGTTTATAATCCCTATGGTTGTGCTGGGCATGGTATAGGAGGAGATAAGAGCTCATAGAATTGGGGAGTTATGTGCGATACCCCATGAATGGTATTAAGGAATACAATCTGTCATCCATGCAACTATAACAAGTAATTAACACGTAAAAGATGTCTAGGGAGTAGTGAAATCTAAGTAAACACATTTTCTCCACTTATTGCTCACAACCTTAGTATAATTTAGTTTATTTTCATTTCTAGTATTTTATTTTGATTGCATCTTTAGTATTGGGTTAGTTGACTAGCAACTAATTCCGCCCAAATCCTTCAAACCCGAGATTTTTACTTGCTTTCTAAAAAAAATATAAAAATACAAAAAGAATCATCTCTCACCTTTAGAACTAGTATTTAGGTTTTCTAATCCTAGCGACACTATTCCTAGCTGAACGATCAATCCCCCGGTACTTGTCACTATACTATACTACAACGATCAGGTACATTGCCTGGTGGGGGTTGTAAGCTTCTCAAGATCCCTTGAGAGGTAAAGCCTGGTGCGATTCTCACTCATCACCTGCGCAACCAAGACCTTTATTTCTCCGTAATAAGGTATGGTACAGACCACAGTGTCATAGTACCTGTACATGTCACATTGAAAGTCAAATACCTTTAGCTCCAGAACATGTTGTTTCCTTCTCGACTTTGACATTCTGTAGACTTGACTGAAAGGTTAAAAAAATATACAATCATTACTCATCCGAAAGTGTAGCCATTTAAACTTCATTTTAAGGTAGTTGAAGTAATTCTTTTAAAGGAATTGTCAATCCATCTAAAGCAATACTGCTTAAAACTGTCACAACTCACCATTTCAGGTCATTTCAGGTCATTTCCCGAACTTTGAAAAAACACTATTCATCAAACACTATTCATCAAAACACTATTCATCAGTTTACTATTCATCATTTTTGGTGTCAGTTTGACATTCCGAGAAGCATTCAGAAATTTTACTATTCATGGAACACTATTCATTGCGGGAAAAGATTTCATCATTCACGTGCATTACACATTTCATCGTAAATTTAGTTTACGGGTATTCAAATTCGCGTAACCGGATTGGTTTAGGTGCGAATTCATTTCATTAGTGTTAAGAACACTGCATACGGACTGGAGATAGTCTGCATATCATCATAACAGCATTTTCATGTTATACCACTCTTAGGATTTTCAAATTTCTATATTCAGTACATTTAACGTTTTTACGTATAAGTATTTATAGTAAACGTTAACACCGGTTTATACACGACGAATATATCTAAGTATTCCCACAATGGTCCCGACATATTTTTATATCCATTTTAACATCATAAAAGTTATAACATTCAGTTACCCAGTATTTTGGAAATTTATTTTATTTATAACGTACGTGTATGAATATAACGACGGTTTTCGTGAAAACTAAACAATAATCACCCGATCACTCAGTAAATGTACCCAACATATTTTTAACATATTTTCAACATTATTATGACTTTATTTCATCCCGGTTAACTTCGTGAACATTTATTTCTATTAAAACCCGGTACCCGATTTTAACGAATAACACGTAATAACACGTAACGCTACACCAAATTCCTAATTAAATCACAAGCACCCTACCCCCCCCCCTTCTACCCTTTGAAAACCGGCCCAAGATCACACCCTTTAACCTTATGCATTAAATTTCCTAAGTTTTATATATTAAACCTCAAAAACCTTACTTTACCAAAAATTACAAATCATAATCCAACTTTTTTAGATAAGATAGATTTTCTTCTCATCTTCTTCATCCTCTCTTGCAAACCCACGACCAAACCACCATAATTAGCTCAAGTGATCATTTTTCAAAAGTTATAACACTAAACTTGTTCCTTTTACTTGCCTAATCAAGAATCAAGCAACAAAAACACAAGAAATCCAAGCATAATCATCATCTAATCATCTCATTTTATCAAGTAAGTTATCAACTTTATTTTTTCATGGATCATCTTATATTTACATGTATTTCATGAGTATCATGCTAAAAACCATGTACAACTAGCTATACCACCTTTTATTTTGTCTAAAATGAAACATACAAACCCTAACTTTTTAGTTATGAATCCCCTTGCTTTAATAACTTGGTTAGGAGTCCATGGCACCCTAAGAAGGTGTATGGTAGGATTAGATTAGCTATGTGGTGATTACAAGAGGTTTGGTGATGGTAGAAATTAGTTTTAAACCTTGAAAACTTGATTTGGAACCTATTTTAGACATGCTGTTCCGTTTTGTAAAAATCTGGAAAATCAGTAAACACCAAGGGAACTTTGGCAAAATTTTTAGAAAATACTTTCAAAAACGAATCCGTAGGCGAAAGAACGGATTAAAAAGAGTCTATAACGAAGAAGTTATGATTTTTGCAAGATTGTTGACGAAAAGTATTTTTCTGAAAAATGTTTGCTGTTGGACGTTTTTCGTCGGTCAAAAAGAGACTTTAGACGTAACCCGGAGGAGCCG